>VZQC01001072.1:1543868-1686236 GCA_009823505.1 Rhizomys pruinosus | reverse complement strand
AAAAAAAAAAAAAAAAAAAAAAAAAGCCATGATTCAGATGGAGTTTAGTCCAATGATTGCCTTGTAGTGTGCATTCAACAAAGTAGGATCTCCTGTGGTTTACTAATGGGGATGCCTACTAAGAAATGCATCATTAGGTCATTTCATCCTTCCCTGGACATGTAGAGTCTACTCCCATAAACTAAAATGGCTAGGTGGGTGATATAATCTCACAGAACATCATATTCATATAGTTCATTACTGATTGAAATGTGGGCATGTAGTTGCATTATTGTTATTCCTGCATTATCACCATTATTTGTGTTACACATTCAAATGGGGTCTACTGAAGATTGAACCCACAGCACTCGGCTACACCCCCCCAGCCTAACTTAAAAAAAAAAAGTAATGCATTCGGTTTGCAATATTATCCTTGTATTGGTTAAATCTTTTAAAGTTAAAAGGACAGTGGTTACTATCTTGCAAATGTTACAAATGAGAAACAGAGAGGTCAAGGGCCAAGGTCACACAACGCTCCACTGGCAGAACTAAGAGGTGGAAAAAGGATTCCCACCATATTGGAAGAGGAGGCTTTAATTTCAAAATATTTAGTAAATTAAACACTAACCTACTTGAAATAATTGGGTATGCTATAATGTAAATAATCATTGTTACCACTAAGTAATCATGGAATTGAATCATGAACAGCTTATCATCTTCAGGTTAATTGCCATAATTACATAAGGTCTCAGATTAAAAGCATTTCACATTTCTATCCCATTGGTAGTTTAAAAACAAATGATCTTAGGGCTGGCTGTCTTACAGGCTCCTGGAGATAGATCTGTTAATTTATAATGACAACTGAATAGAAGACCCGTATTCTTATGCTCCTGAAGTATATTTTTGGCTTCTGTCTTAGAGGTCTCATTCTTAAGCTGACATTTAGCATATCTAACCCAAGCTTATACTCATTCAAGTGTCAAGAATGAAAGCAAAAAGTTTCCTGAAGATATAGCCAGTGTGTGAAACAAAGCACAACATAATTCCTTAGAGTTGATTATAAATTTGTCATAATTTTAAATTTCACACCATATGATGTGTCTTTTGGTGTCTCAAAAAAACTGTCCATATATTCTCTAACAATGTAGAAGTAAAAAAAAATGAAATTTCTAAAGTGCTTCTCTTTTTTTTACAGTTACATTGAGTCAAGGGAGAAATAGCAATTTGAAAGGTCTTTTGATGTCAATCCCAATAAGGATTTATAGACTTATTTTTTCTGATCAAGAAGCTGATTATCCTATGCTGGATGACCTGATGCTTCTAAAAGGAGTCTTTGTCAGTTGAGCATTTGGATTATGTTTTTCTTTTTGTTGTTGTTGTTTCCTCATTAGTATTTTCTTTAGGATTAGTCCCAGGTAGGATTCCTTCTATCTGTCTTTGTAGAGAATATGCTTTTGTTAATTGAAAACTAAACAAAGATTAGCTTTCTCAAGTATTTATTTACTGTCTGTGAATTACTGTTAGTTTTCAGTTCTGCTAATCACACACAGAGTCCTGCATGTGCCAGATAAGCACTGTATGAGTTATGTCACCACTCACATTATTCTGTCTTGAGGGGATGTTGAGGCTCAGGGCCAGCACTCCTCCCAGTTGATCCTTGTGAGCCTCTCTATTTTAATTTTACCTTTTTGTCTTAAATGAAATACAGTCATGTTTCACTAAGGTAGTAGATTCATAGTAATTGTATAAATAATTATACTGTTTTCACATAGTGGTGCTGATACAAATATTAGTGGTATAAGAAAGCAATACGGTTATTAGTGGATCATACTAAAAATATCACATTATACCTAAGAACCTTCTTTGGGTGCTTTCCAAACAGAAGTCATGGGTTTGCTAATCTGGAGAAAATGATATTATTTGTGCACTGAGATACTCATTACTTCACATATTCATTCTATGAACACTGTTTGGTACCTTCTGTGGTGTGGGCATAGTTTTCCCTTCTAGGAGTTTTCTATCCAGGGAAAAGGGGGCATGGCTATCAATAATAAAGACATGGACCCAGTGCTGTAACACGAAGGGGAAGACAGTTCTGCTTACTGGGGAAGGAAGATGGTAGATTATCAAAGGCTTCCCAGAAAACAAGACATTAATTTAGAGTTCAGGGTCAAGTGAGTGTTCTCCAGGCAGGAAATTTAAGGGAGAAAAGTAGAGTCGGACAGAACTTGGAAGTCATATTTTGATGTCATTTCATGTTTAGATATATGGTGTGGAGTGACAGGAGATAAAGTTCAAAGCATGAATGGAGCCAAATCTTGATTCCTTTCCCACCGTGGAGGAACGGAATTTATATATCATGTTCACCTACTGATATTAGTATGTAATCTTGCACAGATTGTGCTGTCCATTCCCAAGGTTTATTCTGTTATTTCTGTGGGCAATTTCCACATTTAAAATTTTAATTCTGGGCTAGAGATACCCTTTGTTTTCTGACCGTATGAATTTTAATGTTTTTTAAAACGTTTTCTCAGCTCTCAAAAAGTCTAGACCCTGAGAGTAAATCTATCCCTTTCTTTCAAGTCCTGGCTCTGTCCCAGCTTCTTAGTCTAGGGAGTGTTTCTCAACTCCTCCCCCCACCTCCTGGCATCCAGAGACTCAGCATTTGCCTTTCTTCCACCCCCATTTCTCTTGTTTTAATTGAGGTTGCCATCACTCCCCTTTGATTACCATAGAAACATCTTCATTCTACTACTTTCTGATCTATTCTTGCACCATTCCTAAAGCTGATTTCTACAAAGATTTTGTAATGATTTTTAATTAGGTCATCACTAAGTTTAGGATAAAATCCCAAATGCTTAGCATGACGTATAAATCTTTATGATTTGATTTGGACCCTGTCTACCTGTTCTGCTTCGTGGATCTCATGGCCAACTCTTATCCTAATCCACACTTATTAATGATTTGAGTCTGTACAAAACTTCCAGAGTCTATCAGTCTCCTGAATATCTTCCTCTTCTTGTTCCCAGCCTCCAACTCATTTCCTCTGCCTCCACCTGCTTTGTCTGTGTGGTGGAAGATGATGTAATTTTTGTCTGTCTCCACTAGTCCACAGGCACCTCAATGTCAGACATCATGTCTCAATCCTATCTACCATATTTCTCGTGCTTAGTTTCATATCTGCCACATAGCTGTGGTACAAAACGAGCATTTACTAGGCAATAATTATTGGGCAGATGGTGTCCTAATTTATGTATATACATTATCTCTTCTAAGGCAGTAAAGAAAGGATGACAATATACTTTTTTTTATCTCTTTGAGACAGAGTCTCCCTATAGCCCCAGCTGGCCTGGGACTTGGTATGTAGACCAGGCTGGGCTCCATCTCACAGAGATCCCCTGCCTTTGCCTCCTGAGCACTAGGATTAAAAGCATGCACCACAATGCCCAACCTTCAAAATATACTTTTTAAGGTAATATGGCAAAAGAAAAATTGAAGATTGGGAATGAGATTTGTGTTAGGGAAAACTATCAGGACAGTATGTTAGCAAAATGAGTTAGGCTTTAAAGTAAGGTAAAGGTAAAAGAACTCAAATGGAGAAAATTTATTATAGTGATTCCTAGTGATGTTGGATGACAGATACATAGACAGATGAGGGTGAGTAGAGAACCCAGCACATGTTCCTTAGAACTCACTGAGGAACCTATTTTTAGTGCTTAATCTATAAATCTTAGTAATTTTCACACGACAAGCTATTTAGAATCAGAACAACAGGCAAGTTATGGATGTGGAGTATACAACAGCACCTGAGAGGACAAGGCAGATATATCAGGAGAAGTGAAGTGACATGAGTTTTCAGAATAGACTTTAAATTAGGTTCAAAACTAAGCTTTTAAGTATGAAAGTATTGTATGCACTTTATTTGGATTGAGTTTAAATTTTCATATAACGTATTTTGATCAAATTTAGATACCCTGCCCCATCTGCACCTCCCATTGCCGAAGGCAATGGGAGGTGCAGATGGGGCAGGGTATCTAAATTTGATCAAAATACGTTATATGAAAATTTAAACTCAATCCAAATAAAGTGCATACAATACTTTCATACTTAAAAGCTTAGTTTTGAACCTAATTTAAAGTCTATTCTGAAANAAATGCCCTTCAATGTGGGTCCATTTACTGGAGCCTAGTCAGCCCACCAAGAGTCTCAACAATAAAAAAGACTTGATTCTCCCCCTTCCAGCTGCTATCAGTTGCCAATAATTCCTCAGGGAGGGTTGGTTTTTTAGCCACCTCCCCCATGTCCATCCTGGGATTTTGTCCGACTTGAAATTATGTGGGACTTGTGCATGCTGAACCATTGCCGTGAACTCATATGAGTAACTGCCAAGCTGTTTGGAAGACTATGTTTCCCTGTGGCCATCTACCTTTTCTCTCCTCTTCCTCTTCCACGATTATCTCAGCCTTCAGGGGCAGAAGTTTGATGTAAGTGTCCTATTCAGGTTTAAAAACACCATTTTATTCTCTGCTCATTGGCCAGTTATGAGTCTCTGTGTCAATCACCACCTGCTGCATTAGGGAGCTTCTCTGGTGAGAGTTGAGAAATGTGTTAATCTATGCATATAACAATAAGTCACTAAGAATCAGTTTAATGCTATACATATTTTAGCAGGATAATGTAGTATTAAATGCTTCCCCATGGTGTGTGACCCTTTGAGCCACAGGTTCCTAAGCCTGATATCAGTGTTACTTATGTGCTCCATGTTAGGAAGCTAATCTTAAATCCGATTAGAGAGTGGTTGGTTACTCCCATAATAAATGCCAATATTGCGCAGGTGGGCATATCTTGCCAGGCTAGTTGTTGTTGTAGCTCATAGGATTAATAACTGGGTAAGATTGATGATCAGTTTTCTCTTCTGGTAGCCTGCATAGCACCTTCTAGCTAGCCAGTAGAGGTGAAGTTGTGAATTTAGTACCAGCTTGATTTCTCATTGTCCACAGCTCATGTATCTTCAACAGTAGGGGCCAATAGTAGGGTCTTACCATCCTGTTCCAGGGGTAACCAAGAGCAGGAGTAATGACCAGTAGTGTCTGAGGGTCTGTGGGACCCCTGGTCAATAGCTTCTAAAGAGGAAGACCATTCCTGGCATCAGACTTTGCTACCCTATCATGTCTAGTAGGGGCAATGCCCCCCTCTTATAAAGTAACTCCTTACAATAATATATATATATATTTATATATTATTTTATATTATATATAATATATATATATAGTAGAAGGTTTCCATATAGCTTTTTCTAAAAGCTTTTATTGTTAGTTACCCCTCCCCAAACCTGCTGTTCTGCTCTCATTTCCCACCCCATTTAACCCATCCTACTTTATAATTACCTTTTATCCCTTTATATTATTACATTCTACATCTCCTTTTTAATATGCATGAATAAAGCTTCCAGCAGACTGACTGTAAGCTTAATGTTTTATCTGTCTGTTGTTAGAAGAAAGTAATGGTTGAGCATGTGGATCCTGGAACAAGAGCATTAGTTTGTTCAGGCTGCTATAACAAAATGTGGGAAGCTGGGTAGTTTATAAATAATTGAAGCTGGGCTGGAGAGATGGCCTAGCGGTTAAGAGCGCCGACTGCTCTTGCAGAGGAACCGGGTTCGATCCCCAGCACCCACATGGTGGCTGAGAACCGTCTGAAACTCCAATTCCAGGAGAACTCCAGTTCCAGGGGAATCCGACACCCTCTTCTGACCTCCGAGGCATTGCATGACACGGGTGCACAAACCTACATGCAGACAGTACATTCATACACATAAAAATAAATAAACAAATAAACACTTATACACATAAATAAAAATAATAAATAAAATCTTTAAAAAATAAAAAAACTAAATAAATAATTGAAGCTTATTCTCATACTCCCAGAAGCCAGCAGATTCTATATCTAGGCAGGATCCACTTTCTGGTTTGTAGACTTCACATTCCCTCTGAGTTCTTACATGATGAAATGGCTCAGGGTAGAACTCTGGAATAACCATCCTGACCTCATTGACCTCCTAGAGAACCCCACCTACTAATATCATCTCATTGGTGATTGTGCATTACAAGGACACAGAGTTCAGATGGTAGCATTTCCTCATAAGTAATGAATTAATAATCAGCACCTATAATTTTAACCTACTGAGGTGCTTCTCTTTACTCTTTTGCAAAGCTTCTTTGTTTTCTTAGCCTGACAGACTCAACAGATTTGGCGTTCCCCTCTGACTCATGTTCTTTCCCGGAACTTTACCTTGCATTGTTTTTCCATCATATCACTTACCCAAGAAACAGATCCTAAGTTTCTTTGTTTATTTTATTTCTTCCCTAACAGAATGTTAGTGGTAAGTAAAAGAATATCTTTTGTGCAATGCTGTTTTTATGAAAGCTTTGCAGTCTCTGGCCCACAGCAGAATTCCAACAAATATCTGTTGAATGAGTAAGTATGTCTCAGTTTCTTTTCCTGTTTTTGAGATAAAATGCTCTGACAAAAGCAACTTGTGTAAGAAAGGGTTTATTTGAGTCCACAATTCAAGGTACAGTCTGTTATGATGGGGAAGGCAAGGCAGTGGGAGCTTGGAGCATCTGGTAATGTTTCATCCTCACTCAAAAGAGGAGGGCAATGAAAGAGCATTATGCTGCTCAGCTCCCTTGATGTATTTATCCAGCCTGAGGTCTCCCATCCAGGGGTTGGTCCTGCCCACAATTAAGATGGGTGTTTCAACACCAATGAAAATAATCAAGATAATCTCCCATAAGCATGCCCACAGCCTCATCTTCCAAGGGATTATAGATCCTGTCAAGTTGACAGTTAGCACCATCCCAAGATATGCCATTGTTAACAGAGCATCCTACACAAGTAGTTCTGCCATCTGAATGCAATTTTGCGAACACTGTTTGCTGATGATTATAATGGAATACTTGTTCATTGAAAGCCCCACATGGAAAATACAAAGATGTAGCCATTGAAAAATCATTCTCCAATTCTGAGACAAAGATCAAACATTTTATTGTGTTTTCTCACTTCATGTACTTGATATCATGACTGTATGCAATCCTGGATGTAATATTTTGTGCCCTATGGTTTTACTCAGTATTCAATAATCAGCCTTGTTTTATACTTTAATAAAGATTTTTTATAACAACTTTTATTTAAAATGGTAGAGTGAAGATACATTTATCCCCACCTCCCAAACAACAGAAATAATGAAACACAGAGAAGAAAATCCACATCTGTAATGAAACAAGTCATTGGCAACCACCCCAGAGCACAAATCTTACAGCACATGCCAGATCTGTAATGTGTGGACACAGGTGAGGGAGGATGTATGAACCTTCACTTATCTCATCTTCTTGGACCTTGAGCAAGATGCAGGTTTCCCTCAAATTAAGTGCACTGCCATAAAGCCATCTCCAGTGCTTCTTGATTTATGTCTCAAGGACCTAGATCTATAGCAAGACAGGGAGAAGTGAGGAGTGACTCCATAAACATCCGACTATCTCCATTTGAAGACAGGCAGATGAAACTGGAGAGAAGCCATCCTAATAGAGCGTTTTAATTTTCTTTCTCTTAATCTGCTGGCAGAGGGAAACTGCTAAAAGTGACGCGAGGAAAGGAGAGGAGCAGTGAGCAATTGCCTTTAAGAACAAGAACAGCAAGAAACAGGGGTCAGAACAGCTAAGGCTTTCTGGAAGAGCAGGCAGGTTGTTAGGGAATTGCCTTGGTTGTTCCAGTCTCAACTCACTGAGACAAGAAACAGTGCTTCATGACCTGAAAGGGTGATTGCTTTCTCCTTAGAGAAAGAGATCTGGGCCACTATGGAGAAAATAAGCCATTAAGATTAGAAATAAGAATAAAATAGCTGAGCTTAGATAAACCTGTGTGGTTTACAGAACCAAGTTAGCACTAAGATAGGAGTCATAAATCAAAGATTAGGCGACACAGGCACGGAAGGGCACGTGTTTCTGTAATTGTAATATGAGCTTCACAGCAAAAGGTGAAGCTGAGCTTTTCAAATTGCTGAAATGTCACTGTTTATTTATGAGCCAAGATAAAACTCATTTTTAGATAAATGGCTAAATTGAAATACTATAATGCATACCATTCAAGTACTGTTATAGTTTAAAAATGTGACTATAAAAATGTCACATTATTACAGAGGCTATTTGTTGGTTGGCCATTTTTTGAGTCCTATCTCTCAGACTCCCACTAGGATTTTATTGCTTGAATAGCCAATATGCAGTAGCTGTTTTAGAAGTGGGAGACAGTCCCATTCAGAATAACTCAGAAACTTCAAGCAGAGCTGGTCTTGTTGATGGAATTGGATGAGGTACAAATGAAGACACTTGTTGACAGGGACCATACCTCATTTAAAGAAAAGTGGCGTGCTCTTAACACAAGTTCACATTTCATTTGAAACTATGAAATTTCATCTTCTTATTGTTATTCAGTTTCTCTTGAGCAATTAAGATATAATGGCGAATCTGGTAAACTAAAAGGGTAAATGTTTTCTCCCTATTCTACTCGGTAGAGACATAGGACCTCTGGGGGTTTTATGTCAAATGGAGCCAAACATCCAACTTATATAACCTATCAGAGAACCAGCATCCCATTGCACAGCAAAGCAGTTCTATGTTTTCTGTACCTTGAGGATTATGAATTGCAAACTACTATTAATGTTAATAAATAACACTTTGAGTGTTGATGTGATAAGATCACAATGGGCTGAAGTATTTACAGATAGTGGACAATAAGTCACCAAAAATTTTGGAGAAATGAAAAACATGCTGTGGTAGAGTCAGTGAAGGAAAAGTCTTCAGCAAGAGTAGGTAACTGTGGGGCCATGAGATGGCTCAGCTGGCAAAGGGGTTTGCTGTGCAAGCCTAGTAGCCTGAGCTCGAAATCTGGAGCCTATGTAAAGACAGAAGGTGAGAATTCACTCCACAAAGTTATCTTCTGAACTGCACGTGAAAGTTTGTAGTACCCAAGAAGGAAAGCCCTTCCATACAAGCAATAATAAAAATAAAGGTCTTTTTAGAAGAGTAGATTAGTATAGAAGACTGAAATCATGAAGAGGAAAGAAGCGAATCAAGGGATAGCCAGGTAACATCCTGAGGGCATGGCACAGCAGGCTTGAGTTCTCCAATGAAGTGCTAAGAAGAGGCACTCAAGTAATAGTGATTCCATAGTGTGGGTTTAGTGACTGCAATTTTCATGAAACATCATTAAATTGCCAGAGATATTTTAAAATCAGTGGAGATTTGGCTATAAGATATTCTAAAATGTATTTAACATGTTGCCTTTGCCTTTAATAACTAGCACAGTTGCAATAGGGGCAAGCAGACTTTCAGGCAATTTGATACATGTTTTAATCATGTCTTTTTTTTTCCTTTATGACCAAAGTACAAAATCTTTTTCCAAAGAAAAATGAAATTTGATCTTGCACCATCCATCTTTGGTGGAATGTAAGGTTAGGAAGGTCTTCAGGAAGAATGCAGTAAGTCTTTCTTGGAGAAGAAAAAAGGAACGATTGCCAGTCACCCAAACAATATGGCTTCTTCCTACACTTTATTTAAGATTTGTCTTTGTAGTGTCAAAATACCTGCACAGTTTGAATAATAATTTAATTTTGTAGCCAAATCAGTAAAACTAATCATGTGGCTAAGTGAAACTAGTTTTTTTTTCCCTTCTCATCTTCATCAAAAGCAATTTTGTGTGGTTGTAGAGTAAGTAGACACATTCTTTTTAAATATTCTATTCCTATTTTTATCTTTTATGTGTATGAGTGTATTGCCTGCATGTATATAAGTGCACCCATGTCATGCAATGCCCATGGAGGGCAGAAAAGGGTGTCTGATCTCCTGGAACTGATGTTATGGATAGTTGTTAGCTGCCATGTGGGTGCTAGGTATCAAACCCAGGTCCTTTGGAAGACTGGTCAGTGTTCTTAACTTCTGAGCCATCTCTTCAGCCCCAGATACAGACATTCTGAAGGAAAGTAAAAGGTGTCTTGGTTGCCATGATACACAGTAACCTAACCAATGAAATTTTGGCAGATGGTTCCTATGGGCTATCACTGTGACACATCAGGTTCCCTAGGAAACATACTTCAAGCAGGAAGTGTATAAGATAGTGTTCCAGGGTCAACACCTATGAAAGGAAGGAAGGAGCTTGGATAGGCAGAAGAGAAGGTAGGCTCCAATGGAGACCCCCAAGGTTAGGAGGAACCTTCAGCATTGTACTGAGTTGAAGCAAGAGGGCCTGCCCTGTACAACCTATGCCAGTCCATCACTAGACATGGCCCATCCTGAAAGAGGGCTCTCTAGTCAAGGGACAGCTCCAGTAGAATGATGACAGTCTTGAACATTGGGCAGTGTCCTTCCCAGGAGCTGGGGGAATATATCCTTCAGTCTTAAAAAAGAAATGTAAATAGCATACAGCAGTGTCCTGTATAGTAGCTGAGCCAAAATATCTTATGATTTTAAAGTGAAAATGGAGATATTCAGAAATAATATCTACAGCTTATATTTGACACTTGTTACATATAGTGTTGTCATGGAACCCATCTTCTACAAAGAAAATAATCTAAGAGAAAGTTATTTGAATAAGCCTTTTGCACCACATAAAAAGAAAAGAAGCAATATACTTAATTATATACTGGTTAGCAAGAAAATGTGTGTGTGTGTGTGTGTGTGTGTGTGTGCGTGCAAGCATATGAGTGAATGACAGGTGAAGAGGATAAGCTACTTTTAGTCTTATCACTTAATATGTGTTCTGTCTTCTAACATTTGCAATGTCATTCCAAGGAATGTACCCTATTCCACTGATAAGTGAACAGAATCAGAGAGTTCAAGAGATTAGTCAGTTCCTGCTATGATACTGGGACAAATCTTCCCATATCAAAGCTGTTTGTTTGTTTCTTGTTTGTTTTGTCTTTTTGAAACAGGCTCTCCCTGTAGCCTCATCTGCCTTGGAACTTGCTATGTAGACCAGGCTGGCCTCTATCTTACAGAGATCCACCAACCTCTGCCTCCGGAGTGCTGGGATTAAAAGCATGCAGGATCATGCTCAGCTGAAGCTATTTGGTTATACCCTATGTTGTTAGCTCTAGACTTTGAACTTCAGCCACAGACTTTCTGTTTCCATAGGTAACTTTCTCCCTCAGTTTTAACAATGTTTTTTTTCACATAAATTTATTTTTATTTTTTAACAAATCTAGACCCGTGCCCCCCCCATTCCCCCACCCCGCCAGAGCTCATGCATTCTGCCAAACATGCTTTTCATCTCTTTCTCAGTCTTTCTCAATATTCTCCATGAGGAAGTTGACTGTTTTGAGCAGAAGTTCACTGTTTCAGTCAGTTCTTCGATGCAGTCCTTTCTGTTGTTGTTGTTGTTGTTACTGTTGTTGCATCACTCCCAACTGCTTTGGACAAAAGCTCAGGGGGCCATACACAAGAAATACTTACAATTAGGTAATTGGCACTAGCATCCATAGATGAGGGATACCATTCGTCCTTTGTTTTTCTGGGACTGTGTTACTTCACTCAGCATGATGTCCTCTAGTTCCAGCCATTTTCCTGCAAAGCTCATGATGTTGTCTTTCTTTACTGAACAATGTTTTTTTTTTTTTAATCCAGCATTTTGAGCTTGCATATCTCAGAAATCTGACATTTAAATTAAACATGTATCTTATTTGTTTGAACCTTGCCACAACCTTCATTGAAGAAAAGGAAATATTTTGTTTCTACTTTAACAGAACTGTTCTGCTGACAGTGGCCCAGCATCTTATGAAAACAGATCATTTTGGATGCCTGGTGTGGTGGTGCATGAAGGAGGTAGAAGCATGATACTTCTCAAGGGCAGCCAGGGACACACAGTGAGACAATGTCCAAAAATGAAAAAGAAGAAAAAAGGGAAGAGAAAGGAAAAGAGAAAAGGGGGAAGGAAGAGAAGAGGGAATGAGCTATTGTGGGCTAGCCTCTGCCCTAACCTTCTGCAGGGCTTTTAGTAGCTGAAGTACTTAGTAGCTAAAGGAAATCTGCAGTATGTAATGTGTATGTCAGAAGTGAGGGTGGGTCTCCAGATCACAGATCTAGTGCTTGATCCCACCCCAATGGGATTAAACATGGAGAAAGGACATATATATATATATATATATATATATATATATATCAACCATTGTACAATTCTATATTATAATTCTTTAATTTATGATGAGGATATTCTGGAACCAGTAGAAAGAAATCTTTTGAGTGTCCATTAAGAAAAAAGAATGTAAATATACTTTGAATATGTGACTGAAAGGAATTTTGAAATGAATTTTAAACTTCATTTAAATTTGAATAACTTCCTGCAGGCTTCTCATTTCATTAGAATGCCTGGCTTTTGTGTCTCTTTTTCTGAGACTATGGTTGACTGAGCCCTACAGTTGAATCATGTTACAAATGATACAACAGTACCATTATGGCTCCATGACAGTTGGTTTCCTCTGGTTTGTTTTTTGATGCCACAATTAAAGTAGCCAAAGCTCTCTTGTTCCTTCGTTTGCTTTAACAGGGTACTGCTGGTGTCTGGTAATTCAAGAGACTTTAAGGCATTTGCCAGATACTCATATATTTCATTTTTTTATAATTAAACGATGGAGTAAGGAGAGTTGTCACATTTTCAGTCATGTATTATTTGATATAAAAAAGCAAGGAGTAATCGTCTCAGGTATTTTACCTCTATTTAAGTAGCTGTTTCTTTATTCATGTCTTTGGTTCAGCTCAATCTTAATTTAATGGGGGATTTTTGAGAACAGTTGGAAAAAGCAGATATTTCTCTGTGATTGATGCAGCGCCCCATATAAATCATGTGGGGATTTAGCATTTAAAACAGATGATAATATGTTTGTCTATTGAAAAACAGAAAAAGACATTTAGGTATATGTAGATATACGGATTTGAATGCAGCGTGAACATATGCCTGCATATGTGTTCAGTAACAAACATAAGTCAGACAACTTAAAAATACACATTCAAGGAGCTGGAGAAATGGCTCAGCAGTTAAGGGCACTGGCTGCTCCTGAAGAGGACCCAGGTTCAATTCCCAGCACACACATGGTAGCTAACATAACTTAACTCCAGGACTTAGAGATAGAACACCCTCTTCTGACCCCTGTGCAGCTAACATAACTCCATTAACTCCAGTACTTGTAGATAGAACGCCCTCTTCTGACCTCTGTGGGCATTGCACAGTATGGCTATGCTTACATACATGTAAGCAATATACTCATACCTATAAAATAAAAATAATAAATATTAAAAAAAATACACAGTCAAAGCATCTGCATCAATCTGAATGTCTTTCCAAATTATATTTTCTCTACTAGTGCTATAAAGACTAATAATTTATTCTTTTATTATTCTGGGTAAGAAAATGGTCACAGAACTAAATAGTATTATTGCATATTTAGATATTCGTATGTTATGCTGACACTGACAATTTATAAGATTTATAAATAATAATGAACTTAAGACAGCCTTTGGGTTCTATCTGGGTGTGTGGAATCAGAAACCAACTGCAAATGCAATGCCTCAAGAATTCATATATGCACAGTAGTTAAGAAAGACTTTCAGCTTCCTTTTGTTGTAAATACCATAGCATCTGGAGCAAGTTTCATTGAATCTGTTGGCCATTCCCAGAGGAATGCTCATTTTGCAAGTCCAGTCTGAACATGACAGCTCATCACAAGAGTCACTGCTTCTAGGGCAGGGGTTCCAAAGCTGTATGAGCACAGAGGTCAGGAACTGCATGGGTGCCAGGAGCGTGCCATGGTTGGAAGACTGGCAAATCAAAGGCTGTGTGATGGAGGTCTTTGGGTTTGTAACCATTACCACTGTAGGATCAACTTCTCTACATCTTCTAGTTTTCAAAAAATGACAAAAATATGGATGTTTTGTCAAAATTTCCTGACATTTAGAATACTGATAGGTGAAACCAGTCTCTTATGCGGTCTCCAAGTTTCACATTTCATCAAGCCAATGAGAGATTGGAGTCTTGGGTTCTCTTCCATTTCACATACATGGAATGTCAAGACATTTTGTCAAAGAAACTAATTATCTTAACAGAATCTTTAAAGTAGAATCAAAACTACTTCAGGTAGGCTTTTTTCAACAACTGTGAGAAATATAGTGAGTGTCAGTTTAAAGCCATATATGTGTTCTCTTTAGCCAAAACTAGGAAGAGTGGCAAGAATCTTGTTTTCTTTGGCATATTGGCTTTTATTATTGATTGGCTCAAAATGGAACACTGGATTTCCTCTTCCACGTTTATACTTCAGTATGAGGTTTCCTGTCTTGACTCAACCTTTGCGGTCAACTTTTATCTGATCATTTGTCTGTCTGATATCCTTGCTATGTTTTTATAACATTTTTAACAGAAAATGTAAGTGCTGTTCATGAAACACAAGCTGTTCAGCTGTGAAGAGTCTCCTGTGATTTCTCAAGTTGTTTTCGAGTTCAACTGATACTGAGCTTCTAGAACAGAAGTCTGGGAATTAACAAAGAATGAGACCACTGAACATAGGTTTCCTTCCTTTCCAAGTCTGTCTTCAGGGAAAGAGGGAAAAGATGAATGAGAAAGGAAAATTGATGAAGATAGCCAAACAGGGGGTTAATTTTATTAATTTATCCTCAACTCAGCTTGAAGACAATATAATAATCTATAAAGACTGCAATATCAACTGCTGTTACTTTTTCAAGAGCACAATATGTTATAGTAATCAGGAGCTCATAAATTGCCTTTACACACAGTTTAGAAAAAGACTATATGAAACCTGCTTAGAGTTGGAAACTGGAAAAGATTTTTTTCCCCTTTGCTCCTGAGGTATTCTTTTCCATGTGTTGAATTTCATTTTGGTTGTTCAGCAGAGAGCATGGGAATTTCTCTGTGCTTCTTGAACATGTGATGAATGAGAAGGGCTCAAGATGCAGTTGAATCACTTTCAATATTGAGGAGCCAAATGTAAATAATGCTTTGTAGCAGTGTCCCCTGGCTGTGCACGTGAGCAAAGAGAGCTGTCATGGTTCCCCGTCACTTAGATTAAGTTACCTGGTAAGAATTATTGAGTGGTAGATGGGAATGGGAATGAGTAGAAATGAATGACAAAATGTTCTAGTTCCTTCCAACACAGCCCCTGTCTTTACTCAACAGGAAAGCTTGCAGTTCCTCTCATCAACAATACTAGGAATCTCTAGTTAAAAGACCACTGAGAACTCTCCATGGCCAAAGTAAACAAATGTCTTTTTTTTTTAATATTGGCAGCAGCCGTGAAGATAAGATAGAAAAATCAATCTGACTTAAACTTGATCAGTTTTGTCAATATCCGCAGTTAGTTTGTCCCACAGATAATTATTTCATTGCCCCCTTTTGTTAAAGTATGAGGATATTTCTTTTGAATTATTCAAAAGAAGCACATGGCTTTACAATGATTCCGTAGAATATTTAAAGAAAATATTACTGCCTTACCGCGTGTGTCTAGGCAAATTTATTAGGCACTTGCTGATGGTAAGTAATACCTGTTTATTAAGCTGATTTTCAGACTGCTTACATGAGAACTTTAATAAATTAGCGTCAGTGCCTTCAAATTTAGCTTAAACAGGGATTAGGCATTCATAAATTGAATCAAGTGGTCATGGACTAAAAGCAAAGAAAAATGTTTTTTAATGCCTCTCTGCCCGCCCCCTTGCCCTCAACCTAAAGAACATGCTTTATGGTAAGGAAGGCTATATACTCTCTAGTCCAACTCTCTAGTGCCAGAAATTTCTACTTTATATCTTGGCTAACAAGTGAGAATAATCAGCACCTTGTCTCTCTTAAAACTGACAGGGTACATTTTATTAAAGTGTTGAAAGAGAAGTATACAGAGCTTACAGCTTGAACAGTTTCAATTCCCTGGCCTCAGAAAAGGTTTTGAAACTTAAGTTGTTTTTGGTTGTCAGGGTAAAGCCCTGTGGTCAGTTAGATGAACCACCTATATGAGTCATTAGCATTTTCTATCCAAATAAATAAAAATTAGGAGTGTATACTTAAAATACAATATCATCAACATTACTCATGGCAATATTCATTTTTATTTTTTAGTTTTATGTTACTTTTACCAAACATAGAAATTTGGCTCCCAGCTTGGTTAAGTCTGTCTCCTATTTTACTGCATTAAAAAGACAAACCCATTTAAACACTCAGGTTTAATCCTCTGGAAATAAACTCAGCCCTAGGTTTCACATGCCCACTGCCTACATTCACAGAAACATGAATCCTACTTACTTTATTCTCTTTCTTGGAAAAATGATGTGATTTTTTTTTCCTCCTTCTGGTTACTGTTTAGAATTGTGGCCCCTCCAATGTCTCTCCAAAGAGCAGTAGGAGGTTTTATCCCCAGATTCTGTTTGAAACGCCATTTGTGTTTGAACATTCTCCAACCCTATGAAATCCAGCCCCAATATTTTGCAAATACTGACTGGGTGGGAGTGTAGCTGTTCATCAGCTGTGTGTTTCCACATTCACCAAGCTATCAGTTGGCAGATACCAGTATTAACAGAGCCAGGGTTCTAATGTTTTGGTGTTTCCTTTCCACCTAGTCATCTCTTCTCCTCTGCGGCCTGTCCTGTCCACTACCAGTGTGTTACTTAGGTACTTAGGTCATTCTATGGGGCAGGTACTGTATTGATTCTGAAGAATGGATAAGTGGAACCAGCAACTGCTCTGCTTATCTTATTGGGAGCCACAGATCCCATTCCACAGGTGTTTGGGGAGTATAACCAAGGATGACGATTATAGATATCCTGCAGCTTCCTGCAAGCAGATTCCAGGCATCCCTTCCCCATGACTTGGGTGACTGGCTGGTAGCTGTCAGTCACGACTGAGTTCTCTAGTGATGTGGCAGTATTTCCAGACTTGTTTCATCTAATACTCATGGTAGTTCTAGAACTGGGTGTTGGTGACCACTGTCACTAATTTACACATTAAGAAATGCCTCTGGAGAGAGGTAAAGGAACTTGTCCTTGGTTATTCCGTATGTAAGTTTATGGGGAGAAGACTCTATCTTGGCTCCATCTATGTCCTTAACCCAGCTCAGAGTCCCCCCAGCTGTCAGCCACACTTACCAGCATGGCTCATGTATTTCACAGCCCTAGTGTCCTTTTCCTGTCACTTGTTTTCATAGTGACTGTGATAAGCAGGCGTTGCTCTTTTCAGTGACAGAATGTTTAAGCTGAATTGTTCCTATCTTAATGATTGTTTGTAAGGGATATCCATAATTACATATGAACTACCATTTCCACATTTGCTTTAAGTAAGAAACAAAATAGAATGTCTTTTTCTTCCTTTCCCCTTAACATGTGATTACACTTATATTGGAAGAGATGCTAAGGCAGATGGCATCTTAAAATAGTTTTAGCAAATATGTTCATGATAGAAATTCTCATGCCAGGCAGATTTTTCAGTAACACACTGAAAACAACAACTTAATGTTGAGACTTAGGCACTTAGCTCTCTAGCCGAATCAACTAGTTGTTGAGATATCTTACCTCCCTCTTCCACTTTCTTATGGAGAGTTAAATGTTCATTTCTGGAAATGAGCTCTTGCTCATCAAGTCTCTTTCTTGTATTCATTCCTCTTGGCCTCACTTTCTTACTACTAACGGTCCTTACTGTCTGAAATCTTTTGTGCAAATAGTGACATATTATTCTAGTTAGAAAACATTTTTAAATTCAGTAATTTGTGGATTGTTGAAATTAACATGAACTTTAGTTAGTAAATATTTGAACAATGGCAATATGGCTTTTTTATATGAGAACAGTGTTTTTTAAACTGAAGTTTAAATATAATGCATTTGTAATTATATCTTGCTTTAATGGATCACTAAGAATGTTTTGAAAGTAAATCATCAGTACTTTGTCCAGATGCTAAACAGATGATGGTCTTTTGCTTATGTTTTCTCTTAGGTATAGAGGGTTTAGGAAGACCATTCATGTGCTATAATCTCTATGGCAGTTTCTCAGCCTTGATCTTAATTAGGTCAGGTGTGGAGGCTCTATCCCCGTGAATTTTAAACTTTTTACTTATTTGTTATTTATTTATTTTAATTTTATTTATTCTTTATGTGTATGAATGTACTGTCTGCATGCAGGTCTGTGCACCCATGTCGTGCAATGCCACAGAGGTCAGAAGAGGGCGTCAGATTCCCCTGGAACTGGAGTTAAAGATGGCTCTCAGCTGCCATGTGGGTGCTGGGGATCAAACCCCGGTCCTCTGCAAGAGCAATCAGTGCTCTTAACTGCTAGGCCATCTCTCCAGCCCCTATTTATTTATTTTTATATGTATGGGCATATATGTATGTTCACCCATGTCATGCAGTGTCCATAGAAGATAGAAGAGGGTGTCAGATCCTCTGGAACTAGAGTTATGGACAATTCTTAGGTGCTGTTGGGATACCGGGATTTGAACCAGAGTCTTATGCAACCATTCTAATGGCTTTCCATTAGAAAACAGTAGTAACCCCTTCCCAGGTGTGACAATCAAAAGTGTCTCCATTGTTTTAAGCAGAGGATAAACCCAAAAATAGACATCAGAACACCGGCTCTGTTGATAACAAGCTAAAAGAAGTTTCCTTATTCTTTTCTCAGACACTTCTGCCCATGTTTTATTTCCCCCAGGCTTTCCATAACCAGTCCATGCAAAATATAGAGCAAGCCTCTGATAATTATCTGCATCCCTGCTCAACTGTATTTGCCTACCCAGCCTCCATCTCGGCCTGCAGTTACATCTTTATTTTGATATATCCTCCTCCTCCACTACAGTGCAAAAGTCAAGAGAGCAGAATGTTTTTATATTATTCAATGCTACAACCCCAGAGCATAGATCAATGCCTGGCACATAATTTGCAAGCTAGGAGTAATTGTGGACTAAATGACTCAATTATTTACAGACACTTGCTGCGAAAAAGCAAAGAGTGGGGATATTAAAGATTGCAAATGTAGCTGCAAATAAATTGAGAGAATTCTTATTGAAGAAGCATAGCTTCAAGTATGGTCATTCTAACTAATGCTTTTATAATTAATTATTCCATAATTGAGATTTAGCTTTCTCCCTCATTTTGTGTGATTAGTTTTCCCAGATCCTATTTTTCATGTCAAGCCCACAATGACTTTAGAAAACAGCACTGGCTGTAAGGAAGTAAGGAAAGCCCAGATGATGCATGCAGTTTGAAGACACGGGAAAACACCGACATTTCTCACACAGTCACTGCGAGTGTGTCAGCAAGCAGAAGGCTAACATTAGGTGTGTCTGTCTACCTGTATAGAAGGCCCAGCACAAATTTCCTTTGAATGCTGTTTTGAGTTTTAAATCCAACAATTGAGAGTTTTGGAAAAAATCAAGCAACCACTTATTTATTCAGTCATAGTTTAAAGACTTTGATTTTTAAAATGTTCTTACTTGTAATTGTATTTCTTCAGCTCACCAAATTACCCAAAACTATTGAGTGCCTTCACACTTTTGAAATCATTTAAATTAAAACAATAGCTTTTAATCTAATCTTCGTCATAAAAATGGAACACAAAAATCTTTGGGTTACTTATCAGGCCTGGAAATGGTTGGGTGAAAATGCTGTAAGTTTAGTAAACAGTAAATATATACATTCCACCAATTGTGCTTTGGTTTTGAAGAATTATGGACATATATTCTGATAAGGCAAAGGATGCAGTCTCTTCAGGCTACTGAACGTTACTGATATTTTTAATTTTTTTATTTAATTTTATTTATTTATGTGTATGAATGTACTGTTTTGCGTGCAGGTCTGTGCACCCGTGTCGTGCAATGCCGCGGAGGTCAGAAGAGGGTCTTGGAATCCCCTGGAACTGGAGTTCTCCTGGAATTGGAGTTACAGACAGTTCTCAGCCGCCATGTGGGTGCTGGGGATCGAACCCGGGTCCTCTGCAAGAGCGGTCAGGGCTCTTAACCGCTAGGCCATCTCTCCAGACATTACTGATATTTTATATGACAAGAGTGACCAACCTGGCTGTGAGCAGATGCCAGAACTAATGTTGGGGTTGGAGATAAAGCTCAGCAGTTATGAGCACTGGCTGCTCTTGCAGAGGACATGGGTTCTGGTCCCAGTACCCACATGATGGCTAACAACCATCATTCACTCCAGTTCCAGGGATCCAACATCCTCTTTTGGCCTCCACAGGCATTGCAGGCACAGGTGCATTTACATATATAAGGAAGGGAAAGAAAGAAAGAAAGAAAGAAAGAAAGAAAGAAAGAAAGAAAGAAAGAAAGAAAGAAAGAAAGAAAGAAAGAAAGAAAGAAGAAAGAGAAAGAAAGAGAAAGAAAGAAAAGAAAGAAGAAAGAGAGAGAGAGAAAGAAAGAAATAAAAAGAAAGAAAGAGAAAGAAAGAAAAAGAAAGAAAGAAAGAAATAAAAGAAGGAAGAAGGAGAGAAAGAAAGAAGAAAGAAGAAAGGAAAGAAAGAAAAAGAGAAAGAAGAAAGAAAAAGAGAAAGAGAGAGAAAGAAAGAAAGAAGAAAGAAAAAGAAAGAAAGAAGAGAAAAAGAGAAAGAGAAAGAAAAGAAAGAAAATATAAAGAAAGGAGGAAGGAAGGAAGAAGAAAGAAGAAAGTGAAAGAAAACAGAACTAATATTTACATAATAGGAAACTATCACTTGAAAGAGAGAAGGGGAAGAAGGAAGAAAGGAAGCAGGAGGAGAGACCCTAAAATTGCTGACTCTTAAATATAAGATCAAGATAATTGAAGTGATTACTAGATTTTTCTTAACTTGTTGATTGTTTTCCTTTCCCCAAATGACTTCCTATGTCAACTCCTAGGGAGCATAGGGCAGCTATACAGGGTGGAACTGGTGGTTACTTATTAGAGATTAGTTATGAAAGAAGAACCAGTGAATTTCCTTTGACATTTCTTATTGTCTGTCTTAGAATGGAGTTGGCTCCTCCGGTCTCTGACTACATTGTTGATGCATGTCTTCCTGAAACTTAGTTCCTATGATCTCTACTATCTCACCTTCTTACAGAATATAGCACAATGGTATCATGCCTCCTAGCTTCTAAAATTACTCAACCATTACAGTAAGGTTTTGTGTGTGTGTGTGTGTGTGTGTGTGTGTGTGTGTGTGTGTGTAGTTTTATAATGATGGTGGGATGAGCAGAGATGGACCAGAACAAAGAACAAGGGATGTTATCACCCCTAATTCCAGCAGATGACATAACATTTTGTTTCATCAGTGAATGAGTTAGTCTTTCATTAAGTAGAAAGCATCATAGCAGGTGCCATGAGGGATATGACGATGAATGTGATCTGGTCCTGAACTTCAGGAAAGCATGCCCTCCGATGGTTTTCTTCCTTGAGGTGGTCCAGTGCAAGGGCTGGAGAGAGGGCTGAGTGTTGAAAGCCCCTTGCTGCTCTGGTGGAGGACCCACGTGACCTCCAAGTCAGCATGCACATGGTGCACGTATTTTGGGGCAAGACACTCATACATATAAAATAAAAATAAATCTGTTTTATTTTTAAAGATAGCCCAGTGCAGCCCATAGTCACACCTTGCTGGAAGTATTAGGGACTCAAGAAGAGCATGCTTCTATAATTTTTTTTTTCTACAACAGAGTGTTTACTTTGAATGGCTTGTCTCATGGCACTCTTCAGAGCTGAGCCTCCCAGGGATGATATTTTTCACTCAAAAAATACATTTCATCTATCCCATGATTTGCATGGGATGGCTTTCAGTTTTCCAAGTGTATTAGCAGCATTAAATGAGGTTAAAAGTAGATTCCAGTGTTAGAGATGAGGGATACAGTTCGTCTCAGATAGCTCTTCCACATCAAAAATAAATTGCTTTTCCTTTAATTGACAGTTTGACCAATAAATTCAGTTAGATCATATCTTCCACAAAGGATAGATTCATTGACTAAAGTTTTAGGGTTGTAAAAGCAGAGACGATCTAGAGAGCCAAACCAGTAGGCACTTAGTGCATGCCTCCCTTCTAATCATTGAATAATGGAATTCTCACATTCATTTCTAATGATTTATTGGAAGTTCGGGTAAATGAAAGCAGGGTTGAAATGATCTATTTGCAAGTCTTTTGACATTTCCAGTTCATAGCAGTATAAAGCCAAGAAGTCAATTTTTAAAACCTTTTAGTAGCCACATAAAAGTAATAATTTTGACTACTGAGATATTTGAACTCTAAGGTTGCGAGACACTAATGATATGGATATAATTATGGCTATAATGGAAGCAGTTGTCACTGGATTGTGTAAGGCTTTTTTTCAGTCACATTAACTATATTACCAAATAATTAAAATGGAGTTTGAGGGAAGTTTTGCAAGGATGAGTCCCAGATGTGGGCTAATTTTCATCCTCACATTAGAGATAACCCAGTGTTTTTAGTGAAGTTGAAGCAAAAGCCTGTACTTTGGTGGAAACTTCCAGAAGCCAATGCTATTTGCCTTTCTTCATTTTACCCAGATATTATTTGAAAGATACACTATGAATTCTTTGTTGACTATAATGTTACAACTTTTTGGATGGTCTGTGTGAGAAATGCTTTTCAAAGCTTGCTGGGATAAAGTGGCCATCATAATATCCTTACCACAAAGAACATCTGTTTACCAGCTCTGCTTTCTTTGACTGTTCCTGGGAGTACTTTGGAGAGTTATTTTTTCTCTCTTGACAGGCTTCTGTGCTTCAGGCCAGATGACAAAGATAACAATAATGTGTGCCTGATTGTGTGTGTGTTTGTGTTTGTGTTTGTGTGTATGTGTGTATGTGTGTGTGTGTGTGTGTGTAGCATGCTAATACCATAAAAAGCCATGCAAAATGTGCTGTTTCTCTGGGTAATTTGAAAGTCATTGGTATTTCCACACTGTTGTACAAATGATTTCCTTTATTTCTCTTCTAATTTAATTTTCATTACAGAATTTTTTTTACATTTTTAAATAAGATAAAATATGGAACTTGGCATATTCAAATAATGAGAACCTTATTCCAACAGTTTTGTTTGTTTTATTTATATAGTATTGTGAAACAAAGAAGCAATTTGTCATTTTTCACCTAAAATAGAACTGGATAGCTCTTTAAGGAAGGGAAAAGTTGAATTTGGGAAGTATTCATTCTCATATTTCTTTGCATGACTTTTTTTATTGCATCAAAAGTAAAAGTGTTTTCCACTTTCCTTTTTTGCCTTTATATGTTAATGTTGTCAAGCACATTTTGAGCTGAGCTGGTTATAGGTATTTCGTTGTTTTCTCGCAAACCAGTAGTGCATTTTAGTGTCTAAAAATATTACAAATAGAGCTGGAGAGTCAGTGATTCAGAGCACTTGCTGCTCTTGCAGAGGACCCTGGTTGGGTTCCCAACACCCACAATGCAGCTTACAACTGTCCTTAACTCTACTCCAGGAGATCTGATGCCCTTTGCACACATTGAATGACACAGATGTGCTTACACGTGCAGATAAAGCATTCATACACATACAATAAAATTAATTAATTTAAAAGTTAACAATGCTACAAATATATTTAAAGTTTGTTTATATTACTGGGTATTTTATGCTTCACTCAAAATGTTTTAACAATTGCAATACAATTTGAAAACTATTATCTCCAAGCATTTTCTATGCTGCTTAAAGAGAGAACCACAGAGACAACTACTTATTAAATGTACTTTTTATATTTGATATAGAAAAATAATCTGTAAGCAAATGCTGTTTTGTAGAACAATTTGGTCTAGGCATTAGGGCTTAGGCAGTTACTATTATATATTGCCTTGATGTTCTTGACTGAGAGTTGGGCATATAGGTATCCTGCTCATATCTGAGTCCTACAGTTTGTTTACTAGGTGGGTTGTAACAAGAAGAATATAAAAACATTCACTAGCAAAAGTAATGCCCCCCGATAATATGAGTGTTCAAACTTAGGACCTTATTCAAACTACATATGAATTATAGTCCAAGCCCTCTTCTTACTTTTACTTTGATACAGGCTCTCACGATAAGTTACTCAGGTTGACTATGAATTATGTATATATATATATATATATATATATATCTATATATATATTATATATAATATATCCTGGCAGACATATACACATGCACATACACTAAAATAAATAATGTGATACAAAAAAATACTGATATTCCAAAATCCCACTAAGTTAATGTTTGCATTCAGTAGTATGAAAATAAGATACATCAATTTAATGCCCAAAGTACAATGGTAAACGTAGAATTCACGTCAGTCTACAATAAAATTATTATAAGAAATTTTAATCCAAAGAAATTTCTGTTAAAAACTCCCTCAGTCACATCTAAGTCCATGAGCAAGTGAAGAGTCAGCCAGGTTAGGCCAAGGGAGTAACCGAAGCTGAGAGTGCAAACACGAATGAGATCACAAGCAGGTGTTTCCCAGGAGAATTATTTTAGAATCAAAGGATTATGGAAGCTCCTGGAGAAACTGATGACAAGTGTTTTTGCAATAATAGCTCTAGTTTTGGCTGACCTATCATGTAATTTTATCCTGAAAAAGTCACTTGATTCAGTACTTTACGTCATAGCAATTTCAGATAAAGCTTTGTTTCTTGTGGTAAAACTCTTAATGAACTTGTTTAAGATAATGTCCTAGGTACCACAGATTGTGAATTTCTGATCTTCCTTCACCTCCCAAGGATTACAACATGTGCCTCCTTCTGGTTTAACCAGTATTGGGGACTGAACCCAGAATTTCATGCATGCTAGGCAATCACTCTACCAACTCAGCTTTATCCCCAGACCAATTGTTTTTCTTCTTAATTTAATCTCCCAGAATTAGTTTCAACTTATCAACATTTATGTTAATATTATATTATTTAAATACTAAGTAAACATCATTTAGATTTATTTATTCTTTTTTGTGAACAAGTAATGCCGCTCAAAGGATTTAGAAGGGGGTCCTGGTATGGGGAGATGGAGGGAGAAGGGGGGGCCTGGTATGAGGAGATGGAGGGAGAAGGAGGGCCTGGTATGGGGAGATGGAAGGAGAAGACCCTGGGCATCTAGGTGTCTGCTCATGAAGGACTGACAGGCATTACTATGGGCTGCCGATCGAAGCCAGGACAGCAACACCATATACTCACTAAGAAGATATCTGGGATCATCTAGAGGGCATGCTATTGACATTTTTAGTCGTAAAGACCATTGTTGCAAATACTAGATGTGCCTAGCTCATCAAATTTTACCCTACCTCAACTGTACATGCCACACTTTTCTGTTGATTCAGCTTTGAGTCTACATTCTCTTGCATGCCAGTGTATCATCCTTTCCTGGCTCTTTCTGCATCAAGTTCCCTTTGTAATGTCGCCTTTCATTTTACATCTTCTTTCTCCAGTTAATAGATGTGCTTGCTTATTTGATTGCATAAGAAAATTAAGAATAAAAATGGTTTGAAAACACGTTCTTTTCTTCTGTGGTATAAACTTAGCGCAGCCAGAGAGCAGATTTTTTTTCCTTGTTTCATTTTGCATTTAATAACATGAAGACCCAGACAGGCCGCAACAAAGAGCACTAATGAGCAGCATGCAACATCTTCTGTCTGTGTCTGCTTCCAGCTGTAACTGAGATGTTTCTGCTGACCTCATAGGAGGAAGGCTGGATGCATAGCAAATCTGGCCAATGCTAACCCAAACCAAATGAGTTTGTATACAGTGTGTGAGCTGTACAGCACCAGACCAGATGACAGCCTTGCTCAGAAGAAGAGGTTCATCAGCAATGGTGGCCTCTTGTCTTCTGACAGCAGGATCCTCTGATCCTTTGCACTGATACTCTCTAGAATCTGAGTCCTGTCATGGCTGTTGTGAGAGCAACAAGGCTGCCCAGCAATCAGAAAAGGGCAGATTTCAGATACTTGCATTTTCAGTGCTTGTAAATGATATTTCCACAAATGAATTAAATCGGTGAATGTGGCATTTCCAGTCTTTTTGTCTTTGTTCCTCTTAGAAATTTCAGCCAGGTCCTCCCAGAAAATTAGTTCCTGTGTTCACGGTTCTATACTATCATCCAAGGAGCTCATACCACTGCTTACTCGATGGTCTCAAAGGTCTTTAGAAAGCTCCCAGTTTATTTTCACAATTATGTGTTCTTGACACACCTTCTTTAAAAAAATCCATAGATTTTTAATAGCTTCATGTATGGTACTGGAGTTTCTGTTGGAGTCTGATTAATAGGGTTAAAGTTCACTTCTTTGGCTAAGTGACCTACTTTGGTTACTTCGTTTTCTACTTTTAGTACTGAAGGACAAATCACAAGCACAGGATTCCAGTGATGTTTTTAGTTGCATGGTTCTGCTGCATCAGAATCTTCAGGAGAAAACTTGGTCTTCCTAATTCTGTGGGAATTAAGGCTAAAGTAGGAAAATAGTTCCTCACCATGAAGAAGGTGCTTGCAGGATTTTCAACCTATTTTAAATTTCAGATTTTTCTTCTCTCCTGAAAACCTTATAAAACAAATCATTCTTTTTAATCCTTATCATTACAAATCAAGAAAAAATAATTATATGGAAACACGAGACAAAATGAAAAGGCAACTTTTGGGTTCCTTCATTTAACAATTACTTATTTTCACTATATTAACGTAGATTTTGCAGGATCCTTGAAATTGCCTTGTTTCGCACATCAAGCTTCAGTCGTTCAGAATTGACAACTCTAACCAAATACTTCATTTGAACCAGAAACTCTTGAGAACTCTAAGTGGAACTATTCCAAAACCACCAGCTTTCAGTTACTTAGCCCTACTGGACAGAGTGCTGACTGCCTCCCTGGGAAATCCTCCTGCACACGTAGACAAATAGGATCTTGCTAGGTTTACCTGCCTGTGCTCTGTTTATTAGTTTGACTGATTCCATGGCCCTTGATGTTTTCAATTTGTGAATTTTTTTTTTCTTTAATGAGTTAGGAATTCACATTGGTAGAAATTTAGAGGTAGAAAGAATCAATACTGTTTACAATTGTGTACATGAGTCTTCTAAACATTGTGCTGAAGAAAAGCAGAATAAAAGGTGGAAGAGTACAGCCTGTATGGCTCCCTGTTTATAAAATTTAAACTGATCTGCTTTTGGTATTCAGGCTGGTGGTCGTTTCTCTAACATTCAAGAGAAGGGGAGATAGTAACTGAAACAGGACAGGTGAGCGATGGCTTCTATTTGTAAAAGTTCATTAAGCTATACAATTATGATTTGTATATTTTTAGACAAAAACAGAATAATAACAATCATAATAGGGGAGGGAGGGAAACAAGTGCTCCATTAAAGCAGGACATTTAAGGAGGGCCAGAGAAGGAGATGGCATGGGGTGTGCCCACTTGAAAACCACAGGTCAGTCATAACTACTACCTTGTAGAGCTGAGGAAAGCAGCACTTCTCAAAGACTGTGATTAGCTGAAAATTATACAGCTCCTTGATGACTCTGTTTATTAACTTGCATGATACATGGATATCGAACACCATCATGTCCCAGACATGGTGTGAGATGTGGAAGTATATTAAGATCCAAGCTGATCTGTCCAGACCCTGAGTTCACAGAGTATAGAATTCAAGACTTCAAAATGACCCTTTTACATGATCTGTCTGTCCCCAATAAACATTTGGGGTTGTATTTCTTTGATCTACATTACTCTTCCTGCCTCAGAAAACCAAGTATTCCATTTTGTCAAGACACAGACTGGACTTTCCTGACTTCTAAGTGAGTTGAGGGAAGAATGTTCTGAGAATTGAGTGCAGTTAGAGCTGCTTTATGTGAGAGCCTGGCCTTGTGGAGAGGTTGGATGAGAGCAGAGCAGGCTCTTGCCAGTGCTCCTCTGGGTTCATGGGCTGCAGTACCATCATTTCTGGGTGGGTAGGCTCATTCACTTCACTTGGCTGCCAGCCTGTCATTTGATAGGGCTCTCATCTGCATGTCAATGAGGCTTGAAGCCCATGGAAAGAATTAACTGGCCCAGGATATTTATGAAACTTTTCAGCAAACTCAATTGAAAGGAAAGTTGTACTGACTGAGCTGATTGTCTTGGAGCAGATATACAGTGAAGTAATCATGTTAATATTATGTGGCTCAAGTTATATGATATTTTCAATGATCAGCCTAGTAGGAGTTTAAACATGAGCAAAAAAATACAAAGCTAATCAAAAACAGTGAATGGAACATCCTTTCTAAAGCAGATCAACTGGCCTTTTATTTATTTTTATACTTTTTATTTGGATTTAAAGCATAGTACAAATTCAGATTTCCTTCAGCCTCTATGAACTATGTTTCGATTGCACCTTTAAACCAACAATATTAATTTCCAGTTGTCTTTCTTCTCCTTGAGTAGTAATTAAAGGAAATATGTTTGTTTTTCTAGGCATCACTCCTAAATCTGTGAGTGCCAGGATATAAATTCTGATTTTTATGTTCCAAAGAATGTCTGGGATTTGAGATCATATAACCTTTAAGTAGAAAAAGTTCATGTGTAAGAGGGTGCCTGTGTTCTTTGTTCAAGAGCTTAGCTTCATACCATAGGCATTCCCAAAGAAGTAAGCAGCTTCCATGCAAAGACTTTCCTGTTTCTTGTGCACCGGTTCTATAAACAACAACCTAACAAACTGAACTTAGATTTAAAACACTGTTTCAGAAACATAAACATAATAGGTATATTATGTTTATATAAAATTTGTATATATCTTTTTGTTAGTATCTTTCATATATAAGATGACTTCCCCTGCCAATATCTTCAAGTTCTCCCAAAATGATATATAGTATCACGATCGTTTGCAATTTTCCTTCTGAGTAAAGCTGAAATAACCATGCCAATACTGGTACACAGTGACCCACCATCTTATAAGAAGATTGGGTTATAAACTCAGTTCATGAGGGGAAAATTATGTCTAGTAAAAATGACCCTTGAAAGCCTATTAAACTGTGCATAAAATCCACCTTCCCATAAACTCAAGGCTGCCAGGTTTTCCTCTAGCATTGAAAAAAATCACTGTCTTTGAGCATCAAATGAAGTAGGTCTACATTGTAGGGGAAAATACATTTCTTTAAACACTGGAAAAGCCTGAAATAAGAAATAAAACAACAGAGGGAAGAGCTACCTTGCTGTTCACCCCCATCTTCGTGATCTGGCTTTGAGGGGAATGATGACTAGGCCTTCCTGTGGTATGTCGCCAGCTTTTCTTTCTTCCTGTCTCCGCATAGTTACTTTGTTTGGTACATGCATGTACTAACACTACTGTACATGTGAATCCCTCGAGGGCTTTTTTGCCAGTGAACCTGTCAGGAAATACTTTGTTAAATCCAGGGTTTAAAAATGTGGAAACAACACATGTAATGAGAAAATAAAGTGGTCTGCGCCTAAACTCTCCTGTTGAATACATTTGATTATGGTGTAGAGCAACACTTTTGAAGGCGGATGTCATTTATGCATGTTTAAACATTTGTAGATGGTGTTTAATACTATCCTGAAATGTACCTTGGCAACAGTATAGTGTTGCAAGAATGGCTTTCCTTTGTAGAGTCATCGCACTGTGTGCTTAATGGTGAAGGAATTCTTTCGGATCAAAATGAAAGAACAGGGCACAGTTTGTTTAGTTTTATATTTACAGACAGATGGGCAGGCAGACAGGCAGGCAGACACACACACACACACACACACACACACACACACACTAGTATCTGGTGTTGGTGGTGGGATAAGCTTTTCAGCTGACTTTGGATTTATCCTGAGCTACATGCTTTTCTTATCACATACATGTGTATGTGCACTGTATGTCATCTATCAACAATGCCTCTTGGCTGTTCCCTCATGATACATTCTGAGTTGGACCATTGACTCTGCTCTGCACAAGCAACTGGAGCATCCAGAAATCAATGGATGTTGAGGGAGGGGGGACGGAGTTATCTCGTTTATCTAGCCCCAAGCGATCAGCACTAAACACATGTACACATGAGTACCACCAACTGGACTCAATGCTTTATGTTTATGTAAAAATGTATGTCTCTATTGTGTATGTTATAATATGTTATAATGTTGGAACAATAATAATCAAAAAGAGGAAAAGAAATTGAGAGTTGTGGGACTGGAAGAACTAGAGGGGGCAAAGGGAGGGGTAGAAACATTGTAAATGTATTAATGTATGAAATGCTCAAAAGACAAAAAAATTAAAAAAGAAAAAGAAAAGAATGGTTCAATATGTATGTTATGTGAATGCCTGGGTTTGATCCCTGGCACTGAAAAACAGAACACACACCAAAATCTCATAGCAATCTGGTGAGGTAGGTAGCATTACTATTCCAATTTCATAGATGAGAAAAATGAGGCACAAAGAAAATGTGTAACCCACCCAGGATTCAGCAGCTGCCATCAGAGCTCTGAGCCCTGGCAGAGCCACGAGTCTCACCTTCCCATTAAGTAAGGCTGGAAAGGAGATCTGACCCTGGCAGCTGTTCTGCATGGTATAAGACATGTACTTTGGTTTCTTATCCCAACACACAAAAAGTGTGTTATTCTATTGTAGCTAAAGATAATTCCTAAAATTTGGTAAATAAAACTATTTGGACAGGTTGAAAAACTGATTTTTTGACTTGCCTTACCTTCCACCTTTTACCCCAATACCCTCCTGTCCCCTTTATTTTACTTACCAAAACCTGAAAAGATTTATTTATTCTCTTTCTTTCTTTCTTTCTTTCTTTTTCTTTCTTTCTTTCATTTATTGTCTGATTAGTTCACAATAGCCGTGCTACCCAAGATGGCAGCTATGGGTCACACACACGCACGCAGCCACTTAAATTTAAATGTAATAAAGTAAAATGTAAATTCCCTTTCTTAGTTGTACTACCCAACATTCCAAATGTGCAGTAGTCAAATGTGGCTGGTTGCTACTATGTTGGACAGCACAGATGTAGAAAGTCCTGTTGAGCAATGCAGCACTGAAGTGAGTTCTCTGAGGACAGAGAGCACATTTGGCTTGCAGATTGCTTAGAGTCCAGTGGCTACAGGCAGCATGCTCGGTAAATGGAATACAGAACCAAAGAGAAAGAGAAGGGACCTGAACCATCTAGCTTTCAGAAAGAATTGTCCTTATCTCAATATTTGTCTTCGGTATTTACATATCCATAAATAGGCTCAAATTTCAGGATTGAAGAAATTAAATTTGCTTTTCAATATATAAGGGGAGACTTGGAAAATGTTTAAAGATTGCACACAAATCCTTTCTAATGCGATGTTTACCTCATCTTTGTAGACCCTTGGGTGGGAGACTACATCCTTCAGATTAAGTCTTCACCTCACTTCGAGGAAAAAGGTACATTTTCCCCAAGTTTCTTCTTAGCCTGAAATGCCATTCATCTCCCTTTAGTATGGCCATAGTCTATGTACATTTTTCCCTAAAATTTCCACTATGTCAGAAAAATGGAATGCTTTTGCATGTGAGTTATTAGTGCTATTTTCTATATTTTCCTTGCAAAAAAATGGTCTCTCCCAACTTCATAATCCTACTTTTACAAGTGCCTTGACAGTGCACAAACTTGCAGCACCCTGTGCGTTGGTGGATTGTGGCATCTGCTGCTGCCTGGGGATTGTTGCTGAGTGCTGATTAAAGGCAGCACTTGCCCTCTGGCATTCTTCAGAGCTAATACCCTTATAAATTGTTACTGTGAACTTTTGAACTCAGAGAAACTTCTGAATATATAGAATAAGAAATAAGTAATCTAAAGCTAAGAATTTGTGTATTAGTCTGAAACAAATCACAAAGTTTTTTAAAAAAAACTTTGACTTTTGGCTTTTTAAAGGCTCTCATAATTTCATATTTAAAAATTTATCTGAAACTATTAAATATAAATACCTGTGAGATTTTGAAAAGAACAATTCTTAATATCAAATTGTTTAGATAAACAATTAAGGTAGATATGAAAATTATTTTCAAATAATAGTTTCTAAGATGAAAAATTATAATTTAGTTTTAAGGAAGATAAATAATTTAAGCCCCAAGTAATTCATTAAGTCATGTAAAGCCTACACTCTAGGAATTTATTAGATTCAAGTTATTGAAATACTGTTAAAGCATTTGAATTATTGGGCAGATTTCTTCTCCAGTATCATAAAGCCCTGAGAAACATGAGATTTTTAGACCTTGAATACAATAAGTATAATTTGAAGCTCCATTATGCTTTCTCTAGAAAGCTAAATGAATTAGTGAAGAGCTTTATTTAGTAAAATATTATGAGGGAAATATAATAGCTATTAGTGGAAACTTGAATTTGTTTTTTTTTTTTAATTGGAAAAGGAAAAGTGTAATTTCTCTGTGAAAGCTCAATAATGAGGCTGTGGAGATGGTTCAGTTTGTAAGGTGCTTGCTGCACAAGTGCAAGCACCTCAATTGAACCTCAGAGCCTCCTCATGGAGGCTTTTCATAAACTGGGTGTGACTACAATCCTAGTCTTGGGGAGGCATAGACCAGCAGAATCCTAGAGCTCGTTGTGCAGCAGCCAAGGTGATTCACTGAGCTGCAGGTACAGTGAGAGACTCATGAAAACTTAAGGTCGAGTCTCCTTGAGGAAAATGTCGATGTTGACCTCTGGGCTCCACATGCACACACACACACACACACACACACACACACACACACACGCACATGCACATGCATACGTGTGTATACACACGCACATGCACATGCACCTGCATACATGTGTACACACACACACACACACACACACACACACGGCTCAGTGATAAGTGACCCAGGGATCTTTGGACTTGAAGAGGGAAGTTTTATTTCTGAGCACCTGTTAGCCACAAATAGTAACACCTTCAGCCTCTCGAGATGAGGACCTGGTGCTACAAAGATCCCTTTTGTACTGAACAAGCTACAGCTCTGGTGGATTTATGAAACCTCACTCTGCAGTCAGGAATGGTTATCTGGACTTGTTACCTGGCTTTATCATACAGAAGGTGGAAAACCTTGCTCTGTGGAGCACCTGAAACCACTCTCTACTATTCTTTTTTGGCTTTTCTGAGCATTTTGATGTGAGAATTTCATTTGGCTCTGAGACCTAAATGTTTGGTGATATGACCAGCTTCCTTGTTGAAAATATACCAGAGCAAGCAGATCCATAAGAAAGCTTACAAGTGCTTCAGCTGTCTACAGCAGCAGCAGCAACAGCAGCTGAGCTGAAGGCCTCAGCCATTCTAGGGCTGGGCATTTTCTGTCTTTATGACAGGCTGCAAGGCCTGCTTCCTGAGCTGTGCTTCAAATGAGTAGAATTCTGCTAGTTGCTCAGATGAAAATTGCTACTTCTCTCTAACTCTAGCATCCAGGAATCCACATATTATCCTAGGGCTCTTTCCTCATGTGAGCTGTAATCTTTCTCCACTAGTTATTGCTCTGAGAATTAATGAAAGTTAAACTATGCTTCTATTTTCCTATCTTTAAACTGGGCATAGTACTGAAAATGCAGAGCTGTACATTTCAGAAGTCAGGCAGATATCCTCCTTGCCACATGATAGGTAGTTGCTCACAAAGCAGTACTGTCTCATTGGCTTCATGAAATTCACTAGTTGGAATGAAGAGTGCTCTTGTTAGTGTTTTTTAAAGTATGGCTAGTATGGCCAGTTAACATTTAAATTTTATTTTGTAATGTCTCTATACTCAAGAAAAAGTATGATAACATATACCACAGGTTCTCATTATCTATGAGCAATCAGGAGAATAATAAAAAGAGCACATAAAATGGAGCCAGTAAAACTTGTAGCTGTGTTTTTAGAGTAAATAGTAAAAAAATAATAAGTAAGCAAATAATCTAATTAGAATTGGCTTGGGAAACCAAAGTGCAATTGTGAAAATGTCTTTCATACTCTATATTTAATAAAATTTACATCTGATCTATGGAATAAAATGGGCAACAATTCTCCACATAAAATTAGACATTCGTGTTATGTATCATCCTTTATTTAGTTTGGCTTTATATAATATATGAAAGGGAGAGAGAGAGATGGCTTTGCAAGATAGATAGATAGATAGATAGATACATAGATACATAGATACATAGATACATAGATAGATACATAGATAGATTTAAAAAAAGTATGTTTCTGGGCATCCTCAGCTTAAGTCTTTGTCCTTAGATAGTCAAACAATTCTCCAGTGAAGGTTTATCCCCCTGTGTTTATTTAAATCTTTCTGATTTTAGATCTTTCTGAAATGCTCTGCTGTGCATTTGAGTTACCCAGCACCACTTTCTCTGACTTTCTGAATCCTGCATCTTTTGCAAGCTTTGCACTTTCCTTTCTTATCTACTAGCATTTTATTTGTGCTGCTTTAAAGAATGGTCTGTGTTCTATAATAGCAGTGAGATTCCTAAGATGTTGACTTACTCCTGCTGAGAGTCTTCATTCCTAATCATTGCTGACCTGGATACTGGATACAGTGTTTGCTTATCTAACCAATGTGGAGATTATAATCAAATGAGAATACAAACGAAAGCAGTGGCTACAGAGAAAAGCTATTGTAAGCAAGGACTGAGGAGAAGGTGCTTGAAAAAAAGACAACCACGGCATGAATATTTCGTGTTATGATGACTTTTGTGTCCTTGTACAACCTCAAAACCATGGAAAGTTAGATAAGGAGGACTCCCTGGGTGGAGTTATTGTTGCCCCCCCCCATGAGGAGTCACATCCTGAAGGTCCTCAGCATGATCCCGTTTCAGCTTTCTTGCTCTTCCCTGGGCTTCTAGAGCAGCTTCTCCATCAGCATCATTTGATCCTCTGCTTCTACCTCAGTTCTAGTGACAGCTGCAGTAGAGAAACATGAAAAAGATTATTTATGCCCGTATTGGCAAAATCAACCTTAAACTATATAGAAAATGGGCTAAATACATTTATTAAAGTAAAAGAGAATCTAGAAATGTCAGCTGGTATTGGCCATCAAAAATAATCTTTGTAATGTTCTACCCTTGAGAATGGATTTATTTACCGTACAACAACAAAGGGAGCTGGGCGTGGTAGTGCACGTCTTTAATCCTAGCACTTGGGAGGCAGAGGCAGGTGGATCTTTATGAGTTCAAGGCCAGCCTGGTCTACAGAGTGAGTTCCAGGACAGCTGGGACTACAGGGAGACCCTGTCTCGAAAAGACCAAAAAAAAAACCTCCCAAAAACAAAAAACAAAACAAACAAACAAAAAAAAAACAAAGGGAAGATGGTTACATGTGAGTGGTGAGTGTTCTTCATTTCCACTGCCAAGTCCTGGTTTCCACATTGCTGACCTGAATGCACTGAGTCATTTTGTGTGCCTAATCGACATGGACATTATAACCTAATGAGAGCACCACCACCACCACCGTCTAGTGAGCACTTGCTCCAGCCAGTATTGTCGGGACTGTATTATCTCATTTAATCTTCACAGTACCCGCATGGTTTTTGCTTCATTGTTGAAGACACTGAGTCTCATCATTTAAATGCTTGGGGAGGACAGGTGATGGAGTAGAAATCTGACGAGAATATAAGATAAATTCAAGTGCTTTTGCCCACTGAGGTACAATGAACTAGAATTGCAACGTTGTTAGTGTGGCTTACCACAAAGGGTGCATTAGAGATGTAAGAATCTGAATGCTTTGGATTCACACACCTGTAACCCCAGCACTTCAGGGACATAAGAGTGGAGACAGGAGAAAAGATGAGCCTTCCCAGATGCCAGCCTAGCTCCAGGCTGTGAGAGATGGTGTCTCAATACAGCAAAAAGAAACAAGGCAACATTCCCTAAAAAAAAAAAAAAAGCTGTGAGAGATGGTGTCTCAATACAGCAAAAAGAAACAAGGCAACATTCCCTAAAAAAAAAAAAAAAGATTCTGACCCCAGGAATTGAGTGTGTGGAAAGAATAATGGTAAAGAACCATATATTCCTGTCTTTTAAAAATATTTTGTTTATATTTTATGTGTATGAGTGTATTGGCTGCATGTATGTTAAGTCTACCCATATTGTGCAGTCCCTATGGAAGTCAAAATAGGGTGTCAGATCCTCTGGAACTAGAGTTACAGTTGTTAGCCCCCATGTAGGTACTGAGAATCGAACCCAGGTCCTCTGCAAGAACAGTCAATGGTGTTAACCTCTGAACCATCTCTCTCCAGCCCCCATATTTCCCTCTATTCAGCTCAGTGCTACTCAGAGCCATTTCGGAACTGACTGGAACAGCATTGCAGTGGATTAGGAGGGGAAATTGAAAGCTTATCGGTAGAAATGGAATGCTTAAAGTCAGAGGACTTGAAGGAATGTATAATAGTTACCAAGTTCAAAATCAGATTAACTCAGAGAGGAGAGAGCTGGAAAATGTCTGCATTTTACTAGATAACAAGAATGGAATGAGCCGAGACCTCAGTTGGGGCTTGACGGAATGAAGACAGTAAGAGCATGAAGCGCACTCAGTGGCCTTGGCAGTGCCCCCTTCACAATGACATGACGATACCAGACACATGCAAATGAGTTAAAGAACTCAGCAGCACCTTGGGACAGTGGAGGTTTTGAAAGTTCTGTAAGGAATCTATGGTTATTCCACCCTAAACATGCCTAATCTGAAAAGATTGGTAAAGGATTGAGCCCCAGTCAAAAGATGTAGTCAATAGCGAAAGTGCCTGTGTTTAAAACTTACTTCGAGATGCCAAGCACCATGAAGGCTCCTAGTTTCTCTCACTGACTTGGTTGCACTCGATGTCAGTCGTTCAAGTCGTCACATCTGTAACATTGTTCCCCCCTCACCAGTTGCCATTGTTTCTTGGAAGGGACCCAGACAGGAAATGGCAGAGAGCCCCCTGAGATCCTGTAAGGTGGGTAGGATTCACCACGGATCCGGTTGAGTGTGGCTGCCTGTACCAAACCTCACCTGGGAGTTTAAACCCCAAAGGGAAAATGGATGTTTGATTGGAATCATAATGCATGTTGATCTGAGGATCTAGGAGAAAGAAGGAATATGAAATTCCAATTGCCGCACTGGCTAGACGGCTCAGTGGGTAGAGGCACTTGTGCACAGACCTGATGGCATATGCTCATGTTAAGTTCAATACCCACAACACACAAGATGGCACAGGAGAACGTACACTCAGAGTTGTCCTCTGACCTCTACAAGCACACCACAGCATGTGCACATCTGTGTGTGCACACACACACACACAAACACACACACACACACACACACACACACACACACTGTAGTAAATAAAAATAAACTTCAAAGTTAAGTAAATGATAATTCCTGTTACCATCCTCTGAACTTTGGTTTGTTTGCTGTTTTGAAATGTCCATTTTCTTCCTCCCTTCTCTGTATGGGCTTCTATGAAACACGGGCTCTTAAATTTGGGGGAATTATGATCAATTTTATGATATATCATTTTCACCACAATCCAATATGTCCTATATTTATTTTAAAATATTAATCCCTGTCATTTTGTGATATTTTTCTGTAGTTATGGTGCAGAAAATTTGGAATACCTTCTGTGCCCAAGCTGAGAGCCCTATTTAGTCTCAGGCGTTCATCTTTACTGCTGTATGGATTCTTTGCTCGTCATCATGGAGTGTGTTATGCTGAAAAGGACAAAGACCTCATCATGAGGTGTGAATGCACAAAGATATGATGATGTTAAGTTGTGGATAGCACTAAGTGGGAATAATCTAGATTTGAAATCAAATATAAACACAAAAACTGTCTTAATGTCTACTGCCTCAGGAAACTTTGTAACTAAGACTTTAAAAATAAGTTTAAAGAGTAAACAGATGGATTGGTCAGTAGAAAGTCTGAATAAGTGGAAACACTCTGAATATTCCAGATCATGAAAATCAAAAGAGAATTACTTACTTTGAAGCTAAAAGAGCTGAAATGGTAAACTAAGAAAGGCTATATGACCTTGAGGTCAGCCAAGGCAGAGAAGCCACTACCAGACTTAGGGCTGAAAGAACATGAGGAAAAAAGCCCATTAACAGCCACAAGTAGGGCTTCTCACAAAACTAGACTGATGGGATTTGGTAGGGAGAATGGAAAGGGTAAAGTTTGACATGATTAGATATGCAGGTTAAGGAGAGAGAGAGAGAGAGAGAGAGAGAGAGAGAGAGAGAGAGAGAGGAGAGAGAGGAGAGAGAGAGAGAGTCTGGAGAGAGGAGAGAGACCAGGGGGAAAACCCGAGTTTGTAACCTTAGGTGAGCTGCTGCTGACAGTGTTGCCAGAATAGATTAAGTCTAAATTGGGGAGCTTGTGGGACATCAGGTGGTTACAGATGACATCTGTACACACAGGAGCCAGCAGGTAACTAAGAGGTGAGGGAAGACTTAATCACCCTGAGTTAAAACAAACAATGGAAGAAAAAGAGAATGTTCAGTATGGTTATCTTTAGTCGTAGGAGCTGAAACGTCTAGATGACATCAGGGGCATAGGAGTTAAAAACAAGTTGTGCTGGGTTGAGAAGTAAAGGAAGATGAGAAAGTACCGAAGTCAATATAAATGACTCTTTGGAGAGTTGGGGTGGGAGATGAGATGAGATGGGATGGAATTCAAGAGTCATCCATTTTATTTGCAGTGTTGATAAGAGAAGAGATTATGCATAGTCAGCTGTGAAACATTAGAGATGAAGTTAGTGTTTAGAGGAAGGACAGTGACTGTATTAGTTACTTTCTCATGGCTGTGACCAAAATACCTGACAAGAAGCAACTTGAGGACAGTCCATCCTGACCTGGAGGGCCTAGAGACAGGATATGAAGCAAGCAGGTCATGTTGTTTCCAGGTCAGAAACAGAGGGAGATGCATGCTTGTGCTCAGCATAGTCAGGGCCCCAGCCTTGAAACAATGCTGTCTGTGTTTCCACCTCAATTAACTCAACTTAGAAAATCCTTCACAGACATACCTACAGATTTGTCTCCTAGAGACTCTAGAAAAGTTGACTAGACCTCAGTGGATGAACTTGTATTGGGGGACATCTGGGTACACTAATTTGACTTGATAGGCATTAAAGCCAGTGGGGGGGTATAAGGTGTGTAGAAGGGGGGAGGGAGTATGAAGATAACTAAGATGATTTATATGGAAGGCACAAAATTCAATAAAAATACACATTAAAATATGTCTTCCAGGTGATTTTAGATCCTGTCAGATTGACAATCAAATTAATTAATCATCACAATGATCAGAAAACTCGGGGGTGAAGTCTTACCTGGAAAAGCTAGTGAGGATTTTCCATAGCTGCTGGTCAAAGACAGTAGATGTTGAATCCTTGTCTTTAACAAAAAGCCCAAGTAGAATCTTCCCATTGTAAGGAGAAAGTATCTCTACAGTTATGTACATGATTTTTAGGAGGAAAACCATTGCAAAGCCTAGCAGTCACGTAGCACTTTGCAACCTTTAAACGAGGTTCAGGGTTCATAGTTTTCTCTATGGGTGTGTAAACATACATATACAAGTATGCACACATGAATGTGAGGTGTATACACACACACACACACACACACACACACACACACACACACACGAATTTATGCTTCAATGTCTCTGAAAAAGTCCTGTTGGAAACTTACAGTGACAAAGCATACAGGACTGATCCAGTCTTTTAGCGGATGCACACTTTACCCCAGAATTTCTGGGTTCCGATTCCGAGGCTCATGTTTGGTGCTCCAGCAGTCTGGTAGACTGGGTTAGAAACTGTCAGAGGCATCAATACTGCTCCTTCTGTTTTACTTTCCACATCCACAAGGAAAGGGTTTTCTGGGGTACTCAGACTTACAGATGTTTTCTTACAGGCTGCTCTTAGATTCTCTCTTTCTCTGCTACCAATCTTTTCTCCAGTTATTGAATCCAGTATAAGCGGAAGTCAGAAATTTCTTTCTATTTCTGCTCAAGGCCTTGCCAGCCCGCTGCTCTTTGGAGCCACACAAATCTGAGGGGATTGGTGACTCAGCCCCAAACCAACTGGAACTGATCAAGTCACTCAGCCTCACTGAATCTAATAATACCTCATAGGGTTATTGTAAGGATTTCAGGAGATAGCATATGTGAAGGATCCAGCTCCATGCCAGGCTTCATAAATCTTAGCTCCCTCCTCCCAGCAGAGTAGTCTGGAGCTCTGATCCACATTTCCCAGCACTTAGCACAGTAATATAATTAGCAACATTGGTATATCTAAAAAGCAATTACCATTTAATTGCTCTGGCCCCAGCTAGCCTACAGTAGTTCTCCTTCACTTCTAATTTGGGGTTAGGGGATTTTAGTCCTACCATGGCTAGTCACAAAATCACCATCTTACAGAGAATTGAAAATAACTTTAGGCAGCCACTGATTACAGGTAAAAGACTTGGTTAATCTTTGCATTTGGCTGTATGTAAAAGTGCAAATCTCGATTTGCTCTTGGCCAATCGGTATTGAGCAGCATCTTTCTATGAGTCAGTGAATATCCTGCTCAGGTACACTAGCCTATTATTGGACTACCTGGAATGCATCATGGAGGCCAGTACAGGGGTATCAAGATAGGACACGTGCTTACTGGTCTTCATTTGGGGGACCATGGGAGGGAAAGACCCCAATGTGGAGCAAAAGTCCAGAATTGATGGTTGTTTGGGATTGCCAAGGAGGAACCTTCCAGCACCTCCTTAAGGAAAACATGACATCTTTTAGGGGAAAAAAATGTCTTCCAATTCAAGTGATATGTGTATGTATGTATGTATGTACATATGTATGTATATATTTATGTATATATAACTATGTATATATATGTATATATACTGTAGCAATACAAGTTGGAGAGAACAACAACAAAAGAACTGAAAGAAAACAAAACTCTGAAAAGACTCAGAAAAAGAAGCAGGACATGTAGGGCAGAGTACAGGGACTCGGGGCAAGGGGGGACATGGAAAAGGAAGTAACTCTAGATTCGATTGAGAAATGATGTAAGACTTATGGAAAAAGTTTAATAACAATAAAAAATGGACAATAAAAAAGAAGCAAGCTCCCCCCAACTCCTTGTGCTTCATGATCTTTATTCAAATAAATCAGTACTTCATACAGATATAGACTTAGAATCAGATTTCAGGTATTTCTTCTTAGAAAACATGTATTTCTATTACATACTCAGTTTACAAGAGTAAATTCCCCTCCCTCAGCCTGTGAAGTTTATTTACCTTAGCGCTACTGTGAGAACATAATGCCCAAATGAAGGCTGCTGTGTTTCATTTCACCTCCTCCCAACCCAATAGCACATGAAGACCCACATCACTAGTTCAGAGGAGCTGGGGTTCTTTGAAGCTTCCAGGCAAAATCTTTAGAACTTCACATGTGCATTTGAGGAAACCTAGATTGCCTGAAGCCACACGGAAAGCATTTCCATCTGAACCACTTTCCATGTGATTGTGAGTTGAAGTAAAATCTAAATAACTTTTAGCAGTTTGAGATTTGGAATATAGCCTGGGCCATATAAATTCCTCTTAAGGTCTCTTTCTCTTAAATCTGATGCCAAAATAAATGGTAGCCATAGAGAACCTTTGAACTCTCAGCTCTCAAGTGACCTCAGTGGAGCTGGATTGGCAGAACCAGTGTTTGGTTTTCAAAAGAAGTTTTGTTTTTTTTTTTTTATTCCCTCCTTGCAGTATCCACAGTTGCCTCCTTGGCAGAGGATACAGTGCTGTTTCCTGGACATTTTCCCCTTCTGGACATGCATGTGGCTCTATGGAAGAGGCATTCTGCTAAAGGAACCCATCAGTGTGGTCCTTGGAGATCTTCTGGTAGCATCCAGGTTTCTCAGCACCTTGCATATTGCTCAGTTAGCTTTGCTTTCCCCTTCTTTTTCCCTACCAAAGTCAACTAAAGCAAGTAGCCTTGAGTTTGATGCCACCTCCTTTCACTAGTTAGAACACGTGGTTCAACTTATCTAGGCTTCGTTTCCTTGTCTCTGACTGGATATTAAATTCATACCTCCCACCTGCATCCCTCTTTCTTCTAAATATCTTTTTAAACACATTTACCTATTTATTATGTGTGTGAAGGAGTCTGAGGGCAACTTGTGGATGTCCATTTCTCTCCTCCCACCATGCGGGTCAAGGGATCAAATTCAGGTCAGCATACTTAGTGGCAAGTGCCTTTACCCAGGGATCCGTCTCACCTACCCTCTCTAAATATTCTATTCTTGTAGAAACAGTTTTAGAATTAATAAGCAGAGGTTGGAAGAATTGGGAGGAGGTGATTAGAAAAGCTCTAGAATACTGAATGAGAACATCGGGGGCAGTTCTCACAAGAACTTACAAGTCAAGGAGACACAGAACTTGACTCTGTTCTTCGTAAATGAAGAGTCTATTGGGAATTGGAATAAAGATCATCTGCAGGGTCTGAAAAAGCTCAACGGAGGAAAGATAGCATCTTCAGCAAATGGTGTTGGCAAAACTGGATCACCATTTGTAGAAGAGCAAAACAAAACCCCTACCTCTCGCCCTGTACCAAAATAAACTACAAGTGGATCAAAGATCTCAGCCTAAAACCTGAAACCCTAAAGGTGATAGAAGAAAAAGTCAGCAGCAACCTACAAGACATATGTGTAGGAAAGGACTTTTTAAATCAAACAGCAGCTGCATAGGAATAAGGACAACAGCTGACAAGTGGGACCTCATCAAACTCAAAAGCTTTTGTACAGCTAAAGAAACATTCAAGGAAGTGAAGAGAAAACCCACAGAGTGGGAGGAAACCTTGACCACTGATACATCTGACAGAGCATTAACATCCAGATTATATAAGCTACTTAAAAAACAAAGAAGAAAACAAATGACCTACTCCAAAGATGGACTAAAAGGCTGAACAGAGACTTCACCAGTAAGGAAGTAAAGATGGCTGAGAAACATCTTAAAAATTGTTTGACATCATTAATAATTAAGGACATGCAAGTTAAAACCACACTAAGATATCATATCACTCCAATAAGACTAGCCAAGATCAAGAAAACAAAAGACACCAAATGCTGGAGAGGTCATGGGAAAGGGGAACACTCATCCACTGCTACTGGGAATGTAAACTGGTACAACCACTGTGGGAAGCAGTGTGGAAAACCCTTAAAAACTCAATATATTGGGGTCTAGCAGTTAAGAATGCTGACTGCTCTTGCAGAGGACCCGGGTTCGATCCCTAGCACCCACATGGCAGCTGAGAGCCATCTTTAACTCCAGTTCCAGGGAAATCTGACACCCTCTTCTGACCTCTAAGGCATTGCACAACACAGGTTCACAAACCTGCATGCAGACAACACCATACATATAAAAAGTAAAATTAAAAAAATAAAAACTCAATATGAGCCTACCACCTGACCCAGCCATACCACTCCTGGGTATATACCCACATGATGCATTCTGCTGCAAAGATACATGCACAGCTATGTTTATTACAGCTCTCTTCATAATGGCAAAGAGCTGGAACCAACCCAAATGCCCCTCAACTGATGAATAGATAACAAAAATGTGGTACATCTACACTAATGGAGTCCTATGCAGCAGTAAAGAAGGATGACATCATGAGCTTTGCTGGTAAATGGATGGAACCCAAAGTAATTATGCTAAGTGAAGTAACACAGTCCCAGAAAAAAAAAAGATGAATGGTTTCCCTCATTTGTGGATGCTAACACCAAATCCCCAGTTGGCAGGCAAACTGAGCAACTTTATTATTATATTTCATTGTATCTGAAAGCAACTGTGCTATTCTAATGTGAATCTCTAAATGAGCTCTAGAATTGTCCTACCACTTATGTTCACACATTGTAATTACCATATATGGATGGACGCGATGTAGTCCGATTCTTAAAAAACAAAAAAAAGATATGGAAAGGTGACACATGCGTTATACGGCATTGCAAAGTGCGGGTGAAAATGGAAGCGCGAAATGTGTTAGGAACAACCTAGGTGGTGACGGGCAAAGAGTTGTTTATTTTGATTTTATGTGTGGAGTTATATATGCATATTTTGGAATAATATAAAATTAAAAATTATAAAAAAAAATTTTTTTTGTTTATTTTCATACATCATTTCTCAATTTGAATTTAGAGTCACTTCCCTTCCAATGCCCCCCAAACTGAGGTTCCCGCACCACGCCATCATGTTTCATCTTTTCCGAGTTTTCCGAGTTTTTTTTTTCCGTTCTTTTGTTGTTGGTTGTTCTCTCTAACATTGTGTTGCATATATATGTATTAGTAATTGTTATCTTACTATATACACAATACCTGAATTGGGGGATTTTCTTTTGTTTTTAAATTTTATTTTTTTTTTTACTCAAAAATGTCAATGTTTTCCTTAAAGGGATGTATTTGAAGGTTCTTCTTGCAAGCCCAAACAAGCCATCAATCTTGCCCTTGTGCTCCCAGGGGGTTTTACCCTCCCATAGTCACCCAAGTGAGGTCCGTAAGCACTGCGTCCTAGTCTTGATACTCCTATACTGGCCTCATGATGCAGCCAGGGTAGTCCAACAATGGACCTATCTCTGAGAAGGCTGAATCCCAGTATGCTGCTCAGTCGACATGTTAGCTGATTCTCAGTAGTCCCTCATCTGCTTTGAAGGTTTGGCGGATTCTGGGAGAGACTGAGTCTCTTCAGTCCATTTGGAGGTTTTTAAAAGACTGTGGTCTCTCATTTTTTTTTTTTTGTGGTTCTTAGATCAGCCTTTAATGGATAGCACTAAATCCCCAAGGGTAGACTGTAGAGAAAAGACAAAAAAAAAAAAAAAAAAAGCTGTGTCTCATGTCTTTGAAGAATGGCAAAGGCAGTGGTAGCCACAGAGTAGATGCACTTGCCAGTCAGAATTGAAGACAGGCCAAACAACAGTGCTCTCTCTTTTTTTCTTTTTATCATTTTACTAAGATATCAAGTTTTATATCTGAAGTATAATTTCTCAGTCCTTACTGATTATTTCTGGTTTTACTTTCCTTTCCTTTTGGATGCTTAAGGCCACACAGTTAGGCCAGATTAACCAAGGTTTTTGTTTCCTTGAGGTCAGTTGAGGATCTGGTCCTCAGGGGTCACTCAGGGGTTTTTTTGTGGGGGGTTGGGGGGGGGCTTGGGAGCCCCTGGCTTCTTTCAGCTTTTCATTTACCAAGAACTGAGCTATATTTTGTCAATGCCTTAGAGCTTTACTGAAGGTCAAATACAAGAGAAATAATCTAGGATATTTGATGGAAATTTTGACTAGAGAAGCATTCACATTGTGACATGGGTATCACTCACTGTGAACATGGAAAGGAAGAAAGCGTATTTGCAGAAAAGAGCTTGTCCAGTTTACCAAAAAGATTAGTGTGGAACAAAGGAAGTCACAAGCTACTTGTCAAGATCAGTCAGTAGGAGCCTACTCAGATGACTGGAAATCTTTGAGGCTGCTCTGATACAGGCCTGGAAGCCTACATGCACATTTCAGTGAACTCGGGGGTGCTCTCTATGGGTCTGTTGTCCAGATCCTCCATGAGATTCTGTTCCTCCTTTTCTGGCCTATGGTTGCAACTTCAGTTGAGGTGCACCAAATACAGATTGTGTGTGCAGTATGCCTTAAAGAAGTGCATGTGGTACTGATTCCACAGGTCCACAGAATGCAAGTTATGACACCATGGCAATGTCCACCGACATTTCAAAGGAAAACCTGGAAGACAGACAGAAGCCTGCCACAGAGGTGTAGCCAGTGCAGAGATTCTCCACTGGGAAAACAATGAGTGGAGCTGAAGGAATTGAGCCACAGAAGGGACTCCAGTCAGATAGAGTAAGCGGCATGTGCAGAGTCAGTGATGGAAACCTGCAGGCATCAGCTTGTATCCTGTGAGCACCATCACTTAGGCTGTGAAGGGCAAAGCCCCAGGAGCAAGACTCCTAAGGCTGTGCAATTACCCCTCCCCCCACCCAGGGTAAATAGGATGCCACCCTTGGTGCTTTAAGACTCGGTGTCTACCCTGATGGATTATTTCCTTACTGGAAACCTGTGAGCCCTTTCTTTACATATCTAGGAAGTGCCTGTCTGGCCATCGTACCTTAGAAGTGTAGACCTGGGACTGGAGAGATAGCTCAGCCGTTAAGAGCATTGGCTGCTCTTGCAGAGGACTGGGTTTGATTCCTGGGACCCACATGGTAGCTAACAGCCCTCTTCTGACCTCTACCAGCACCTCACAACACCAGTGTACTTACACGCATGCAGGCAATGCACTCACACAATAAAATAAAACAAAAAATAAATAAAATGAAGTATGTAACTTACTTTTGATTTCTCACCATTATACCTGAAAGCAACTTGCCTTGAGTCTGAGATAACATTTTGGACTTGACTTTTAAATGATATTAGAATGAGTTTTAAGTGTTAATTACTGGCAGTAGAATGAATGTCTTTTGCATTGTTGACTGGATATGAACCTTGAAAGGTGGAGGAAGGATACAGTGATTTGAGCATGTCTCCTAAGAGCTCGTATGTTAGAAGCTTGATCATGAATGTGGTGATATTGGAAATTGATGGAATCCTTAAAAGTTGATGATGTCAAGTAGGAGGTGATTGGGCCATTTAAAGGTACTGACCTTGTAAGGAACTGAGATCATTCTCAAAGATCCTGGTTAGTTCTTATGAGGGAACTGTTATGAAACCAGGGCTATTTCTCCACCCCCCCTTGGGCTTCCTCTTTTCCCATGGAGTCCTTCCTTCTCATATGCATTTCTTCCATAAAACCATTCACTGTGTAACAGGACAGAAAGGACCTTCACCAAAGACCAAATATGGGTGCCTAACCCTGGACTTTTAATCCCCAAACTATGAAGTAAATAAACCTCTCTTTTAATGCCTTACCCAGTGCAAAGTTTTGTTATTCTGTTACAGCATTGTAAAATGGAGTAAATATCTGCTTTAGTGGCCTTTGGTAACACTCTCTGGCATTCCAGAGACCATCTGTATACTTGCAAGTGCGGTCTCCATACATCTTTCTCATGTTTATATCAGGTCTTCAACAGCAGGGCCTTATCGCCTCTCTTCCTGCAGATATCCCAGTTTGGAGGCAAGGAGCCTTTACCTTTTGTGGGGGCTTGGATCCCCTGGCCAACATCTCCTTGGCAGAATAATCCATTGTTGATGTCAGAGCTCCTGTATTAATATATTTTGCTTAAGTGCATAGCTTAAGGAGACTTTAGCATTGTATTTGGTTCTGAATAGAGAATAATCCCCCTCACAGTTTCTATGTCCATTAGTCAATCAAAGAAGGCAGTTCTACTGATTTTACAAGAGAATACCTCTATAACAGCTGGCTCCAATCTACAGCTGGAGAATGACCTCATCCTCCTCATATTTCTCCTTATTCTATAGGGGGGAGTTAAGAAAGTCAATTGTATTAAAACCTTTGTGGCACCTAGAAGGTAAGCTTCGTTAGGATTCATTAAAAATTGTTGTACCAGTAGGATCCAGAGAGGGGCCTGGTGTCTGCCACAATCTGAGGCATTTCTTCCCTTCAATGCCCAGAGGAGTCAATCCTTCTGCTGGGACTTTCTGGTACTTCCTATTCCTTGCAAAGCTGCATTTTCTTTTTCAGCCATTTAGTTGGTGATACTCTGGCCTGTTGGAACATACAAATCCTTTCCCGTAGTTAGTTTTAAGCTTTGGATTGCCAGGTTTTTTGACAAAAAGTTTTCATATTTATATATATATCCCCCTTTTTTATTTTAGGTTTTTATTTTTGACCCATAAGTCTCAAGAAAGCAGTTGTATTATATATACCTATAGGGTGGGGTCAAGGCACAGCTTTCATCAAGTTCACCCATGCTGTTTTGGGTTACTGTATGTGATTAACTTGGGAAAAAAACCTTTATTTTTAGATTAAATCATCCTATAGGTGAAAGAGAGTGTTACCACGTCATACTATATGACAGCATAATTATAGAGAACATTTGTTTATACCAATCCCAAAGTAATTGTTATACAGTTTTTAATTAAAGCTAATGTGGACAACAGCAGTTTATATCACCAATTAACTCAGATGCATTACCGTTTTTATCAGCCTTTAAACCAATGTTGATTAATATACACATGTTTCCTTGAGTCAAGCAAGACTCCTCCATCAGCACCAGCTACACCTCATCTGCCTGGAAAAGCGGTGCAGCAGTGGCAGCCATATGTCTGTATATCCCAAATCTAATTGGCTATTAGCTCTCTCCTTGGAGGAATAACCCACGGCTGATGCCACAAGCTTACATCCTCTAAAGGTTAAGAGACGTTATAAGCCACACGAAGACCCTGTCATACTTAACAGAAGAAAATGTAATTCATGGATTAACATACCATCCAAACATCTGTGTCTATAACAAGGTAACCTACCATAAAAATTAGTACTGTTTAAATCCTATATATCTAATTGCTTGTGCTTCATTTGTAGGATTGAAAGGCTATATATTATACTGTTTAAGTACCGATATATCTAATTGCTTGTGCTTCATTAGTAGGATTGAAAGGTTATGCCTGGACAAGCTGGCAGCCCATGAAAGAAAAAAGCCAGAATTGACTAGAGACCAAGACAACAGCTCCAGAGAAAGTAGACTGTTTTGCTTCTCATCCACCAGTGCCCCTTTTCTAAGCCTAGGGAACAATCTGCGGAAGAGGGGGCATGGTAGAATGTAAGGGCTACGATTGGGGTGAATGGTGAAACTACAACAATATAGACTGGACACTCATTTGATCAACTTGATTGAACATACAAGCCCCCCCCCCCCGCTGGATGGTGGGACCCATGAGCTGTGTGGGTTTGGGCACAACTGCTTGGAAATTGATTTTACATGAAGGATGCTTGTACTCACAGACTATCACCTACTGTTAAAAAAAAAAAAAACAAAAAAAAAAAAAAAAACAGAGAAAGACGCAGAAAAGTTATGGCAGAATGCATGATCTGGGACAGGTAGGGGTGGGGTGGGGGGAAGGGAAGGGGATATATGCCTGAACTGAATTGGAAAATGATGTATGAAATACACAAAACATCAATAAAAAAAATGGAGTAAATATCATCTATCACTTAGGTGACTGACTTTGCTCACTGGGCTACAGGTTTACCCTAGATAGTCATTATGTCCCTGCTTAAGCACTGCTAGCGTAGGAGCTCATGATTGTTGAATATCACCTTTTCCTGTTTCAAAAACGGTGTCTTGAAATAGTGTACAGAATGCTTGATGTTCTATAAGAGGTTCAGAAATGTAAACATCCACATCTATTAATATTGAAAGAGAAAGGAAATACTAATTGCTATTCAAAAGTCTGTGTGACTGGTATGTTATAAATCAAGCTCTTTGCAAAGTAATTGCATTTATAGGCTCTATATGTTGGATGGAACAATTGTAAATCATTAGGGAGAAACAGAGAATAGCATTGAGAGGCAGTGACCAAGAACCCAGGGTTCGGGAACTGGCCAACCTGAAGGAGGAAACTACCTTGTTTCTTTCAGATGGATCTCTCTATTGATTAGGCTAGCCTGGTTAGACAGGGATTCCCAGGGATCCATCTGTCTCCATCTCTCTGGTGCTGGGATTGAAAGCATGTACCACCATGCTAGGCTTTTCACCTGGATGCTGGGGCTCAAACTCAGATCCTCATGCTTGTGCAGCAAGCACTTTGCCAACTAAGCCATATCCCCAGCCTCTCCCAATTACCTCTTGTTAGCACCACTATCTGGGGACAAAACCATCAGAACATCAACGATTGGGGGGGGACACTTCCTATTTGAATAATAACACTGGATTCCTATTTTATCAGTTAGTACTTTTGAATAATTAACTCTCTGGCCTTCTAATTCTTCATTACTGAAATGAGTATATTAAGGAATAAGTCATTTGTAAAGCAAGACAGTCTTTTGCTTAAGTCAGTGTTGAGTAAATAAAAGCCTGTAGTAATACCATGAGCATTACTGGTTTTTTATTGTTAATATCACTGTTATTGTTAGAAATTGGGTGACTGATCATGACATTGACTGGATGTCTCTAAGGGAAAAACAGTGACTTGTGGGTACTCTTAAGTTTTCTAGTTTTCTTAGAAATTCATTAAGAAAAATGGGATTAATAAGAAAATGTCAACCCCCAACCCTTACTTCCTACCCCCACAGATTGTGGGGCCCAGATTTCCCACCTGCTTATTACTATCACTAACTTATCACATTCCATACCCTTGATGAAAATGATGATAATAGACACCAAATACTAGCCTTATCATTTTGTAGATGAAATATCAGCTAATTTAGTATCACTGTTATCTATAATTTTTGGTCAGACCAAAGCTGTCCTGAGAAAGTAACATTTTTCAAAAAAAAAGTCCTGATTTGTAGTGTTTTCTAGTTTCCTCATTCTAGCCAATTGCCAGCTCTCGAGAGCTGGCAAGAGATGAGTGTGATTCCTCAAGTTGGTGCAAGCTCACTCAGTTGTAACACTAGATCAGGCTATGTTTTGACAGTACGGGGTAGGATGATTGATAACAAAACCCAGGAATAAATTCAGTACAAAGTAAATACTATTGTGCATCCCATAATGACATTTTACACAATGATCGACTTAGTGAATTGTAGCTGTCTTAGTTTGCGGACATACACTCTATAGTGTTCACACAATGACAAATGCACTCTGTTGTGTTCATACAATGACACGATGGCCTGACAGCTCTTCTCAGATGTCCATTGCTAAATGCTGTATGACTGTAGCTTGTCCCCAGAGTGGATTTTTATGAAGTACTTGAGAAACAGGCTTCATCCTGAAAGTGAGGGAACGCCAGATAGCTATTTCTGTCTCTGCTCCACACTCTTCCTGTCACCTTTAGGAGAAGAGTCTCTTGTGCTCTAAGAGAGACAATGTTCCTACTCCCCAATTGTTAAACATTTCTTTTCCTGACAGTTTAGAGATCCGGTCATGAGCGGAACGCCCAAAAGTCTCCTTCCTTCTCCCCTTCCTTCCTTCTCCCTACTTTCTCTACCTTCTTTCCTTTTTCTTTGCTCTTCTCTTCCGTGTCTTCTGACAACCACATGAAGTCATCATAGCAGGCGATGGTCTTCCTGCTTTGCAAAAAAATGCCAGCGAGACTAGAAACCTGCCGCCTTGTCTAAATCTTCTTGTATTATTGCCCTCATTCTTTTTTTTAATTTTTTTAAATTTTTATTTATTTCTGTATGTGTATGAATGTACTGTCTGCATGCAAGTTTGTGCACCCGTGTCGTGCAATGCCGCGGAGGTCAGAAGAGGGTCTCCGATTCCCCTGGAACTGGAGTTCTCCTGGAACTGGAGTTTCAGACAGTTCTCGGCCGCCATGTGGGTGCTGGGGATAGAACCCGGGTCCTCTGTAAGAGCGGTTGGCACTCTTGACCGCTAGGCCATCTCTCCAGCCCCTATTGCCCTCATTCTTAATTTGTCATTTTGTTGTTTTGACATCTGTATCATTTCATTCTTTACATTTTCTTCATGTGTGGAGTGAGGTGATTTCCACTTCAGTCACCTTTTCTCCACTGTCATAAGTTGAATTTTATTTCTCCCTTCATGTTGTTGGGCACCGTATTTAGGAAACTGTATCACAGTGCTATAAATATCTTTCTGAGAACTTTTAATTACGTGACAATACCTAGAACTTTCTGGTGGTAGTGAAGTCCCCGGAGATGATGAAACAGAAACCTCTTGGGAAGCAGTTCTGTTGTCAGTTGCTGCTCACTGAAGCAAGCAGAATTCTGTTACAGACTCTGCTCCAACTTAGAGCGACCAGTGCAGGATTTTGTCAACCTAGTGGGGGTAGAAAAGCCTCAGATCTCAGTAAAGACTCTAATGGTTTTTCTGAAAGTCTAATGACCTAAACTGCAGAGGAAGCATTTCGATTCTGATTTGGCATCTACCATGAAGCCCTCCGCAGACATGCTTGAGATTACTGCCTGTGCTGTCCTAATCCTCGTGAGCTTCGTGGGAAATACCTGTTTATTTTATTCTACAAGGAAGTGCATCACTGGGCGCTCGCAAACATCTTTTCTTCTAATTTTCAGTCTCGTGTTTGTCCACCTTATTAAAAACTTGGTGGTGAATGTCATGAAGATTGTTTACTCTTCCGGTATCTTGCTGGATTCAGCTGGCTGCAAGGTTCTGCACTTCACTGCAGCCCTGACAACTTCCCTGGCCATCTGGTTCATGTTACACTTTGCCTTGCTTTACTACCGGAAGCTTTACCAAATCGTCTACCCCTTGAGCGAGGCCACAAACCTGGACTATCAGAAGCATTCCTTGAAGGGGATCTCCGCACTTTGGGTGGCTGGGGTGGCAGTATACATCCCAGTGTTGATATACACTAGAAAACCGGAACACCTAAATGCAGGAAATGATACAGGCTCTTTGTCCACTCGTAGAATTTACATGGACTGCTTGACTGGCTTTGGAAACGAGCAGGTAGAGTTTTACTATGGAAAAATATTTTTAGTTCTGATTGATATCCTTCCTTTAGCCAGCTTAGTGCTTGTCTGCCTCTGGATGGCTTTCCTCCTTTCAGAGAAAAAGAAGGCGACATATGGTGACATCTGGATTGGAGAGGATGATTCAGAAACTGAGATTCTTCGAGGGGCCAAGTTCAGTATTTTATTAATGTTGCTGCTCACTCCGCTTTGGATTTCTCACTTTATCTTAGTCTATTTCGTGAAGGATTTGGCGGCCTGCATTTTCACTCCAGCTGTTCTCACAGCCCTCTCCTCTGGTTTCTCTGCGCTCAGTCCTTTCCTGCTTATGCTGGTTAATTACAAAATGAAGTTGGTGTCTTTCTGCGTTGCCAAAGAGGAAAAATCCACAGCACAGCCTGCAAACATTATTCTGTCTCCATATGCTTAATGGCAAAGAACTAGACTGAAGCCCTGGAAAAGTGGTCCCGTCACTGGGCGGGAGAGGGGGGGCGGGGGGGGGGCAAAGCTGCGGTTTTCATAGCCTTCATTCTGTTTCTGAAAGAGCTGCTAGAAAATTGATTCCTCTAGACATAAGACTTCACGAATACACAAAAGAACACCAAGTTATTGTAAATTGAAGAACATAGTCATCACTGCATTTACTATTTGGATAACACTATAATTTTTTAATGTACAATTTCTAAAGTAACTCCACAGTTGTCACAGTCTATAGCTGAGCTCAGCATGAGCACTATGTTAAGTATTTGCTCTGCAGTGTGTTGTATTAAAGGGCAATGTTGTTGAAACTGAGGTTAACACTTCCTAGATGACTTCCCTAAAGATGCTCCTGACTAAGCCTGTGTTTTTATCCTGTGTTTCTCTTGTCACGCCTACACACATACTGGAAGTACATTAGGTAGGTGGGCAGTGTTCAGTGTTTGCAATTTTAATAATAGTACCTGGAAGAAGCAGAGTTTACTCAGTGTCCTCACCCTAAGTCTTCAGTAAAATAGGGATAGGTAAAAAGTATTGACTTAAAGTATTGATACCTGCTAAGTCATATTCTCTGAGTATGTAGAGATGTATAGATATTTGGTTGCTACAGGCATATGGTCTGTTATCCTTGCTTAATCACTTAAATATACCGACTACATTGTTTCTTTAGAAAAAGGATATTTACTTTATAGATTATTTGTAATGTATTTCTTTTTCTTTGGTCATTAAATTAGCAATTCATAAATTATAAGAAATTATTAAAATCCTCAAATTACTTGTTTCCTCGATTTGGTTTAAATTTTAAAAGCACATTACACCCAGTCATGGTGATGCAGGTCTTTAATCTCAGCACTTAGGAAGAAAACACAGGTGGATCTCTGTGATATCAAGGCAAGGGTAGTCTTATGGTGAGTTCCAGGCCAGCTGGGGCTACAGGCAGACCCAGTCTCAAAAACTAAAATATATATCACATTAAAATTCTACCTACAAACATATGGCCAGGTTTTTATTTTGTAGTTAACCAGTGTAGCCACTTGAAGTCTTGGATATAGTAAATAACTACTTTAAATGTCATTGCATAAATTTGTATAAGCAACAAATTTTAAGCTAATTCTTTCTTTATTATTTATTTTTATTTTATGTGTTTGAGTTTTTCCTGTATATATTTAAGAGTGTACAATGCCCATGGAAGTAAGAAGAAGAAGTCAGATGCCCTAGAACTGGAGTTAAGGATGGTTGTTAGCAGCCATGTGGTTGCTGGGAACTGAACCCAGGACTTCTTCAGTAGCACCCAGTGCTCCTAACCACTGACCCACCTCTCCAGCCCTTTAAAGCTAATTCTTTTTTTAAAAAAATATTTATTATTACATTTATTTTATGTGTATGAATGTATTATCTGCATGTATGTATGTGCACCCATGTTGTGAAATGAGGAGGTTAGAAGAGGATGTCGGATTCCTCTGGAGATACAGATGGTGGCTACCCATCATGTGGGTGTTGGGAATTGAACCCCAGTCCTCTGCAAGAGCAGCCAGTGCTCTTAATTGCTGACCCATCTCTCCAGCCCCATTAAGCTAGTTCTTAGCAGACATTTTTATTCCATTTTCTTCCTATGGCAATAGACCTGGGAGTTATTATTCCACCATTGTACTGAATGGATCTCTTGACACTGAGATTCATGATCTAAAGATTCTAAATGTCAAAAATTATAAATCTGGATATCATTTACAGAAGAGACTTAGAATGTCTTAGTCTCCATAAAGTGCTGCAGAAAAAGGAAATTTTAAAAATAACCAAAGCACCAATTCTGTAAATTTGTGTGTACCATTGTACTCCCTTGCATGACACAGAATCCTAAAAAAAAAGACAAACTTAAGACCTTTTCAGACTTCCAGGTGGTCTTCATGGGAAATGCTTAGTTAAGTCCACTGAGGCAGTTTAATAAGAGGGCACCAGGCATGGATCCTGTATAATGAAGTTAACATCTGGAGAGACGGAGGATGTGAAGAGGTCACCGTTTTTTAATTAAATGCAGATGTAGCCAAAGCATTGATCTAAGGTAGCAGTTCTCAAATATATTTCCGGGACCAGAAGAAACAATATGACCTAGGAGCTTGTTAGCAATGGAGATTCTTGGGCCTCACCTCAGACCTATTGCATCAGATACTCTGGGCTGATCCCAGGAATGTTCTAATGAACTTTGTGACTGATTTTCATGTGTGCTGCAGTTTGACAACCACTAGTCGAGGGTTGCTCCAAAGTTTAATCCTCACAGATGATCAGAATGAAGCCAAGGTAACTGACTCAAGATGTCATCCTCAGAGTTCTCTGTATGTTGCTGCCCTGTCTGCTTTTCTCTAAAATAGCAATCAGGCCTTGCCATCTGTATTCTATATATTATCAACAGGAATTGCCAAACGAATAAACCCACTGTAGAAACTAAGTAATTTTTGCAAAATAAAGACTAAAGCATGAAGCTTCAGGTGCAACGAAAATTTGGAACTTGGATTTGGATAGTTTCCTGTGAGGAACTGGGGGTTCAGTTCCTGGATTACCCCATGGCTCTCACCAGAAACCAGCGCAGACATGGTTGGCTTAGGCCCGTGCTCAGCCTCCAGGGCTAGCAACGTTCCTTTTCTCTTCCCATATATGTTATTTCAGTTGGGCCTCATTCTATCATACTTTTGTCCTTGTGAGGTTGATACGTTTTTCAACCACAATGAGGAATCATGTTCTCACTGAATGATTCATAGTCCTCTTTTGAAAATGATTTTCATTTCAACTCTCTGTGTTCACTCCCTTTTCCTCTTCCTTAAACTTCTATATTTCATTCAAATTCTCACTGGGATTGAAAGAGCAGGTGAAAGAAGATAAAGGAGAGTCAGCAGATGTTGTCAAGGTAGGGCTGTAAAGAGGGGGCTACAAGGGGGTCGGATCGTCAGAAGGACCGGCGTGGCTTTAGAGGTGTCTCCTGACCCCCCTTCTGACCACACAGCATCTTTGAGTAAAGCTAATGCGGGATCCTGTTATTCCTCTTAGAGAATCCCTCCAGATGTCCAGTGGTACAATTGCTTGCTGGGGTGGCTTTGGTCATAAAAAAAAAAAAAAAAAAAAAAACCTCTATTCTGTGATAGCCCATTCAAAATGTCATTGAGAGCAAGTTCTTCCTGAGCCAGGCATCACTAAAACTTCCCCTGAGATATGCCTTTCACCTGCTAGTCTTTAGATTCTTGAAAGAAATGTTTGTTTGTTTTTCTTTTTTAAGACAGACCTCCTTAGCTGTGCTACATCAACGAGTTGTCCAGTAGCTGTTGTGGCTTCCACATGCTGTCTTAGTTCACTCCAGCCTGTCTAGAATAGGCATATTTTGGAGGAATATAAATTTAAAAATGAAAAATGTGAATCCTGAAATATGATATGGAAATAACATATAGTTTATTTTCAGATGACATATTAGTATAGGTGCAACATAAATATATGCATATGTTGAAGCAATACAAGTTGGAGGGAACAACAAAAGAACTGGGACAAAGAACGGACTGAAACAGTAAAGTTCTCCCATAAATAATAATCCTCTGTTTTGAAAAACTTTAAAAAGACTCACATAAAGATACAAAAGGCAGGTATGGCAGAATGCATGAACTCAGGTGAGGGGGCATGGAAAGGGAAATGAGTCTAAATTAGACTGAGAAATGATGTATGAAATGCACAAAACTTCAATAAAAATAAAAAAGTGATAGCAGGAACTGATCACAACTTACTTTTGTTGTGGGTTTCATGTATTTTTTTTCCTTTTTTATCTTCTCTTAGGTCACTGCTATGAGCATTAATTCTTCTTCCAAAAGATACTTTGAATCACACAATGCAAATCAGAAAGCATATAAGTAGTATATCCACCCTACACTTAAAACTAAGGTCTTTTCAAGCTCTAACATTTTAGTATGTTAGTTGGTTCCTGGTTTTTTTATTTCAGAAATTGCAAATTAATCTCCATGTTATTTGTGAGAATTTTAAACTGTTAAATCAGAATTAAAGCTATAAAACAAACCCCAGAGCTTTCTCAGAGAAATCCTTTCTCTAGTGAGACATCTCCTAGTACAGTACTGGCTTAATTGCCTTTTCAATAACACATAACATAGAATAATCGTATATTGTAAAACCAATAGATCTCATATGATAAAATAACCATTCATTAGTGGTCAGAATCAATTATTTTAAGTGCACCTTATTTAAAAAGTATAAGTAGATACAGTGCGACATTGAATAGTGCTAGGTGATAAACCGACGAGTGAATTTTGTTCTGTATCTTAAGTAAATTTATAATATTCTCAATGCTATTAATAAAACATATGTATTTTTGTGAGCTATGTGTTTTTTAATTTCACACACTATACAAAGGGTGATTATCTTAACCTAACTTTTTCTTAAGGATTAATCTGAAATATTAATCCAAATGACTGTGAATGTCTTTTTATGTTATTTATTTATTTTTTTATTTTATGAGTATGAGTGTATTGCCTGCATGTGTAGAAATGCACTCATGCTATACCTGTGGAGATTAGAAGAGGGCGCTGGATCCCCTGGAACTGGAATTATAGATGGTTGTTAGCTATCATGTGGTTGCTAGAAATCAAGCCTGAGTCCTCTGCAAGAGCAGCCAGTGTTCTTAACCACTGAGCCATCTATCTAGCCCCAGAATATATCACTTCTATACTAGTTTGTGTCAGGTGAGTTTGATATGCAAGGGTTTCTACACTTCTTGTTAACAATGATCACAACTAGCTTTCTACTTAGGCTACATGTGAAGGAAGGATAACGTATCTGGAGTCAGGGTTCCTGAACATCTGGAACAGTACAGTTCAGGGATGGGAGTGTCTTACAGGATTCTGACCTAGGTCATTCAAATCATACATGCTTTAAACAGCCAAGAGCAAATCAGAAAATCTCTAAACCTTCTAGAAAAATGGGATTTGTTTTAGCTGCCCTTCTCTCTACTTACTAATAATGCACATTACCTCTGCTGTGGTATTCCTGAGTTTTCCCATACATAAAATTGGAAAGGCATAAATGCAAATTGTAATTCATAATGTTCCCCTTCCCCAAAAGCTATAAAAAATTAAGTTTAGAAATACTGAAGGTAATTTGAAAAAGTGTTTGACACAGATGTGTAGGATTGCTTTACCAATGCAGTTTTGGCAAGAAGTTAAAGGAGATAATTTCTAGGCTTAACATCCATGTTGGTAACTGTGTGTCTATAAGCCTTGCTTTCCTTATCTCCATAATGGGAATATAGGGTATTTGTGAGATAAAGTGAAGGGGAGTGCATGTGTAAAAACACCCAGCTCTAGGGAAATGGCTCAGCAGGTAAGAATGCTTACGAAAAAAGTGTGAGGACCTGAGTTTGGATCACCAGTACCTACATAAATGGCTAGGTGTGGCCTCACAATCCTGTAACCCCAGGAGACAGAAGTGCTTGCTGGCTCTAGACAGCTCCATGCTCAGTGAGAGAACCCTTCTCAAGAGAATGAGACAGACTGATGGAGCAGGACACCCAGTGTCTTGTGCTGGCCCCAGTCTACACGCACAGACACACAGAGACCGCCCCCCCACACACACACACATGCATGCGCGCGTGCGCACACACACACACACACACACACACACACACACACACGCACACAAACTCCACCCAGTCTTAGACCTTGGTACACAGTTTCTTTCACTCATTTTTTCTGTGAGTGATCCCTCAGGAGAGCACAGAGAAAGTGCAGTCTCCTCTCCCAGGAGATACACTAATCTCTATATTCCATTAACGTCTTTTTTGCCATGAAATACTCAATTGTATTGTTTGAAATACTCTCACGACCACTACTTTCTATCACCAATCCTGGTCCTCATCCTTCAAACCCCTTTCTAGAAGCAAAACTATAGCAGTGGTAGATGCTAAATTCATCCTCTTTGGGAAATCCGTCTACTGAGTTAGTTCGCTTCCAGACCTTTGCCTAGGCTGTTCCCATTTTGGAAGTACTTCAGTCCTCCCCAGGGCTCTCTCGCCCTTGTCTAACCTTCTGCCACACTAGGAAAACGTTCTCAACTCCATGGTCTAGACTCCAGTTCATGTGTACTTATCCATCTTAGCAAGTACCACATTATTCTGAAATGACTTGTTCCTTGCTTCTTTCTGCTCGTGCTGTATGTTCTATACTGACCAGAAGCATGTGTAGGCCTTATCCAGCACGTCCCACAGCATGATCCGTTAGTGAAGAGAACTGGAGAGAGACCACAGGCTTGTGCTTTCCCTGTTTCTCACATGTACTTCTTGGCTCTCCTTGAATTGCCTCTTTCTAGTAGAAATCTCTTGCCTCTATCATTTTTCTGCTTCAAGAGTAGGCATTTAGCAACTGCCATACTTCTGGCCACTGTTGAATCAAAGGGTGAAAAAGAAGCTGAATCCAACATTTGGAATAGCTTGCTTCCTTACCGGCCAAGCCACAGAACCAACAGGGGACATTTCCACCCAATCCTCCCAGTACTTCGTTTGTAATATTTTTTCAGCTCTTATGTTGAACAAAGTAAACACAGTATCTATATGCAGGCTTTCAATTGGAAAATTTATCTGAGTATAAATTTGGCAGGGGGAGTGTGAGGAATGATCTGATCATATTTTCCCAAGTGTTAGTGGATTACAGGGTGAAAAATATGTTGTGATGCAAATCAACTGAAGTTACACCACCGCTGACCATAATCAGCTCTTAGGTTGGCAAGCCCAGCTTATTTTTAATTACCAGCCCTCACAGAATACCAGAATACCTCACAGAATAAATGTAGGACTAGAAACTTTGACAGAAGAGAAGAAATGTGTGTAATATGAGCCTTTAAAATGGCTCCACACTGACTCCTTGTAAACGAAGTGAGGCAATACATTTAAAAAAAGAATTTCAGTCGAGCAATTTATGTGATGTGTGAGTTAGTCACAAATCAATGAGCCTTTTATGAGCCAAGCACACAGAATGTGTATGTTGCTGTGAGTAGAGTTACCCAAGGAAATTCTGTCGGCCACTCTAAGTTTTTTCCGCTGATGCTGCCATTACCCACCAGATTTTTGGAAGTCTTCATTTGGAATGACTTTCTCTGAGTCAGTCAGTCACATACAAACATATGAAAATAAAGATACCTCCTGAAAATCATCAAAGAAGGTGTGTGGAGTGTGGAGAAACTGCTTTTAATTGTTTGTCTACTTTTTATTGTCACATTTGAGTCTTCATTACTTTGAGTTCTTTCCTGACTGAATCTTCTCTCATGGGAGTGGTAGAGCCATCACTGAGGTGACCTCATGAGAAGGTGACAAAGCCTTGACATGCCCTTTAGTGGCAAGCACTTCCATGCATGTCTTCATAGCCACTGGGGAGGGGGAGGTTGCTCTTGGAAGCTCATGACACTCCACAAGAGGTAGCAAAGGCCGACAGACCCCCCCCCCATGTGGACAGCTTTCTGCTTCATTCTGTGCTCCTCAAGCCAAGCCTCAGTTGTTTGGAGTTTGGGTAAGATCTCTCCCAGGATAAGATCTCATCCAAGGAAAGAGACCACGATATCACTGACAGCTTCTGGACTGCATGCCAGTTCCAGCCAACTAGTGGTATCCCCACATTCTTATGTTGTTTTCTTTTTCCCTTCCCTATCAAATTTTCTACCCAAATTAGGAGAACTAAACCATTCAAAACCATTTCCCTTCTATTCATCCACCTGCCCAGCCCACATCTTCTCTCCTAACTTCAAAAAGACTTTTTTTATATGCAGCAGACTCGTGTACATAAATAACAGATTAAAAGTTACCAATGTGGTAAAGAGAAATTAAAAACACAACTGAGTCTGAAATGAGATGGTTTCCAGTCAGTTGGCTGTCTGGACTAAGGTGGCCAGATCGTGAGAGAGTGGCGCTATGACAAGGGGGGCTACAAATGAAAACCCTCAGGAACTCTCCAAGCACCTGGGACAAGCACTGTAGTTCATGGGGTCAGGGATGGCATGTGTGGCATGGTGCATACATAAATAATGGGGCCCTGGAACCGTAAAGGGGATAAATGTGATAAATGTCAACAGAAATCTCCTGTCAAGGATTTAAAGCTCTTTCTGGAGGTAGAGGCCCACTCTTGTCAGCCTGGGTAGAGGCAGCATCCTTGCCACTAAGCTGGTATTCTAGGGCAAAAGAGGAATGCTTTGGTCTTCTGGGCTTGCAGTTGGCCTTCCCTTTTCACCCACACCATGTAAACTCATACCAGTCACCAGAAAGCAAGACTATTCTGTCTTCCAGTTAGAAAGGAAAGTAAACATAATACCCACTACATAACATCTTCCTATGTTTTTGAAGGTTTTCTTCCTCTAATACTGGAGAGCCTATGAAACACAGATTATGACATGCTAATAGTTTTTCTTTTTTCTTTTTGATTATTATCAGTAGTATTATTGGGTTTTTGTTTGTCATAGTTTTTTTCTTATTTTTTTGAGGCAGGGTCTTCCTGTATCCACAGCTAGCCTGGAACTCACTATGTAGACCAGGCTTGCCTTAATCTCACAGAGATCCACCTGCCTCTGCCTCCTGAGTGTTGGGGTTAAATATGTACATCACCATGCCCAGGTATATCTCTTAAAATTCTTGCTTATTTCTTTTTATTTTATATGTATAAGTGTATTGCCTGCATGTGTGTAAGTGCACCCATGGCATCCAATGACCATGGTGGCCAGAGGAGGCCATCAGATCCACTGTGAAAGGTTGTAAAAGGTTGATTAATTGCCTTGTGGGTGTTGAGAACTGCCCAGGTCCTCTGCAAGAGTAGCCAGTGCTCCTAAACTCTGAGCCATCTCTCCAGCCCCCTATTCCTTAATTTAAAAAAGATTTTGTTGCTGTTCTGGTATGAGAATTTACAATTGGATAAATATGAATTTAATCTTAGAATACAAATGAAGTCAACAGTCTTGGCAGGGGATAGCAATTCAAAAGCGTGTGAGGGTAGTGGTAGTATTATTGCTTAATAGCAGACTCCTCCAAAAGGTCTGAAATCAAAAGCACCCCAGAGCAGGTAGAGCATGTGGTTGAGCAGAGCAGCCCACGAGGGCTCTTCTGAGCTGGGGTACACAGCGCTTGTAAGCAGGTAGGAGCCGCTGCCACTCAATAGCAGCCAAGCGTTGTTACGGGTAATGTGGACCTGTGTTGCCAGAACTATTATTAAAGCAAAGCCAAAAATCAAGAATTTCATGTGAAATCATCCAAGGTTTACAAGTTGGCAACTCGTTTACTTTTTTTTAAACACCACTAGGGCCAATCAAAACCTATCTATGGCCATACTTTGCTTATGAGTCTCCAGTGTGTGCTGAGTATGCTGATGTGTGCCCTGAGTTGCTGGGCTTTCTGTTCAAGTAGGTATATCATCAGTTGGGAAAGGGGGCTCTGGGTTTCCATGGTAGGTATTGGGAGGTGGCAAAAGAGCAGGACAGAAAACTCCACCAGAGTCTGGCTCGGTTTCCTTATCTCATGTCGTCATTTGCCACAACTGCCTAGCCAGCCCTCAGTCCATCCCCAACCTCCCTCGCCCTCAGAAGGTGGCACCGATGCTCAGGAGATGGAAGGATGAGGACAGGGAAAACCTAGTAATGACCACTGGGACCACTAGAAAGAACCTGCTAGAAATATGGGCAGGACTGATACACACTGACTTTCCACACATTACACATGGCAACAAAAAACACTCTAAAAGTGACAACTTGAAAGAGAAAAGCATTGAGGCCACACAGAAGGACCTGTATTGCAGACAAAGTAAGCCACTCAACTTGGGCAGATGGCTGCATGCGGAGGCCTCTAAGAAGTAAAGGGTCCTTGGTTTGCCAAGCCGTCTTGTCTTCTGGCTCATATTGTTAAAAAGCAAAACAATGAAAAACTCATTCCCATCATCCAAAGACAAACACAAAGATTTTCTTCTGCTTTGATATCCTGATTTACACCATACACTGTTAGTGTCCTGGAATGACTACATTCATATGGACATTACCTTTTCTACTGTCAGAATAGCAAAAATGGATTTGGCAACTATTTTTTTTTTTTTGGTCTTTTCGAGACAGGGTCTCCCTGTAGCCCCAGATGTCCTGGAACTCACTCTGTAGACCAGGCTGGCCTTGAACTCACAAAGATCCACCTGCCTCTGCCTCCCAAGTGCTAGGATTAAAGGCATGCACCACCATGCCCGGACCCTTTTTTTTTTTTTTTTTTGGTAGCAACTGATTTTTAAAGGAAAGACAAGAAATATGGAAAATTAAATTAGGTTTGAGGGATGATTTTTTGTTTATCATAGCTATACCATTTTGTGTGAGAGGATCCAGTTTGAATTAGTGGCTAGCTCTCAACTAGCACCCCTCAGGGCACTGTGGGAGTCATGGGGGTCCTCTGACCCCACCCCAAAAGGGAGCAAGCACTGTGGCCCAGGCACATGATGCTAGGCAGAGCAGCAGTATGCAGTGGGGCAAAACTGGAGGATCTGTGATTGGTTCTGGGGGATTACATCATTTTGCTTATAAAAGTGAGTTGCAGCAGGCAATAAATCGAATTCTCCATTACCATCATTACACAGAATTCCTGGATCTGTTATTTTACGTGTATACAGGCCAAAGCAGGCCTGGATTTCGAGTGTCAGTGGCTAGTGGGTTGGATGGGGGTCTATCAGACCACCAGCCTGGTAAGCTAGTATGGGGTTGAACGGAGACCTATCAGGTCACCTGCCTGTGAAGTGAACTATGAGTAGGTGTAGATGGAAGATAGGCCATCAGCCATCAGCCTGAAATTCTTATCCACAGAGCAGCAGTCTTTGGGCAGGTGGGAGAGCACAGCCAGACAAGAAATGCTCTGTTTCCCAGGCCAAGGACCTGAGTTGGAAGTACCTCAGGCTGGGTTATGAAAGTAACCAACTGACCTCTGTGCCGAGGGGTCAGGTCCCTACAGTGACTACAGGCGGCCACTGTGCTCCCCTTCCCTTAGCAGGACTGTGCTGTACCTGCTTGTAGCAAGAGAAGCTTCCTACAATTTTGTGACTTAAGAAGAACATTTCAAAATGAAAAAAAGGTTTGCATTCAAATAAGAGTTTCCTTTTAAGGAGATAAAACTGCCAGTGAAATAACACATGTCTGTGTGCCTTGGAGGCAGAGGAGGAGAATCACTCTGAGTTCAAGGCTAGCATGGTGTACATAATGAGTTCCAGGTCAGCCAGAGCTACATTGTGAGACCCCCCCATCTAAATAACATTTTTTTATTTTATTTATTCTTTATGTGTATGAATGTACTGTCTTGGATGCAAGTCTGTGCACCCGTGTCGTGCAATGCCGCCGCGGAGGTTAGAAGAGGGCATCAGATTCCCCTGGAACTGGAGTTAAAGACGGCTCTCAGCTGCCATGTGGGTGCTGGGGATCGAACCCGGGTCCTCTGCAAGAGCAGTCGGCACTCTTAACTGCTAGGCCATCTCTCCAGCCCCTAAATAACATTTAAAAGAGTGTTTAGACCCTTGGTCATGTATTGAGAAGTTTGTTTTCATCAGTCTAGATGTACTTTTCCTGTCCAGTAACGTCTCTACTGTTCAGTAAGGGAAAATGAATCCTTTCAGATACTCAAGTCTCAATACATAAGACAGTTTCTGTAATAATAAAGACATATTGGAGGAAATGGAATCTTCTTTCCATATCTGAGAGCTGGCAGAAGGTAATTGTACATCAAGGCTCCGCCAAGAGAGCTCTGTTTCTATTCTTGGCATGTATAAGTGCCACTGCCACTGCTGACGGTGATGGTGACAAATGACGGGAAAATGAAGGAGGAGGTGCTGTACTTTGCCTTGACAGACATAAATGATTGCCACAGGCAGCCCATAGTCACCTGCTGACTGAGGATGTTCTGGCGCCCACACCAGGTCACTCTGGCACTGTCAGACAGAGCTGCTTAAGGCAAAGGGCAATGCAATAACTCCAATTCAAATCCACGCTTAAAGTGTTTCTCTCTCTCTTGTTATACCTCTCTTCCTCTCTCCCTCTGTGTGTATCCTTGAATTGGAGGATCACCCTACAAATTCTGAAATAGCCATTTTATCAATTTATATCTGTCTTATACCTGGGCAATTACTATGAATATCCAGTTTCATTACCCCATGCCCAGCATCCAAGGGTTTGTCCACAGAAAATATTTGAATAAGGTTCTCCTAAGATGCAGAGAGGTAATGTCTCCATAAAGCTCGCACTTTACCCAGAGTTTGGTGAGAGCAGGACATTTGCCTCATTGAATGTCGTTGTTTATCATAAGGGAAAATCCTGACCCCAGTTACTACTCTGGCACAGATAACCACAAATCAAGTAAACCAAAGGCTTATAGATGTTCCCTGGGGAGCTATGCTGGGGACCACTGAGGAGCTATGCTCAAGGCTTTTGGAAAGCCTGTCTGGAGGGAGGAAATGTGCTCCAGGGCAATGCTATTACCCAATTACTTTTTTCCTATTTTGTTTGTTTAAATAGAGATATTTTTAGTTATAAACAGCTAACCCTGTTTGCCCTTCTTTTCTGCCTCTGTCTTATCCAGGAAATTATAAGCATCGGACCTTGCTCAAAATGTACAAAGAAGAATGATGGAAGCCCCTGAATACCTTGATTTGGATGAAATTGACTTCAGTGATGACATATCTGTAAGTATACAAGCTACAAGCACTGCTGTCAATATAATCTTCCTTCAGGCTATGAGGTACCTTTCCTGAATAGTCTCTATATCTTCAATTCTTCCAACTGCATTTATGAACTGAAAGCAGGAATGCTTTATAACCCCCAGTAAGGTTTGGGGATCTCTGGGATAAAAGGGAAATTATACCCAATTATGGAGGATCTTGGGAATGGGAGGTGCAAGGCGTTCAGCCTTGCTGACCATCTGAGACCTAATTTATTTTTATATTGTTAAAATTATTGAGGAGTCTATTTGTAAAATTTGGGCACTTATCCATAACTTAGCCCTCAGTATTTGTTTCTAGTTTCCTTATATGACTATTCCACAACCAGTTTTCTCGTGTTTACAACAACACAGACTGACATTTATTAATTGATGAAAACTAAAGGGAACTTTTCCTATCACCATTGAGAATCAAAACACAGATAGGACACCTATTGGGAATATTGAAGAAGATTTGTACATTGATAAGGACTGAACCAGCTAATATCTGGGTCCTGCTTAATTTCACAATGCGGTCTGATGAGTCCCTGAGCTCCCTTAACACAAACATCTTGCTGCTTCTCTGTTCACCCATAACCACTCTGACTGCATTGTCTACGTGCAGCTTGCAGGAATTGCACATGATTTATCTCATGCCACAGTCAGTCCTGTCACCTGCCAATATGTTGCCATCTAGTGCCCCAGGACTCACAGCTTCTGACCTCATCTATTGATCTCTCAGGGCTGAGAGCTGTGGGTTACCACTGGAAGTTGCCCCCCTAACATTGGACTTACTTTGGATCTGGCAGCGGGTTTACTTGTGTGCTCACAGTAATAGGCATACTGCACGTGACAGATCACAGATGAATGTGATGAATCTCCTGTTTCATACAATCTTGGATGACTCTTTCTTGAACTGATAACTATGACTTCATCCTTTAGCCTATTTCAGCTTCCAGACAATTTGCATTAGTCCTGACTCAGACTAGTGTGAAGTGAGTTTCCTCTTTCCCATGATGTTTGTCTCTCAGTCACTATCCTTGACTTAAGAAAGTGTTCCAGTTGTGGCTGTTTAATGACTACTCACTCCCTTTGAGGTATTCGTATTTGAGTGGTAAAAGCCAAGGAAGTGGATGATAGTGTGGAAGTTTGTTGGAAAGACAGAATATTCAGAAAGAGAGCTTTTGTTAGAATTAAGAGTTGGGTGGTGGCTCTTGAAGTTTGATAGTAAGGTTGTGGTTTAGGAGTAGTTTGTTTCATTATTTTGGCTTTGTTTGGGGAGTTGGTGTTTTATTTGTTTGTCTGTTTGCAGTGTCATCGCACATGGTAGGTATATGCTCTACCACTGAATTATATCCCCAACCCTAGGTTTTTGAGATAGGGCCTCACTATGTGCCTCAAGCTCCCTCTGCCTCTGAGTTCTGGGATCACATGCCAGCCAGGTTGTGTTTTCAGAGCACAGGCTGAGAAGTTGCCCAGCCTCACCTCCTACCCTCTTCTCATCCTAGTTGGTTAGATTGTTTGGAGCCCATTAATTTGACTTTCCTAAGATACTCACCTAACTTTGAAGATTGTTTTCATGTTTGGGTGAAACAATAATATATGTGAAACACTTAGCTTGGCACAGAATAAGTTACTCTTAAAAGTGGTAGCTTTTGTTATTGTTTCAATGAATAATACAATAATATTTATCTGACCAATAGTGAAGAAAGAACTCAAGGGAAAAGACCAGGCATGGTGTCAAGATTTCTTAAGTGCAGCAGAGCAGTTGTATTTACAGAAGGAGCAGCTGGCAGCAGCCCATAATTTTGATGAATTAGGAAGCTCTACTTGAGAGATAAAATACGTTAAGCAATAACCAAAGCTGCTTAGCAAATTACATTACAGGATTATGCAATGGTTGAACCTCTCTATAACTTGACCACTCTGAAACATAAATACAGATGTCCATCTATAATAATGGAATTTCTCCCCGATTTTCCCCTTTAAGTGGTCTCTGTTGTTTGGGTCTTTAACCTGCATTTACACTGAAATCAGGTTTCAATCACCTAGCACTAATGAAACAGTAATAATGGCTAACACTTATTACTTCCTACAAGCCAGGCAACATCTTGTATAATTCTTACAGTGATCCCATGAAGAAGGTGCTATTGTCATCTTCATTTGACAGCTGAGGAAACTAAAGCATGAAGATCTCATACGAAATGCCAATGATCACCCAGGTAGTCAGGAGCATCAAGTCTCTAGAATATTCACGTTTACTACAGCATTTGCCTGTCTCTCCAAGATGGACACTGCAGTGGCTCACCTCAGGTGCAGTTTTTCTGCCCCTGGGGCCCACCTATGACATCTGGCAATACCTAGAGAGGCTTTTCATTGCCATATTTGGGAGGTGTTACTGACCCCCAATGGGCAGAGGCCAAAAGTGTACAATGCACAGGACAGCCTCCTCAACAAAGAATCGCCCAGCCCCAAATGTTGACAGCACAGTGAAGAAGTCCTGTTCTACTTTTAATGCCTTTGAAACCAAAGAAACACTCCATTACAGATCATTTTATCATAATTCAGAATAGTCTAAGTGTAATATCCCAAACATGCCACAGTTGAACTGTTCTTACTGATTTCACAGAGAAAAAAACGTGAAGAGAATCTTGGGAATAGTGAAAAGATTGTTCTCCACCTGCTTGGCTGAACTAGGAGGATGGGTGTGATTGCTCTAGGAGCTAAATGAGGATAACTCAAGTGTTAAAACTTAAAAGAGCCTGTTCCTCAATTAATGTTTCCATGAACATGTTTTGATGCTCCTGGTTCTGTAGAGCTGCACCTCCTTCAGTTTTCTGCCACTTTTCCTGTGAAGTGACAGGAGAGGGAAGAAAGTCCACATTGCATTTGGAAAAGATGTTTACAAAACTCACACTGGGGTTTAAAACTCCTCTCCTTACTCTCCAGCTGTAGCCCAGTTACATAGTTCAGGCTTTGTATTTCATGGTTTTTCCCTCTGGTCATGAGCCCGGTTCTTGTTTTAATTAAAACACAAGCTGTGTACTGCTATAGAAAAACAACCAGAACGTTTTTGTCTTTACCTAATGAGACAAAACACAGAAGGCAACCAAGTTATTTTGAAGTTTCCCAGACTTGAAAATAAAATGTGCATCCTCTGCAAAATGTGAAGTTTAAACTATACATTCTTGTAACGCTGCCATCTGTGCAAGCAGAGCACTGCAATGGCTGCAAGTCTATGAGGGAGAGATGACGACACCCAACACAAACGTTCAGAGCTGGGCCTCTCCATCACTGCAAATGGGTTTACTGATTCCTCCTATATTCCTGTGAGAGACAGACCCTCCTATCATTAAAACAAAAACAAACCCCTCTGGAATTCCTAGGAACTATGGTATATTTATTTTGTTGAGGCAAACCAACTTTTCTGTTCTTAAAAATGGTATTGTACATGGGACTGAATAAATAAAGCAGAGGATGAACTGATCTATGAGGGACTTCACACACAGCCTCCACCACCAAATGTTGCTGTACCACACACAGAGCTGAAACAGAGCTGAAATCTTTCCATTATCTTGCTCAAGCCTCACAGCTCTAGGAGAGAGGCTCTGTTTTCATCCTGTTTCACAGATGAGAAAAATGAGGCTTTCAGAGCTTGTATGGCTTTTCATAAGGGCACAGATAGAGAGTCAGGACTCAGTACAGGACTGTCTGACCAGAGCATGCTGCCCTTCTGAGCAACTTAGCCAAGCAGAAATATCATCTCTGAAACAGTCACCTCACACATCACCATCTCTGTTTGGCACTGAAATGATTATAAATTGCTTCTTGGCAGTAATGGAGTTGGTTCCCATTATAAATAGATAAATAGAATCTGCTAAAAAGGAATGAAGCAAAACTCCCTAGAAGGTGACCAAGACTTTCACATGGCCTCTAGATATCCCAGTCCCTGTCTGGGTATTGCTGTCTCAGCTCTGCCCTTCCTAAAGGTCATGGTGCTCTTGTCAATATTAAAGCCTTTCTCACTGATTATCAGTATAATGTAGCTTCTGTGACTGTAGAACACTTCTGCCTTTTATAGCATCTTTGCTGTGTCCTACATTTGAACCCAAATTGCCTCTTATTCCTCTCACATCTCACAATATTGAAAACTTTACCCTTGTTCTATTACACACCCTATATTTTACCTCATTTTGAAAGTACACCCCAAGAAATGTAGTAGGAATTGTATATTTCAGAAACAATTAGTAGTGTGTTGTTGTCCCTTAGCTAGTGTTAGTAGTGTGTTCTTGTCTCTTAGCTAGTGTTAGTAGTGTGTTGTTGTCCCTTAGCTAGTGTTTGTTAGGCTCCAGAACTGGACCCAGGTTCCCTCAATACCACCTCGTGGACCAGGCACCTCTGGTGGTGACCGCAGAGAAGAACCTCAGGCACACTTATTTCAAAGACATTTTTGAATTTGCCTCCTCTTATTCTGAACCTGGCCCTGGAGCTCATCTTGCCTGATAATCACAGGATTCACCAGATTGGCTGCACAGCTTATTTACACAAACTATTTGCTTTTCTTCATAGCATCTACTCAACAGCTGTGTATAAAGCATTAACAATGTTCTAGGTACAGTTCTAGGTTTCGGAAAATATCCAATAGAATGTAACATATTTATTATAATTGGGAAATGTCAAGCCAACAATATTAAGTCACATTTCATTTCAATATGCAACTCTATTCCTGGCAGACTCCATATTTAGAAATGATTGTTGGCTCATAGCTAGATTAGCACTGGTGCTGAGCATGGGCTGTGACTGACCAATTATCCTACTGTAAGACACAATTTTCTTTTAATTCTTTTATAATTTATCATTTCCTCAATATTTATTACTACATTGGCTTTACTTTTTAATGCTTTGACACTTTGAATGTAAATAATAGTGATAGTTAACATTCGTTGAACACTTATTGTCCATAAGACAGAATTGCCTATGCTTTACAACATTAGCTTATAATCTTCATATCCATGATCTGATTCGGTGCTGCAAATACCTGTTTTACTAAACAGGTTAAAGAACTAATATTAATAATAAAATGGTGAAGTCAGGATATAATATAGACAGTCTGGCTCCTGAATCCATGTATGTAGTAACTATGGCATTTGAAAATGACGTCTGCTGGGCCTCCTGTTCACCTTCCCAGCTCACCTAGGTCTCATCCACCCATGTGCAGTTCTCACTGGACTAGAAGGTGGTAGTCCAGTATTGTCAGCTCACCCCTCTTTGCCAATGTAAACCTTCATCTTTTGCCTGACTACACATTGCACTTATTACATCTGTATTACAATACAATAATTCTTCTAAAAAAAGCTACTGTCAGGCTGGAGGGATGGCCTAGCGGTTAAGAGTGCCAACCGCTCTTGCAGAGGACCCGAGTTTGATCCCCAGCACCCACATGGCGGCTGAGAACTGTCCGTAACTCCAATTCCAGAAGAACTCCAGTTCCAGGGGAATCTGACACCCTCTTCTGACCTCCGCGGCATTGCACGACACGGGTGCACAGACCTGCATGCAGACAGTACATTCATACACATACAAAAATAAATAAATAAAATTTATTAAAGAGCTACTGTCTTCTCCCAAATAGTAGCTGCAAACAATGTCTAGCAAAACAATTTTGTTACTATTTTTTTAATCATGAAACAAATAAAACCAAGGCACCAGTGTATAAAAATTCTAAGCAATTAAGAACACAACTGATTATAATAATTGTCATTGGTGGATCCTACTTGCTAAAATAAAATCTAATTAGAGAATAAGATGGATGGATATAGTAAGGCATGAGCCATCTGCATGGTTCTGTGGAAGGTGGTAGAAGAAACTGAAAGAATAGTCACCTGACAAAGTATGAAATGTGGAAAGAGCAGAATGTCCTATAGGACTGCACAGAAGTATATCTTATGTGGTGGGCAGAAAATTGATGCTTCTTGAAAAGATGTTTTCTGACATAAAGGGGAAAACCTGAGAGAACCCAAAATAGAGACGGTGAGTTTAGGGTTAATAAAAGAGAGAAACCAGAGTACAGGGTGAAAAGTATGCACAGTGTTTTTCAGTTAAAATCCTTTGATGGCCATAATAAAGACCAGGTCACCATAGCTAGATGAGGAAATGAAGAGATGAGGAAACCCAGCCAAGAACAGAAGTGATTCTTTCAAGGGGGCTCCAAAGCCTGTGGTCAGTGATGGAGGCAGAGAATCCTGAGGTTGTAGGGAAGCTTGTTCATTTATATAAGGTCTAAGGAGAGAGCCTGTGTTGAGAGAGAGGCTGGAGGAAGGGAGAGGGTTGATGGCAGGCCCTGAGACCAGAGAAACAAACGGGAGGGAGCAGAGGCCCAGAAACACAGGGGCCAGCTATCGGCACCACAGCCTCAGGTATGCGGAGTCAGGACATCCTTCTCAACTGGAGTCAGGCCGTGAAGAGGACGACCTTTCAGAAAAATATTAGGCCCTGAAAAATCTCTCTTTATCTGTGTGTCTGGTTTCATAGTCAGCTTTGCTTATGCAAAAGACCCATCCCTCAGCTGTGGGGCTGCGCAGGTGCCTGCATGAGTTTTGGAAAGCTCCGTGAGAAATCATGAATTTCATGATAGTTGTTTGAATGGATGGCTCAACTGTTTCTTTTAAAAACTTAATAGGACCTTGGTTTTTTAAACATCTCTAGCTCGAAAAGGTGCTTGGGATGTTGTTATTTCATTTTCTGTGGCTCATTACCACTTGAGTAATGTCTGCTTATTCACCCAGCTGGCTCCAGTTTGCAAGAATAAGGGCCAAAGCTCTTAACAATATGTAGAGTGGTCAGAGATTCCCCACAGTCCAATGTAGAAATTATGCTCTGTTATTATGAATCCCATGAATGTTCAAACTGTTTTCCATGGCAAGAGGACAAAACTTGACTGGTGTGACCTGGGATGCGTTGGGGTCTCTTGCGCAGTTTGTGAAGCTGACTTTCATGGTCCACCCATATCCACACAGTCTCTTGAGTAAGAAATGAGTAAAGAAGAGTCACATAAGCTGTGGTGGTAGCTCAGCCGTCCTCCCTTTCAGCTTCAGGTTTCAGCCCATTCTCTCTCTTCTCATCCTCCTGAATTTACAGCCCTGACAGGAATGAAGATGAGGAAGGAAGGATGTGGGGACACTTATGGAAAACAGGTTAAAGAGAAGAGACAAAAGTGTTTACAAGCACAGAACACTTTGCAGTATGACTTCACCTTCATTATCTCCTGTAGCTCTGTGTTTTAGAAATAAGGAAACCCAACGCACTGGAGATATGATTTGTTTGTCTTGAATTTATAAAGTCAATAAATGTCAAAACCATGCCATAAATCCCAATCTAGCTATAAATCCTTTGTTTCTTAAACAAAAGGGTATCAGCCAACAATCGTGTTATTACTATATTGATATTTTTTTTTGAATGTGGTATAATTCCATTGCTAAATTTGTAATTATGAGTTTTCTAAGATTAATATTATATAAATGTAAATTGCTGTTATTAGTATTGCTAAAGTCATCAGCTACTCAGGCCTAATATATTAGGTAAATAAAATACTGTCAACTTCAAGAAGCAAAGAAAACATAAATGTAGATACAGAGATGGAGACCTCATCATTGAGATGAGGGAATGCTGTAGAGCAGTGGTTCTTGAACTGTGTCGTGCTCTCGGATGCTCTGGATGGCTTGTGAAAAGGCTAGTATTTGGGCCCATCACCCAGTGTACCTCCTGATTCAGTAGCTCTGGAATGACGCCTAACGAATTCCTAAAGGTGTTGACCTGATGGTCCAGACATTACACTTTGAGTGCTGACATTATTTCTATCTGGGAGAGTCAAAGGGAATATCTTGGTGACAAGACCTAGGCAAAAATGGGAGAGATGAAAGGAGGTTTCCTACCGAAATGGATAGAATGGCAGTCTGGGTAGATGGACAGCATTCATTAAAGATATAGACAGAGAAAGCAGTGGGCAGGAGAACTGTAAGAAATTTGTTTTGTCATAAAGAGAAGTGCAATGAAAGTGAGAGACAAGGTTGAGCTTATGCTAAGGCACCGGATCTGTGCTATACATTGTGCAGAGCCATTGAAGGATTTGAAGCAGATGTACCTAAATCAAATTTGCACTGTAGAAAACTAATGAATTCCAGTGGCAGTATGAAGGCATGGAGGAAATTCCCACTTACTACCTAAACACTCGTTTGAGCATCTACATTATTCCCAAAAGTTAGCAAAATGTGTGTATGTGTTGGTAACTTAGGCAATCAGTCCCCGTGGGCCATGCTTTCATGCAAGTCAAAGATAACATGCTTTCTCTCATCTGCCTATGGAAGTCAATACTTGGAAAGAGGAAACAGCCAAGCCCAAGACATTCCAGAAATTTACTGAAGGCAGGAAAGATAAAAGTTATTATGGTTAGAAGCAATCAACTATGGATTCATGGAACAGGCCGAGTACATGCTGGCCTTATGGAACAGTGACACTGTATCACTGGAGGAGAGCCATGTAGACACAGAGGACCCCAAAGGGAAGGAGCAAAAGAACTGCCCAGTTCAGAGAGGGTGCTGAAGAACCTGGAAAACTGGCCAAGGTTTAGTAAGCACTCTTAAAACAAAGGAAAAGAAAGGAATTGAGCAGAGAAGCTCTTTCTACAGTCAATAACCTCTGGAAGTATTCTAGAAAAGGAATATGTTAGGACAAAATCGTGAAAGGCTTTCAAGCTACTGCAAATCTCCTCTCCTTTCTTAACACCCAAGGCTAATAGAATCAAGAGATCAGGCTATATAATCTCAGTTGGAGGGTGAGAGGCAGAAAGATGTGTTGGTCTTGGTTCTGATAGGGCCAAAGTGGCAGTAGTTACTGCTAGTGATTGTCCTGTGAACGAGCCAGGTTGGCAATCTGACAGTTGCTTAAAAATAGGACCATCTGTCCTGTGAATTGTGGTGATGGTCTAGGAAGCCTTCTATTCCAGCTCCCAGATGGTAACACAATGCACTCTTCCAAGGGAGACATCGCGGGTCATGCACTTATTTCCAAATTTGCAAGTATAAAACTGGGTTTGCATCTTCCTTTTGTGAAATGCTTGTTTCCCCTGCATTTCACAGGACAACCATTTTTACATCATTTCATTAAGCTTTTTCTTTCAGTGTTTATATTTGCAGAAACTAATCTACAGTTGGCCTTTTCTTGTGTTTTTATAAAGAATGCTAGTTTTCTTCACTGCATAGACAGTGTCCCTGCTGAGTGTGGCACTTCATACATTCTGAGAATTCTCCAACTGATCCAATCTTCTAGCCAACCCTTCATCTTTTCCTTAGGTTGCTGTGCCCTTTGTATTTCTCTTCCCATGAGAACTGCATCACTTTTTCTTCAAGGTCATTATCCTTTAAGTGGTTGTGCTGTGAAGAATTCAAGTGTGTGCCTTCAGAAAATAAACTTCCTGTACAACCAATGGCAAAGCCACACACAGTGTGTGATGTAGGTTGAGGCAATCATTGCTAAGGGAGGAGAGTCTCTGCCCTGACTCTGCACACTAGCCAAGCAGAACCTCAGCACACTGAAACTCACTGCACACTATGGGCTGCAAAGCAGTCTGGTAGGAAGAGTTGGAACTACAGCTAATAAATCTGAGATTCTAGTGTGTCTGGCTTTGGGATGAAAGTGAGGATAGGTGTGCCTGGAATGCAGACAACAGTTCACCCATTTTAATCAGATGTATATCATTTAGCCCACTGGGGAAACCTTACTATATATCATTACCTATATTTAAACATAATCAATCTTAATTTTTTTCCTTTCTAAAATGTTGCCTTGAAAGAAAAGCCAAATAAAGAAAACCAGGGGAGATGGTGAGACTTTGCCAAAGGTTGTTTTATGGGATGCACAGCAACCAAAACAAAAGGCGCAATTTTAATTGAATTATAGACTGTGTAATTATATAACCTGTACCAGCTGGTCTCAAGAAACTACCAGATTCCTTGGAGAGCTTGTACTTGGCTGGGAACATAAGGTACTTTATTAGTACCCAGAAAAATGCCTCCTCTACTTGGATAATCCTGGACCCCCAAAGTACATACTGTAGTAGGGAACAATTGCTTGAGAGTCATGTTTGGTTTAAGAGACAGCTATCCCTCCATCTGCATTTATAGCAAATTTGCTGGAGCACCTGTAGTCTGCCAGAAAGGACCAAGGCAAACAGGGTGTGACTGCATCAGACAGGTGAGAGTAATTTCTCTAATCAGTCACCTGAGATTTCAGTTTTTACATGGAAATACTTGAAACTGAATTACGTTGCATTGTGCAATAGGCAAACTGACAGTAGCTAGAGCTGCCAGCTCCTCTGTCTGGCTTTGCTGATAGCCTGCAGAAAGCACTGGACATCTGTTTATCAAATCACACCAACTAAAGAACCTTCACATTGAAAATGCATTTTAATTGTGTGTTCCTCACACAATTAGGATGCTACAGCAATCCCCATGGGTTTCCCTTGACTGCGTTTCTTTTCCATTAAATTTTTGGTCACCTCAAATTTTGCAGTGGAGAAGTAATTCACAATTTGTGCTCATTGCTCTTAGAGATAGAGAGCAAAATATTTATCAAATTGCATCTTATGAATTAACATGTGAGCGTGATTGAAGACAGTCCCCGTCTTAGCTTTTGATTAAAGACAGAGTTCATTCTATGTATTTTGTTTTAAAACACTCTCTAAAGAAAGATTGATGGATATCAAACGTACTCCCCATAAATCATAGCTATTGATTCTACATTTGTTTTAGCTCTTCTAATTGTATGCCTCCTGTGTCATAATTTGTTATCTTGAGAGCCAGCCCTCGAGTTGACGCTGGGACAGACTGAAAGGTGATGTCTTTCCATCCCAACTCATCTATCCATGAATCAGATGAGCTTTCAAGCACAGAACTATGCTCCTCTTGCTTTTATGACATGACCACTGTATTTGGCACAGAGACTATAGATGCTGCACAATAAAATCTGCAGCATACATCCCAAACTTTTAGGACTCTTACATAGTGTGGTCCACATCAGCACAGACCTATCTCCTATTGTGGATGCTGCAGGAAGCTGAGTGCTCCTGTTACTAAGGTTTTCACATCCATAGCTTGCTCTTAGGATCCAGGATACAAATCACATCTTCTAGAAACACTCAAGGTCAAATAATCAGATATAGCAATTATGAGAGAGAGAATAGCTGCTGATACTTCTTCATTCATTGAAGAAGGTTTGCTGAGCCTCATTCTAGCCTGTGTCTGCTGAGGTGTGCCCATAGGTAGAGCTGAGTCTACGCCAGATCACAGGACGGCTCCTGTGGCCTGCAATGGCATCTACTTCCTGAATGTAACCATTGTACTTAAGTCTCACCTCTTGTGTTCAGTTTATTTTTTTTTTTTCTGGCTGATTTGAATGAATGGCCTTATTTTACATCTCTATTTTACACTTTTCTTTTCTGGCTTTCCATTCAGTATTCAGTCACATCCCTCAAGACCATCCCAGAATTGTGCCGAAGATGTGATTCACAAAACGAAGACAGATCAGGTAGGTCTGGCTCCTCAGCCCGCCTCATCCCAACTTGGTGTTAAGGCCCCTGGGAAACAATTTTCCCTGATGTTGGCTGTTCCTGCTTCCTGCCATCTGCTGCTGCTGCTGCTGCTGCTTTATTTTCTCTTTATGGTTTTTCTGCTCACACTCCCTCCCTGCCACCTTTAACAAACAGATGTTGGGTCATCCACAAAAGGCCAACAGGACTGGGAGGTCCTAACTAGAACCTGGATGTGTACAAATCCACGTCAACCCTCTCAGTATCTCCAAACCACAGTATACACACCAATTTACCGAAAATCTGAGAAACCAATGGTGGCAAAACATAATGATGCAGGCGCCAATGAAAAAATGTTGGATGCTTTTACTACCCATATGGGAACGACCAACTTGGGGGGTGGTGCTTTGCCAAAGTCTGAAACCCTGTCAGGACGCGACACCATAGGATCTGCAATAAGGCATACTGTAACAGTTAAGATGAAAGCAGAGCTCTGGAGTTTAATAGTGTAAACTAAACAGAGAATTATGGCATAGAGATGAGAGCCAGCTGGATGAACTGTTCTCCCTGCACCCCCTCCTCTGACCAAAAAAAGTACATTTCGGGTTCTTTTTCCCCCAGTAAATCAAATTAAAGCTCTCTGCACTTTTCTGACTGTGATGGGCAAAAATGAAAATAAAAAGTATACGGCTGTGAATATTAAACTATGAAATAATATTTTTCCAAGTAATTACCCTAAGGCATCACCATTAACCTTGCCAAACTGGACCTCTTTAAGATGCTTGAGAATCATCGTAAGCAGGAGGCTTAAGATAATCCTTAAATTATCTGCATGATGTTTAAAAATAAATAGAAATATCTTACCTATACAGCTACTGGAATTCTAAGTTTCTAACTGAAAGGACTTGGCAAAGTTAATTAAATATTTCCATGGTCTGTTTGTTTTGCTTTGACATTTTGCTTACATGAGACAGAAAAATGAATGTCTTGCTAGGTTTGTTTATCTCCATGTTTTCTGTGTGTGTGCATATATGTTTGTGTGTGTGATAGTAATATATCAATGTGGATCAAAAATATTACAGATAGCTTTAAATTCAAATGAAAGTTTTCATTTTTTTCAAACAATAAAAAAGAGAAAATGAAGTTGGAAGATAGATGGGGCACTAGAGGAAATTAGTGGTAGATGGATACAATCAAAATTCATTAAATAAATATGCGAAATTCTCAAAGAATTAAAAATGTTAAAAATAACTTACTATGTTTATTTAAGAATAAATAATATATGGTACAATAATCCATTGCTGATATCAGAGCTCTCCTGTATTAATATATTTTGCTTAAGTGCACAGTTTAAGGAGACTTTAGTATTATATTTGGTTCTGAATAGAGAATAAACCTTTTCACAGTTCCTATGTCTATTAGTCAATTAAAGAAGGCAGTTTTACCAGTTTTATAAGAGATTACCTCTATAACAGTTGGCTCCAATTTACAGTTAGAGAATGACCTCATCATCATCATATTCCTCCTTGTTCTATGAAGGAGAGGTAAGAAAATCTCTCATATTAAAACTTTGTGGCACCTAGAAGGTAAGTTTCATTAGGACTCATTATAGATAGTTGTTACAAGTAGGATCCACAGAGGGGTTTGATGCCTGTAGCAGTCTGAGACTTTTCTTCCTTTCAATGTTCAGACGGGCCAACCTTTCTGCTGGCACTTCCTGGTACCTCCTACACAATGCAAAGCTGTGTCTTTTCTTTCTCAGCCATTAAGTTGGTGATGTTTTGACCTGTGGGAACATAAAAATCTTTTCCCATAGTTAGTTTTAAGATTTGAATTGCAAAGTTTTTGACAAAAAGTTTTCATATATATCTGTATGCCCCTTTTTATTTTAGGTTTTTGTTTTTTGACCCATGAGTCTCAAAAAGGCAGTTGTAGTACATGTACCTATAGGCAGGAATCAAGGCACAGATTTCATCACACTCACCCAAGCTGTTTTGGGTGACTGTATGTCATTAACTTGGGAAGCAAACTTAATTTCTTAAGTTAAATCATCCTACAGGTAAAAGAGAATGCTACAAGATGATACTGTACAACAGAAAAATTATAGAGAACATTTGTATGTGCCAATCCCAAAGTTATTGTTATACAGATTTTAAGTAAAACAATGTGGACAACAACAATTTATATTTCCAATTAACTAAGGTGTATTACCATTTTTATCAGAACCTTTAAACCAATGTTGTTTAATATACACATATTTACTTTTACTAAGTCCTAAAGCACCATGTAACCTGTAGACAGAGTCTGGGCAAAATTGGATACTTGTTGAACTCACGTCAATTAAATATACATTAATTGAATATAGGTTCAAGGAGATGTTGGCCAGGAGATCCAAGCCCCCCCCCAAAAAAATGTAAAGGCTTCTTGCCTGTAAACTGGGATACCTGCAAGAAGAGAGGTGATAAGGCCCTGCTGTCGAAGACCTGATGTAAGCATGGGAAAGATGTATTGAGACCGCACTTGCAAGTGTACAGTTGGTCTCTGGAATACCAGAGAGTATTACCAAAGGCCACTAAACCAATAAAGCAAACATAGGTCTCCTTGAGTCAGGTAAGACTCCTCCATCAGCACCTGCTACACCTCACCTGCCTGGAAATACTGTGCAGCAGAGGCAGCCATATGCCTGTATATCCCAAATCTAATTAGCTATTAGCTCTCTCCTTGGAGGAATAGCCATCATGGCTGATGCCACAAGCTTACATCCTCTAGCGGTTAGGAGATGTTATAAGCCACAGTAAGACCCTGTCATATTTAACAGAAAAAATGTAATTCATGAATTAACCACCCAAATATCTGTGTCTATACCAAAGTAACCTACCATAACAATTAGTATTGTTTAAATACCTATATATCTAATTGCCTGTGCTTCATTAGTAGAATTGAAAGGTTATTCCTGGACAAACTGTCAGTCCATGAAAGGAAACAGCCAGAATTGACCAGAGTCCAAAACGACAGCTCCAGAGAAAGTAGACTGTTTTGCTTCTCGTCCACCCATGCCCCTTTTCTAAGCCTAGGGAACAATCTGCAGAAGAGGGGGTGTGGTAAAATGTAAGGGCTGAGATTGGGGTGAATGATGAAACTACAGCAATATAGACTGGACACTTATTTGATCAACTCGATTGAACATACAAGCCCCCCAGCTGGATGGTGGGACCCTTGGACTGTGTGGATTTGGGCACAACTGCTTGCAAATTGGTTTTACACAAAGGATGCTTGTACTCATAAATTATTACTTATTGTTAAAAAATGAAAAAAAATTAAAAAGTAATAGAAGAAAAAAAAGAATAAATAATATTTGAAAATATTCTTTTAAAACACCTAGGGCTGGAGAAATGGTTCAGTGATTAAGAGCACAGAAGACCTGGATTTGGTTCCCAGCACCCACCTGGCAGCTCACAACTACCTATAACTGCACTTCCAGGGGATATAACTTCCTCTTCTGGGATCTGACTTCCTCTCCTGCCCTCCAAAGGCACTACATGCATGCGGTACACTTGTATACATGCAAGCAAAATGCTCATACCCATTACATTCAAAAATCACCCAAATTGCTATTGTGTGTAACGGGGTTTGGGCTATAAGCCTTTTAAGCATCTGTTGCCTAAAAGCAGCACTTTCTTCAAAAATGTTAAAATGACTGTTCAGTAGCCCTGGCTATAGACTGCAACAGAGAATCAACCTCCCTCAGACTCCAGAGACCTTAATATGCAGTCACTTATCTGCTGCATGGCCTTGACCTTGTATGTAGTCATCTATAAAATAAAGGAAAAACTTCTATAGATTATACAAAGCTGTAGTTATGATCAAACTGGGTGATTGATCTGGGGGCACTTTGCAGATACACAATTTTCTTCTATTCTTTAACTGGAGTTGTGGAGAGAGAGAGAAGCAGTAGCAAATGCTTCATTAGTGCTGGGATGCAGGCCATTAATGTTCTAGGTACTTTATGAACTTTACTTAAGTATAAGACTACTTATGCTTGTAAAAGCTGCAGACAGATTTAATATACCTTTCATACACAGATATTTTATGTCAAAATAGTAAAGACTCAGGCTTAAGGCCTGAATGTATATGACCTGGGGTAGGGCCAAGAGAATTTCAAACAAAACTGGTTACAGTAAAGATATCCTAGCCAGGTATGGTGGAGCATGCCTTTAATCCTGGCACACAGGAGGCAGAGGCAGGTGGATCTCTGTGAGTTCAAGGCCTACCTGGTCTACATAGAGAGTTCCAAGTAATCTGGGGCTGCAGGGAGACCCTGTCTCAAGAAGACAAAAAAAAAAAGCTATCCTGCCTGCCTTTCTGTATCCCTATGGGCTAGACTCTCACCTTACTAATGGTATTCCTATCAGGTGCCCCTCAGGAACCACCCCAAAATAAGATAGTAATGTCAAACCCTACCAAAATCCTACCTAGACTGCTGTAAAAACAAAAAGCTCAGCCTCTCCCTTGAAGAACTAGACCCTACACTGGCCAGTTGGTTCTTTGGGTGTGCCTGTCCTCTGTGTTCACATGGGTGTGTCTTTCCTTCTTTTGAACACCTCTTTTTCTTCTAGCCCTCATTCTTTTAAGCTTGTATTAAAATATCTTTAATAAAATTACTAACTCTGCTTCAGAAAAAACAGAATATTTATGTTCTAGATAGGCAAACTGAAGGACAGGGAAATTAAATACAGTGCTAAGAATCACACAGTGATTATGCTACAAAACTGGGACTCCTGCCCCAGGAAGCTCGTCTCTAGATCCTGCCTTCTTTTGCTTTATGGTAATTCTCTGGTAATGCAGCTGAGCATTAACAGTTTAAACATAGGACATTATACTTTGCAATGTTTAAAGTTGGCATTGTCCTCCATCAAGTGGTGAATTTCTTCTCTCTATTAAATAGCTAGTCTGACCAAGTTATGGGAATCCTTTATCCTGGGGCTGATTTGTTCCATTCTCTTCATGTCTGTGACTTGTAGCCCCTTCTACAGTAAGTTAAATTGTTCTGTTGTGGTAGAAGAGGAGGCCAGCATAAAGTTCAGAAGCTTTTACATTTTTTTAAAATTTTTTAAATTAATTTTATTTATTTCTGTATGTGTATGAATGTACTGTCTGCATGCAAGTCTGTGCACCCGTGTCGTGCAATGCCGCGGAGGTCAGAAGAGGGTCTCGGATTCCCCTGGAACTGGAGTTTTCCTGGAAATGGAGTTTCAGACAGTTCTCGGCCACCATGTGGGTGCTGGGGATCGAACCTGGCTCCTCTGTAAGAGCGGTCGGCGCTCTTAACCGCTAGGCCATCTCTCCAGCCCCAGAAGCTTTTACATTTCATTCACTAAGAGCAAAGATCCAGTCTTTCACTTTGACAGGACGCTGATACCAGGGACCGGGGCCTCTTGATATAAACACACGTATAACTCTAATTTGTAGGACAGCATTACTATAGGGTTACCTGAGGACTTAAAGAACATGATGAAGCTTTTGGAATCAGTTTCCGAAAGAATGGGCACATTCGCAGGCATCTCTGTGGGCAGCCAGGTAGAGAAACAATCCTCCCCAACTATAGGTTTTCAAGCAGATGGCAACACAAAGTACCTTGGCCACTGAGAAAAGCCCACATCATCTTTAGAGAGGAACATCGTCCAGGAAAGGTCTCACTAAACCTCTGTCACTTCAAATATACTCCACCTTTTTCTTAACATTTCTAAAAACTACTAAGCATTTTCTGTCTGGAGGATTTTTCCAAAGGTTCACCTCTATATTTGTGTTAACAGGTCCTTCAACAAACTTCCCATTTGTTCTCACATTTATTCATTGAACAACTGTGTGTTGAGTGTCCTCTAATCCAAGCAAGGAGGACATGGCAAAAAACCAGACAGACAAATCCCTGTGCTCCTAGAACTTGCATCTGGGTAGGGAAGACAAAGCAGTCACACAAATTAGCAAGGTCATTACAGAGCAATGAGAGACAACATGAGCCCATGTGTTAGAGTAATTTGTGGGACTTGAGGAGGGACGAGTTAGGAGAACAGTGAGCGTCCTACTTTTTGTTAAAGAAATAAGAAAAAGTGTAGCTACTTTTCTTATTTCTATAACAAAGGCATCTTAATGAAGGGTTTCTTTAGGCTCACAGTTTGAACATACAGTCCATCGTGACAGGGAAGTCATGGCAAAGGGAGCTCCAGGTAGCTAGCTAATCGCATTGCAGGAAGTGGAGAGGGACAGCTATAGGTTCCTGGCTTAACTCCTCCCTTTGATTCAGTCTAGGAGCCCGTGGAACCCACATTTGCAATAAGTCTTCCCACCAGAATGAACTCGACCTGAGAAGTCCCTTACAGACATGTCCAGAAGTTTGTTTCCATAGTTATTCTAAATCCCATCAATTTGAAATTGGGGATTAACTATCACAGAGAGAATTGGAATAACCCAACCACATGAAAGGCAGCAGAAGAGGTTGAAGGCAAAGAAATAAGCATGTGTCAGTCCTTGAGCTGGGAATGCACTCAGCAATCATGAGGAAGGAAAGAAAACCAGCGGTTACTGTACGGTGATCAAAGGCAACGACAAGGAAGGCTGCTGGGAAACAAGGGGCGGGACTCCCCAGGGAGACCAGAGCCCTGTGCACTGTAGCATCGCTGCCAGCAGGGGTCATGTTCTTTTATAAAACCCTGTCTCAGGCTGGCTGACTAACCCTTCCTTGTCCAAAATGTCTGGAACCAGAAGTGCTTACGAATTTGGAGAGATCTGGAGTTCTGTTTTTTCATCCAACCTGCACCTCATTGTGTTGGTGATAGGAAGAGCACAGTCCCAAGACACAACCCACCCGTGAAGGTTAACTGGCTGAGGACCCTGAATCCAAATACCCCAAACTTGAAATGCTCAGAAATCTGAAATTTGATGAGCACCATATCAATACCCCAAAGGTTTCAGATTTTGGCATACATTAAACTTTTTGTTTTCAGATCAGGGGTGCTCAGCCTGTACCTGGAAAGAAACCACAACACGTAGACTTACAGTGCTTAGTAAGACTAAGGAAGCTTTAGTCATCTAGAAAATGGCAAATGAAAGTGCCAAACTAAAACAGATGAAAATGTCAACAGCTGATTAAAGCAGGTGTATTAGTCACTTTTCTGTTGCTGTGATAAAGCACCATGACTAAGGAACTTATAAAAGGAAGAGTTTATTTGAGCTTATGATTGACAGTTCCAGGGAATTAGAGTCCATTGTGGCAGGAGGCATGGCGGCTGGATCTGGAGCAGGAAGCCGAGGTTCACATCTCGCAAAGAGCACAGGAAGCAGAGAGAGAGCAACTGGAGACCACGAGGCTTATTAAACTCACTAAGCCTGCCCCCAATAACGTACTTCCTTTAGCACGGCCACACCTTCTAAGACCTCCAAAAACAGTGCCACCAACTGGAGACAAATGTCTGAATACTTACAGCCTATGAGGGACACTCATTCAAACCACCACAGCAGGCAAGGGGCATACAGCTGGTGGGTTGTTGTTTTAATTTCACAAGTATAGATTTGTTTATAATGAAAAAAATTTAGCTATTTACAAGTAAAAAAATGTTTTCAATGGTGAAAATAAAACATGTAATCTAAAGGCAGCCAGATCTTTGAGGGTGATTTTTACTATCTCAGCCATGAAGTCATCCAATCTGTTCTTGGTCACTTTGCTAACAGAGAGTGCAGCCTCAAGCACAGCCCACCCAGAAACATCAATTTTATGATTCAGTAAAAAAATCATTGTCCTTTGAATTCCCTAGAGAAGGAGGATAGTCCCTCCTACACAAGAGAGCTGTTCCCCATGTGTGGAATCAACAGCCACTCCTGGCTGGCCACCAGGTTATCATTTCCCTCTTCCCTCTGGGGTTCTCAGTGCATCCTGGCAGCCCTTGCTCTCCTGTGGATGTCCTACACTTTCCCAGAATCCTTCTTGAAGTGGAACACCAGAGCTGAATGTGAAGTCTCATCAAAGGTGGTCTGCTCCGAGGCTGCCAGCTCCTATGACTTACCACATACCTTTCCTGCCTCCCCAGAGGCCCCATTCTTCTCCCTGTTTCTTGAGTGTTCTGAGAGGTAAGGGGTGTAAAGTTAGCCCTGAATGTAACCTGTAAAGCCCTCTGTGGACATGCAGCCTGAGCTTCACCCCCTTCATCCCTCACCCTGGATCAACTGCACAGTGGGCTGCAAGAGCACCAGCTGAGTGTTGAGAAACAGCTTGAGAGCTGTGTCCTAGCCCCTTCCACCAGCTCATCACTGTGTCCTAGCTGTGTCCTAGCACCTTCCACCAGCTCATCTCTCTGTCCTAGCTGTGTCCTAGCACCTTCCACCAGCTCATCACTGTGTCCTAGCACCTTCCACCAGCTCATCTCTGTCCTAGCTGTGTCCTAGCCCCTTCCACCAGCTCATCACTGTGTCCTAGCTGTGAACTAGCACCTTCCACCAGCTCATCTCTCTGTCCTAGCTGTGTCCTAGCATCTTCCACCAGCTCATCACTGCCTTGGAGTTCAACCCAGAAATAACCTTCTTTTACTCAAAGGCCTTGATTCTTACTGAACTTCGTATTTTCCTTTAGTGGAAATAATATTTTAAATGATTCTCTATTAATTATATACTACACAGTGACTAGGCTTCAGATATTTGTGAGAGAAGTTGTTTTTTTTTTTTTCAAGAGAAGAAATTATAGTACGGGACGTGGGGGTGGGGGGCAAGAATGAGGACTGGGAAGCTGGCAACACTGTGAGCCCATGCTAGAGCCATAGAGGTTCTGATGAGGCTTCTGAGCCAGTTCCCTGGCATCCATCAACCCAAGCATCGTGCCAAGTCTTCTCAGAACATCTTACTTATCCTCGAAATAATTCCAAGGGAGGACCATTGTTATGCCCATCCTGTCCATGAGGAAACTGGCTTGCAGTTAATAATTTTTCTGAATTTTTTGAACTACCAAGTGGCTCTGACAGCTTTGCTGTCTCCAGGGCCTTGTGAATATGTGTCAACTAAAAGGTAGTTTAGTCCAAGGAACCATATGTAGCTAGTGTAGGGCAAGGACCAGCAGCAAGGGAAGCTATGTGTGAAATTTTCACATCTAATAAGGGAAGTTATTTGTAACCTGTTTGCATACATTCCCTGCTTAATAGCTGCTGCTCAGGCAGGAAGAAGGGGCAGCCCTGGGCAGTGAGAACCTGCTCTGCTTGATAGTGTCCTTCAAATGAGGCTAAAAATGCATTATGACAATATATGGCATTCAAATAAAAACATAATCCAATTTCATTCACTCAGAGTTTTAAAAAAGCTAATTAGATATTCAAATACACATTTGTTTCAATTCTTGATGGTTTAAATGTCCTCTGACCCTTTCAAATACATGTCTGCTAATCTTATAGTATGCATAGTATACTTTTCTTATAAAGGAAAGCATAAATATTAATGTAGCTCTGCATCTGCAAACATGCACCAAGTTTAGAAAATTCAGTTAGTGAGGCTAGAGAGATGCCTCAGTGGTTAAGAGCACTGGCTGCTCTTGCAGAAGACCTAGATTGAGTCCCAGCACCAATGTGGAGGCTAACAACCATCTTTAACTCCAGATCCTGGGGATCTGACACCCTCTTCTGACCTCTGTGGGCATTGCATGACCTGTGTACACTTACCTACATGTAGGCAATACATTCATACACATAATATAAGAGATAATAAATAAAAATTAAAAAAAGAAAATTCAATTACATAACAGTGATAATCCTCTGATATCTTTCAAAATATATTCTGAAAAACTTATATTTGAATAATATAAATTGTTGCCTGTGTGACAATGTATAAAAAATATATTTCTGGGGCTGGAGAGATGGTCTAGTGGTTAAGAGCACCGACTGCTCTTGCAGAGGACCTGGGTTCGATCTGCAGCACCCACATGGTGGCTGAGAACGGTCTGTAACTCCAATTCCAGGAGAACTCCAGTTCCAGGGGAATCCAACACCCTCTTCTGACCTCCGCGGCATTGCACCACACGGATGCACAAACCTACATGCAGACAGTACATTCATACACATAAAAATAAATAAAATTAAAAAAAAACATTTCCAAAGTTTGGTTTCCTATAAAAGCCATTTACACACACACACACACACACACAGATTATATATATTTATATATATTACACACAGATTATATATATATATAATTATATATATAATTATATATATAATTATATATATATATAATCTGTGTGTGTTTAAAAGCATTGAATATTTGCTATATTTTTAGACCCTGTGCCTACAAATTTTGTGACAAATCCTGAAGCTATGAAAACAAACACTTACATGGCTTTCAAGGATTTTTCAAGGACTTTAGCCATCACCTAAAATAATAAATTGGCATCAAATGTATCCTGCAGACATTGTTGTGACACAGTTAATGTTGCTAAATATATAAACCTCCTGTTTTCAATTTGTATTAAGGTTTAATGCTATAACCATGAAAGTTAGTTTAAATGAAAAGGCCTGAAGATTAATCTATTTCACATGATGTAACAAACACTAGACTCCAAAGAAGGAATTTTCTATCAGTCAACAAAATGAACTTTACAAGTAGTAAAACATTTAGATGAAATGTTCCTCTCATGAAACCAATTATTTTAGCCAAGCATGACGTTCCAAGCTTATAATCCCAAAACTCAAGAAACTGAGGCAGGAGGATCATGAATTCAAAGTCAACCTGGACTTCATAGTGAGACTCTATCCCAAAATATTTTAATTGAATTTTTGCGAGTTGCATACAATACATTTTGATGAAATTTAAATCCCCTCCTCCATCTATATCCCCCGACTATTCTCCACCCAATTTTATAGATAGACGATAGATAGATACATAGATGATAGATAGATACATAGATACATAGATACATAGTTACATAGATGATAGATAGATAGATAGATAGATAGATAGATAGATAGATGATAGACAGATAGATAGATAGATGATAGATAGATGATAGATAGATAGATAGACAGACAGACAGACAGACAGACAGACAGACAGACAGATAGATAGATAGATAGATAGATAGATAGATAGATAGATGATAGATAGACAGATGAGTCAAACTTGTGTCTTCAAATGCCCTTTGGTATGGGTCCATCCGCTGGAGCCTGGTCAACCCAGCAAGGTTTTCACTCTTAAATGGGATGGCTCTCTACTTTCCAATAGCCATTGGTTGCCAGTAGTTCCTCTGGCAGGGTTTGGCTTTCTTACATCCCCATATCCAGGCTGGAATTTTGTCTGGCTTGACCTTACATAGGACATTGTCAGGCTGCCACCATTGCTTGAAGTTCACGTGCCCTGGAAAACTCTGTTTCCTTGTGTTCATCCATCATATCTTATAGTCTTTCCAGCCCCTCTTCTACGATGATCCCTGAGCCTTGGAAGGCAGAGGTTTAATATAGATGTCCCGTTCTGGGATAAGCACTCTGGAGCTTCTTGTTCTCTACATACCGGCCAGTTGTAAGTCTCTGTGTTAATCACCATCTACTACATAAGGAAGCTTCTCTGGTCAGAATTAAGAGATCCATTAATCTATGTGTTTAACATTAAGTAATTATGAGTCAGTTTAATACTATCTCTATTTTAGCAGAATCATAGTCTTAGGCTCTCCTCTGTGGCCTGTGATTTGTCTAGCCACAGATTCTTAGACCTGATAATCAGTGTCAGGTATGAGCTCCATCTTATGAAGCAGACCTTAAATCTAGTTAGAAAGTGCTTGACTGGGGCTGGAGAGATGGCCTAGCAGTTAAGAGCACCAACTGCTCTTGCAGAGGACCCGGGTTCGATCCCCAGCACCCACATGGCAGCTGAGAACCGTCTGTAACTCCAATTCCAGGAGAACTCCAGTTCCAGGGGAATTCAACACCCTCTTCTGACCTCCGCGGCATTGCACGACACGGATGCACAGACCTGCATGCAGACAGTACATTCATACACATACGGAAATAAATAAAATTTAAAAACAATCTGCATTGTAACCAGCTTGGTCCCAGGCTGTTTATTTATATGCACTGCAGATTGAGAAACACTGACTAAAGTCACCTGGTATCTGACCCATTGTCCTTGATGTCACACAGCAGTCTCCCAAACTGCAAGTCTGCCATGCCTCTCCCAGCTTAAAACTGGGTGATAGTTTCCCAAGCAGGTTGTGAAATTCTCTCATGGCCACTGAGGCCCAGAGCAGTCTACTGAACCAGCAAGCTTCCCCGCATGCATGCCCTCTGCCCCTGCTTTCTAGGCAAGGATCTTCCTTCAGTCATTCAAATATGTCAGGTTCCTTCCTTTCTCCTTCACTTCCAACAGCACCCCCTTAGGCCCCTTTACCTGATTTCCTTGACCAGTAATACCCAATAGAAATATAATGTGAGCCACATATATAACTTTTTTCTAGGAGCCACATTAAATAGATATCATTAACGGGTGCCTTGCTTTCATAATATTTTATTTAATTAACTTAAAAATAAATTAATTTAAAAATAAATTTAAACCTTTATCATTTGAACAAGTTCCACAATTACGTCTTAAGTCCTTGTTAACCAGAGGCTTCTGGACTGGACAGTGAAGGCCAGGGCATACCAGCACCTCCCAGAACACTCCGTATCATTTCTTAGTCCCCTATGCTTTTCCTCTTCTTGAAATCTCTCCCTCTCCCTCTCCCTCTCCCTCTCCCTCTCCTCCCTCTCCCTCTCCCTCTCCTCCCTCTCCAGTTTTTGTATATGCGGCATAGAGCTTGTACTGGCAGAGGAGTGTAGTTCTTCCACTTCTCCCCGGACACCTTGGCATGCTTCCCTCTCAGTGTAAAGCTGAGTTTCTTAGACTCCTCACCTTGTTTCCCAGGGGAAACAAAAAAATTAAAAAGAAAAAAAATTCTTGGATCCTAAAAACATAGTCACTTTGTTCTCTTAGCAACTACAGCTAATTTTTAAATGAGGACACATACGCCATACTTAAAAATTAAAAAAAAAAAAAAAAAAAGCAGCCATTCAGAGAGCCATCAGTGAGGATGACAAGTCGAAAGCAGAGATTTTTCCAGACACTGCCCACTCTCTGGCTCCTCCTGCCCTGCCTGAGCTGTCTGCCCTCTGCCCCCTGAGCTACTCTTTCACCAAGAAGCAGCAAGCTTGGTGTTTTGTCTTGACTGTACATCAACACTGGGAAACATCGCCACCTTCAGTTAAAAGTGGTTAGTGTGTGTCTACAAGGTCAGAGACCATATTCCTCTTGCTGTCAGGCTGTCTTGCCCCAGGCTTCTCTGACTGATGAATCTTCTCACTGTTCTCCATGTCTGTCTGTATAATTCTAAAGAGGGAGGAAGGGAAGAAGAGAGGAGGGGAGGGGAGGAGAGAAGGAGGGAAGGAGGGATGGAGGGAAGGAGGCCCATCTAGCAAATGGCCCTGGAAGGAACACAAAACTAAATCCACTCAAAGGTTTTGCTAATGTCAAAGTGAAGGTCAGCATACTTTTATCATGACAGACTAACTCTGAAAGCATATATTTTCTTCAGACCTACCAATTGCCATCTTGTGGAAACTGCACTTTTGAAGCCTAAAGATTTAAACTTGTCAAAATATTGAGACTAACTCCATGACAGAGTACGCCACTTTGGGAAAGATGCATCATTTCTACCCTGGATTATAGGGCTTGAGTATTTCAGTGAGTTCTCTCAGAACAAAGAAATGGGCACAGAGAAGCATCCATATTATATTAGTGGCTCTGTACAGTTATGGACAGAGCTGGAAGTAATAAAACCATGAGCCCAACATATTCAATAACAGCTGCTTGTGATCAGTAACCTTTTAAAGACACGGGGGTTAGAACTCAAGTCAGTGATTTTTTTCCCACACCATCCAAATATCCTAATATGACTAGATCAATGAATGGAAACTTTTTTTAGGCAAGGTCTCCCTGTAACCCCAACTGGCCTACAACTTGCTATATAGACCAGGCTCTGGCCTTGATCTCACAGAGATCCACCTAAACCCTGCCTCCCGGGTGCTAAGTGCTGGGATTAAAGGAGCACCACCATGTCTAGTATGGAATTTTATAAGAATAAAGCCCTCTGTACTTACCCTGCAACTTCAGTGCACTCTCAATAAACAGTCTGTGGAATTAGTGGAAGGGAAGAACCTTCAACCCCATAGGAACATTCCAGAAACATGTTCCTTTCATATGCATCACTTTTCCCAGCATGGTGCCCATGCCATAAATTTTCCAAACTCTGAGTTGACTCAGCCATTTCTTGTATCAGGTTACAGACTTCTTTGTTAAGGGCAACAAAGAAGATCATTAATAAGCAGCTCCCATTCAGATATATATGCTTCTTCCTATTGTCATGAGAGGCTAGAAGCTGCCTTCCATCACTTCTTCCAGAGCCTAAGGTGCTTCAGATCCATGAAATAGATTTGTTTATGCATGGCTCTAGCAATCTTCATCACTTCCCTCCACTAATGCACTAATGTGAAAACAAAAGGAAATGCAGAACTAGAAACATAGCGCGCGTGCCTAGCATACACAAACCCCTGGGTTCAGTCCTCAGCCCTGCACTCAGCTGAGCCCAGTGATGCACACTTGGACTCGCAGCGGTCAGGAGTTAGAGGCAGGAGGGTCAGAAGAGGCAGCCTGGGCTCCATGAAATGGAATGTTGGAAAATGTAGAGGGTATGTTTTTTGAAGCAGCCTACAATACCAGTTGCTATAGATGTCTGGTATATTGCTATGTGATCTTTAAAGCAATTAAGCTAAAACTAACCAGTTTGCTTCTTGGGGAAAGTAGAATCCACTTAAGTTGATACAACCCTTTTCTTTCTCTTCTGGCTGTCTCAAGCTAATTTTCTAATATGGACATAGAACTCCATATTTAGAAGTGAAATAAATAGGCATTTTAGGAGCCAGCATTGATGTTTAGTCTTAAAAGTTGGATCTACCATGGCAACAGCAAACAGCACATTATCTTCTTAAGAAAACATTAATTTATCAGGCCTAAGAGCCAGAGAGTTATTCTGTGTCAGCAATCAGCTTAGCCTCATAATTATAAATTTGTGAAGATCTGGTTAAATATACGAGTCCAAAAGAATTACAGTGTTTCATTGTGAGTCATTCAAAATAACGAGCCCTGTTATTTGTAGACATTCTATATAGTCATAGAAATTTGGGGTAGAACAGATCTTAAGGATAATATGGTCTAACCTCTTTATTTTACAGATGAGGAAACTTTGAAAAAGAACTTCTTATAGGGTAGGTTGACCAGACTCAAAGAGATAGACCCACACCCAAGAGCACTAGGGAAACACAGATTAAGTTTGATAGGCCTCTAAACAAAAGACAATAATAGAGGACATGAATTCTGGGGGTGGTTAGCAAGGTATGGAGGAGGGAAGAAGGGGTCTGACTATGATCCAAATACATTGTGTGAAATTCCCAAGTCAATAAAAATACTTAAAAATAAAATAAATCAAAAAAGAATTTATAAGGTATAGATAAAAGTATTTCAATGGACACCACATCTAACTGAGTAAATATCTTCAATAACATACTATCCTTCAAAAATTCCATTCAGTGTTTCCACAGTGTAGCAAAACTTGACTCATAAGAAAGCTCATTTATTTACTGTATTTTACATCTTTGGCCTGGTATATTCCTTCCTTCCTCCCTCAAGTAACTCATTCATTGAGAGATTCAGCCACGGAGCCCCAGTGTCTTTGAGGATATTTGCTACATAATAGGCTGGTTACCAACAAAACTAGGTTCTTGAAGAACTTTTGTCCTTGGGAAACTCTCAAGAGGGAAGGGGGGGGTGGATGCATCAGCTCCAGGCTTGCTTCAGCTATGTTGCCAGGGCAGTGAGAAGCAAGGAGCAGACTCCCTGGGAGTCAGAGGAGGTGTGTCAAAGGGGCAACCTGATGAGCTTTGAGCAGTGAGCCTGTGTCTCAAGCAAAGACATAGCAAGGGTGTAACTGGAAAGGAAGAACAGGCCCAAGAGCAGCAACCATGATGAGAGAACAGAGCATGGCACATTTAGGAGTGCAGCAGTAGAGGGTAGGGGAAGTCAGCATTTGGGAATTACAAATGCTGTGAACAAAAGACCTGCTCCATACCATGCTGAAGATCTTGCTGTTAAATGAAAACTCCAAAGACTTGGAGTTTAATTGTCATTTCCATATTACATGCTATACCCAGCCTTCTCCTATTGTTTTATTTTTATTTGTATATCATTTTTTATGTGTATGAATGTACTGTATATCATTTTTTATGTGTATGAATGTACTGTCTGCATGTAAGTTTGTGCACCCATGTTGTGCGATGCCATGGAGGTCAGAAGAGGGTCTCGGAACTGGAGTTAAAGACGGCTTCAGCCACCATGTGGGTGCTGGAGATTGAACCCGAGTCCTCTGCAAGAGCAGTCAGTGCTCTTTAACTGCTAGGCCATCTCTCCAGCCCCTTATTTGTATGTCATTTATATTACCATTTTGTTAATGAATTTTAAAGCACTTTACTTTCAAATGTGTATTTTTAAAAGAAACTGTCGCTGTTGTAAATTGAAAATAAGTATTTCCTGAAATAACTTTAAGGTCATCTTTAAAATTAATATGATGGGGAAAGGAAAGACGGCTCAGTGGTTAAGAGCACTGACTGCTCCTGCAGAAGATCTAAGTTCAATTCCAGCACCCACATGATAGCTAATAACTGTCCTAACTCCAGTTCTAGGGAATCTGATGCCCTTCTGACCTCCACAGGCATTGCCCAGAGGGGGTCCATTTACATACATGAGGCAATACAAATAAAATAAGAAAAATAAAATATTTTTGTGATGAATGTAAAATACTCCATTAATTCTTTGTGAATTCCCCAAACTTAAGGCTTGCAGTCTTACTTTCTAAAGTAATACTCTGTTTGAAAGAGGAATTAAATTCCCCCTAGCACCAAACTAAGACATTTAAAAGTAATTAGGAATAAGAAAGAGGACTAAACACTGAATAGGTCTCTTACTCTATAAATGAGGCATATTTAGCACTTATTTAGTCCGGGTGTGTTTTTCATAAGGCAGTTTTGTTTTAGGATGTATGGGACACCTGATGTTTTGGGGCTAATTTTGAGTGACAAAGTCAATCTTACCCAAAAGGGGGATTAACTCAGGACTAGGGGAAAAAAGATCAGTAGGAACGAGGAAACCTGATTGTGGTGGCTGTGGAAATGGTCCCAGAATAACCCAGTTGCTTCAGTGAGGATTTTAGGATAAAGTCATAAATTGATGCCTAAGGGATATGGGGCAGGGGTCAATGAAACTGAAGGACAGACCGTGCCTTCAGGGATTGAATAAATAAATGGTCCTGTGGTTATTAAAACCAGGATCAAGAGGAACATGTTTGGAACAAGAGGAGGGGGAGAAATGAGGAGGAAGAGATGAAGAAGCAAGGGTGCAGAGCCAGCCCCTAGGTCGGGCGCGCTGCCGCGCTGCTTACCGCAGGTCTCTGCACAGCCTAGATCCCTATCAATACTTTGAATCTGGATGGCTATGAGGCAACTAAAAATTCCTTGCTAATTCTCAGAGCATTCCCAGTGCCAGCTGGACTATGAGACTGTGTAATCTGTAAATCAGCATCAAAGACTCTCTCTCTACTGAAGAGTTTAGGAAATTTGTGACTCAATCAGGTCACTCAATCAGATTTAAGACATATTAGGGATATTTATCTTTCATAAGATGTTAAAAATGTTAAAAATGAAGCCATTTAAAACCAAAAAGTCATTAAGAAATTACTTAGGTAAAACAATTTACTGTTTTGAGGGATAGAGATAAATTAGGCACCATTCTTCTTCCTGAGGAACTTGTAAAAACTAAGACAGATACAATTTGTCAGGGATCTAAATTATGTTCCTTTGCGAAGAACGTATCCATATTTCCGGAGGAAAAAATCTAGCCCCCAAGTCCTCCTAGGAGCCATAGGTATCTGAAATTTGATTCCATGGACCATAAGAATTTTATTACAATATTGGAATAAAACAGCATATAAGTGAATTTGTTGATACTCTAAAAAATTGGAAGTATAAATCTTTCCAGTCATTAATAATCTTTATTCTTATGTTGTATATTTGTCTGGCTTAGGAGAAATAAATTTCTTGAATTTTGTCTTTTGTCTATAGCATAAAAAGTTCCTCTCATTCAGGTATGGGACAGCAGTAAATTGGCACATCTTCATGAAAACTCATTAGCCCATTTTTCATGGCTAGGTTTCTGCCTGGCAGTCAAGACTTGGACTAAAAGGCACAGATTTCTCTCTAAGCCTGTTAAAGAGTTATAGACTTAAATGAGGGAAAGGATAACAAGCCGAAAAGCCAACACTCCTTCAGTTTGTAGAACCATCTATGGAAAGAAGTGTTTTCATAAAACTCAGACAGAATTCATTTACATAGAGCATTCTTAATGGCTCCTGTCAGAACAAAACAGCTGGGAAACATATGGTATCCATTTCCCTGTATCACTAGGAAAAAATTTCCCATGTAAATAAAGCCAACATAAAAGAGCAGCCCTTTGAACCCATGACCTTATACAATACATAAATATATCAGTACAGTGCGCTCATTGTATTGACTCACTGAGTCATGTGGCTTTATATATTTTAATATATTCTAAGATGCACATTTTTAGAAGTTCCAAAGTAATAAGGATCATGGACAAAATATTGGCAGATACCATGTCTAACAAGAAGTTACATCTCAGAAATGTTTAATAATATGTTTTCTCATTGTATTTATACCTTTTCAGAGAATTGATGAGAAAAAAGTAAATCCCTCGTACAGTTTATAAGTTCCATGTCCTCTGTCTCCCTGTTATATGTAAGTGTTCTAAGGGAAGAGAGAAAAGCTTGGCAGAAATTTCTGACAAGCATTAATTTTTCATAGCTTCATAGTTTTACAGAGAAAATAACAAAATATAGAAAACTTTTAAATTTATAAACAACCAACTGAAATTAGTCATTGCCCTTATATAACTTACATTTCATAAATAACTAAATAATTCAGCTTTTCTCTAGCAATTATCTATTAACAGGACTTCTGTCCCCTGAGAAATCAAGCTGTAAATCCCCTGGAAGGATTCACTTTGTGTGTGTTAAAAGATTGAATGAGTTGTGCAAGGTGAGAGTCAAATCCGCATAGTTGTGCTTATTAATTGTCTGTTCCAGGCCAAGCACTGCGTATAGCTCAGAACTCCAGCCAGAAAAGAGGAAGGGAAGATGCAGTGGGAGGCTATCAAGATGCCTCCCTTCCCTCCTGGGCACCTCTTGCTACATGTCACTTGCTGTAAAGAAACCAGCCTTCTCTCCATACAGCATAGTATCCTCTTAGGTTTTAAAATATGAGAGCCAGAAGAGCTTCAAGGGTGGACTCCATAAGACAGGCCCCCTGAGCCCCAAACCAAGCTGTTGTCCATTTGGTGGACAGAACTCACAATTTTATAGCAGTCGGCCTCAGGACACGCATTCTCATCTCTTTGCTTGGTTCCAGAACATCTCCAGGTGCTTTTAGAACACATCTCAGAAGGAATAATGATTAGTAGCCCAAATTTAGGGAATTCTAATAAGAAATCCCTTCAGCCCCAGAATCACCCATAACCAGAGGCTACTGCAAAAGGTACAAACCTGAGTACATCTGCTGCCTCGGATTATCTCACTCTTTGGCTGTGCCTAGTACAAAGACATGCTGGCATACTAGCCCTGGGATTAACCTTTCCCACCTGTACTGTTCCACAGAGGCTAGATGGCAGCAGTGAGACGGCTAGATAGAAGGAAACCTTACCTGTTTGATGGGTGATGGAATTAACTAAGGGCAGAATAAGAACCTGTAAATCAGTGACCTACAAGCTTTCAAGAGTACTGGGTCATCTATCTTCTAGAGAGGAGTGTCTCAGTGGGTACTGCTGCTTCCTCAGCCCACCCCAAGACTTGCTACCATGCAGCTTGCTGGCTTTGAGGCGTTCTGGAAGAGGTAGTGGTTTCTATCTTTTATCTCCAAAGTGTCTGGCTTCCTCACTGTCCATCTCAACCAGACATTTGTTCCAATGTAAACCAACATGCAATATTGGTCTTAACTTCACAGAAATGGGAAAAAGAGTATGCTGGGGAGATGGCCCCGCAGTTAACAATACTGACTGCCCTTACAGAGGACCGGGGTTCAAATCCCAGCACCGACATGGCAGCTAACAACCATTCGTAACTCAACTTCCAGGGAATCTGATGCCCTCTTCTGACCTCTGAGGGCATTATATGACATGGATGCACTTACATCCATACAGGCGATACACCCATACACACACACACACACATAAAAATAAAAAAAAATGTTTTTAAAAAAGAAATGAGAGAAAGAAAATCATTTGAAAACTAGTGTGCCTACACCATCCTCTCTTTATAACTCCCCCTTGTTCAAGCTTCTAGTTTTCCCAGCATGCCGGACAATATTAACTCTTTAGGAATTTGCTCTATTATGAAATATAAATGCATTATGTTATTGAGTCGTGTGCCAGGAAACACTGTGAGATGCCTCTACATGTGACTGACTCAGCTGCTGGGTCCAAGATGGACTAACTCAACCATGGCCTGCCTCCCATGAGCAGATCAAGTCCTGATCACTTTATTCTTTTCTGTTCTGTCCAATCTAACCATCTGGTGGAAAACTAGTGAGTCACACAGTAAGTCTAAGTTTGAATTTGCACAAGACTAGATAAGTTACACTTTGCTTACACAGACATCTTAAGCAGTAGAGGTGTGTATGCATGCATGTGCATATATCTCTTGTCCAGTGACTTGGTTTGGAAGTTGATCTAATACAGAGGAACTCATACACTAATCATGCTTTTTAGGGTGATGGCAAATATTTACATACTGGTGGAGACACCCAGTAATCAACCTAAATATCTGTCAGAGCTTGTGCTTCACCTTCCTGGGTTTTTTTAATTTTTTTATTTATGTTTTTATTTATGTGTATGAATGTACTGTCTGCATGTAGGTTTGTGCATCCATGTCATACAATGCCTCGGAGTTCAGAAGAGGATGTCGGATTCCCCTGGTACTGGAGTTCTCCTGGAATTGGAGTTGCAGACGGTGGTTCTCAGCCGCCATGTGGGTGCTGGGGATCGAACCCACGTCCTCTGCAAGAGCAGTTGGCACTCTTAACCGCTAGGCATCCCCAGCCCCAGCTTCCTGTTTGTATGACAATTACTACTTCAATTAATTTTGAGTCAGTAGTCGTAACTTTCTTATATCATTCTCTATCTTCCAGTGGTAAATAGGATGATGTGTTTGTTTTATGGCTGTGTGTCCTCTTGAGCTCATTCCCTTACACGTGGACGTATTGTGAGCAGGATCTGAGTGGGCCATGTCTAGCTACATGGCCAAAATGAATTCAACATTCCAATGAAATAATCTCTTCTTTTAATTTTTTAAAATAGTTTCTAGCTCTAACTGGAATTGTGGAGTCTCAACTCTGATTACAAACCCACAAAAGCCCACAGGAATCGCAGATGTATACAGTAAGTTCCGCCCAGTGAAGCGGGTTTCTCCACTGAAACATCAGCCAGAGACTCTGGAGAACCATGAAAATGATGACCAGAAGAGCCACACAGTGGAGTATGAGAAAGTGGGTGAGTCTCACCCGGGTCCCCAGCCTGAGGAGCTCGGCCCTGAAGATGGAGTTGGGGGCTTGCCAGGTAAAGGTTCTGAGCCTAGCCCGGCACTGGGTGAACTGGAGCATTATGACCTTGACATGGATGAGATTCTGGATGTGCCTTACATTAAATCTAGTCAGCAGCTGGCCTCATTTACCAAGGTGACTGCAGAAAAAAGAATTCTGGGTTTATGCACAACCATCAATGGCCTTTCTGGCAAAGCCTGTCCTACCGGAAGCTCCGAGAACTCCACATCCAACATGACTCCATTTTGTGTTCTTTCTCCTGTGAAAAGCCCTCACTTAAGAAAAGCATCAGCACTCCTCCGAGACCAGCACAAGCTCTCCACTGAAGCATCAGAGAGCTCACCTCCTCTGGGTAAATGCAGCTCTGTGTATGAGTCAGAAAACCAGGGCAAAGACTTCATAAACAAGGCGTTTAGTGATCCACAGAATAGAAAAATTGAGAAGCCCATGCCAGATTGCCAACTCAGAGCCTTCCACCTGCAGTCCTTGGCAGAACCCAAACTAGAAGAGCATGTCAGTGGACTAAACTGGATCAGTAGTGGCCAAGGCCCAGAAGAAAGGAATGAGGACCTGAAAAAAGTAAGAAGCATACTGAATATCGTTAAAGAAGGACAGATATCTCTCCTGGTGAGTAGAGTCTATAGTGTATATTGTATGTGAGTCTGTCTGTCTAGAGATTCCATCTTCAGCAGCTCTGTTTATAACACGATGAAGTATTTGTTTCACTTCTTGCTGAATCTTTGAACCACAGATGGGAGATGCATGTTTTAAGATCGAAGGATAAGAGGTTAGTACAAGGAAAATAGGTAGCTAAACAGGTTGCTGCATTATAACTTTGTCTGAACTCAACTGGAATAAAGATATTCAATCCAAAACAAAACAAAGAATGCCCAGCACTTTTCTCAATTGAATCATAATGTCTTTCTTCTGCTTTCCAAATAGTCCCATGTGCTCTCCCTCGGTTTCTTTAGGGGATGTCAGTGCCTGGCTGGTAGCAGACCTGCCGGATCTTTGAACAGAGAGTTCTCTGTTTCATCCTGATCATTATTCAGAAGAGTCAGACCAGGATGTTTGGAAAGCATTTGCAGATAGAAGCTTACCCCAGAGTTTGATTGTCCTCTGACCCATGTGGGGTCTTTACTTCAATCCAACTCTGCATGTCTAGGGTGCATGAAGCATTTCCAAAGATTCCAGACACAGAGCAACATAATGTAAGAAAAGTCTGTTGTGCTCAGCTCTGAGAGTGCTCCACTAAAATAGCACTTCATTCGCCTGCTTGTTCCTTTCTAGCTTCCAGACACTGATCAAACAGTAGCAAGCCTGGGCGCATACTATGATGATAATTAAAGTCTCATTCAAAACACCCACTGCCTCTTGGCAATGCAACTCCATGTAGTATAAACCCATGCATCCATTCCACACAATGAGATTGGCCAATTGTCATAAACGTAGTTCTAACAGGACAACATAAATTGAACAATTTGACCAAATAAAGTAACTTTTTTGCTCCTGAAAATGCATTTTCCGGGTATCCTGGCCCTTTCCTCTAATTTTCCTTCCTTCATCCCTTTCCTTTGTTTCTCCCATGTTTTCAGAATTCTCCAATGATAACACCACTCATTTACCCAACAGTTTCTGTCAACCACTTTATATTCAGAGAAATGAATTTCACAAGAGGTGGGGGGAAAAAATACCAAGTCAGCCCAGAGTGTTCCAATAATCCCTGGAAATTGAACCTGTCTAGAGATGCCATGAGAACACCAGTAGTCGCGTCATCAGGCACCAAGCTGTGAGAGCCAGTTCTCAACAATTCTAAGCAAACACTAGAAATGAGTACTTCTTTTAACAAACCTGCAACAGGGAGCACAACATAGCCCCATCCCTCGAATCCTTGGCAGTCTAGGGGCAGAGACAGAGAAGCAGCCAGCTACTGTAAATATCACCACGAGTACCTAGAAAACCAACTTGCAGCCTTTACGGTTCAGAGTCCTGAGCCCTGTGTCCCTGCCATGTGACCATCTTCCCCTTGAGAACTCATGTTCTAAAGCATATTGTGACAAAGTGTAGTAGCAAGAACTCTGGCTGGCTAGCTATCTGCACTGTCACCAGAGAGACTCCATACACTCTTTACTTCATTCCTGTGCTCAGAAGAGAACTTCAGAGTCTTATTCTGACTTATTGATTGAAGCTTGCTAATCCTCTTCTTTGTACAGCCGCACCTAGCTGCAGACAATCTAGACAAAATTCACGATGAGAATGGAAACAATCTGTTACACGTTGCTGCATCGCAAGGGCACGCAGAATGCCTGCAGCACCTCACATCTTTGATGGGAGAAGACTGCCTCAGTGAACGAAACACAGAGAAGCTGACTCCAGCAGGCCTGGCCATCAAGGTGACTGGCTGGGGGCTGAGCTCTCCCTGGCTTTCTCTTTGGATTTCTACTCTTGTGAGCTAAAGTATTGGAAAGGAGGGGGACAAAAAGAGTGATCTGGCAAACAAACGCCGAACGAACATGTTCCATTTAAGAAATGAATCATTCTAGTCACTAGCCACTTTGAAATTTTGATGGCATTGGTTTATTATTCGGGAAGGGCAATCTCCAAATCAACCCATAAAAAGAAATTAAAATGAACCTTGCAGTGCAGAGAACTTTATGCTATTCGTAGTGAATGTAATTTAGATTCTTCCCACACCTTCATCTCTCAGAGACAGTGTCATTTTTTTTTCCTAATGTGAGAATAATGAGCCAGATGAATTAGAAAAAGATGTGTTTTTAAGGGAGGCTAGCACTCAGGAGAATTTCTGACAATAAAGTTGGCTTTTAACGGATCAAATCTGAAGCTTAAATGTCTTCACTATCAGAACTGTTTACATGAGTGTGGATTTTGCATTTAGCTATTGCAGAGCACAATGTGCTATTTGTCAAGTGGTACACAAACTAATGCCAACTAGAACAGAGTTAAAACTTAGGCCCTAATACAAGAAACCATGGGCTTTTACAGCGCCACAGTGAGGCCCTCTAAAGTACAACACATCACTAGAAGGTTCGCTGTTAAACTAAAATTACTTTGAGGATCTTTGACAGATAAATGTAGAATTCAGTCATATTTATTAAAAAGCTAGAAGTGAAGTATGGAGATAAATGAAACATCTTGTACTTCTGCATTTATACTTTGTTTTATATAAGAGTTGTATCTTCTAAAATCTGGATAATCATAATTTTATAAGAGAAATTATATAGATAGTAAATAGTCAAATGGATTGGCTAAAGAAAACTACTTGTGAATTCACTAAAGAACATATTACATATAAAAGAACAATCAATTACTGTCCTGCTCCTAATATATCATCTACGCAAAGCTGATTTTTTTAACTTCAGTTCATTTACCAGTCAATAATGTTTTATAGGTTTAGAAAAGATAAAATATGTCTTTAAAAATAGCATAATAAATAATTTTTATGGGCTGGAGAGATGGCTCAGCAGTTAAGAATACAGGTTGCTCTTGCAGAGGACCCCCGTTTGATTCCCAGCACCTACATGTCAAATAACAACCGTCCTAACTCCAGTTCCAGGGGATTCAACACCCACTTCTGACCTCCATGGCCACTGCATGACATGGGTGCACTTACATACATGTAGGCACTATTCTCATACACAAAAAATAAAAATAAGAAATACAACATTTTTTAAAATTGTTATAAAGAAATCTGTGGTGCTGCAGGATGTATTTCTATTGCTGGTTGTGAATGATGCCATATCAGATCAGGGACTGAATTTATAGCAACCAACATGAAGAAGGAGAAATTGAATGTGAAGCCAAGACTCAGTAGACTTGAGTTCAGTGTATACTGAAGCCAACAGATGACTGTGCTATTGGGTGGTAGTGATAAAAATTTGAGTGAGACATAATACCTGTTCCCAGGAATAGAAAGCCTGGTCAATAAGGCAGGTACCTTTGTGACCCCAGAGGAAGGTGGCCGATTCAGGATCTAGTTGAGTGACAAAGTCCAGACATGGGTAGAATGGTACCATTGAGGATCACGTGTCAGTGAGAAAACATCCTTACAATTCCATGACTCTTGACACCTGCCATGTTCATAGGATGTTTCAGTGTTTCCAGAGTACGGCTTTATATACTGTGTTTTAGTGTTTATAGAACATAGTTCTCATTAATTTTCCTAATTAATGGTAGTTGGTTGAATATTTTCCCATCATCTACTTGGATGAAATCAATTTTTTTTTACTTTATATGCCTTACTGCTTATTTTGATAGATTAAAATTTTTGGAGTGTGAAGAGTCCTAAGAAACCCCCGGTATCTGTGCTATCAGCATATGAGGTATTAATTGCTTCTTAAATTGCAGTCACCACAGTTTCCATCATGAGCCAGTCTGAAAGATTACACAGCCATTTTTGTCTTAATTTGAATGATAAAAATATAGAAAAATCATCAGTTGCAACCACCTTACAGTCTTGGCTTCTCATGCTTTGCTTCTCAACAATGTCTTGAGAAATGGAAGTGTTCTTCTGCTTCATCATTTAATTTGAATTGACAAAAAGCAGTAAGTACAAATATTTCATAACAAGTGCCTCCCCCTTCAGCAATGTGTCCTGATACTTGTCTTCCACTCGGGGTACTTTAATTGGCACTGATAAAACTGAGAGAGTCCTAAAAAGGCATGTTGTTTTGAACACCAGAAACAATACTGTTTCACCTCACTGATACAGTAAAACAATTGGAGGAGGTGCTGAAGAGATCACTCTGCTGTTCTTGCAGAGGTCCAGAGTTTGGTCCCCAGCACCCCCATGAGACAGCCCACAGCTGCCTGTGGCTTTAGATCCAGGTTATCTGACACTGTTTTCTGTCTTCTGAGGGCACCTTCATATACGTGCACATATACACATAGACACATACAAATAAATTAATCTTGAAAAAAATAAAACAAATGAAACAGCTCTAGCCAGATGTGGTGGCACATATCTTTGATCCCAGCACTCAGGAGGCAGAGATAGGCAGATCTATGTGAGATCGAGTCCAGCCTTTTCTACATAGAGTTCCAGGATAGCTGGGGCTTTGGGGAGACCCTATCTCAAAAATACTGCCTCCCCCCACAAAAAAAAACAACAGAAAGAGCCCTGCTATGTATCATTAAAAAGAGAATTTTCTTGTATAGTGTGCCCTAGCTGACTAAAAGTAGCCAGAGATACAAAAATTAAATCAAAAGATGATCTGAGAAAGGGGGTTTAAAATCATACCAGCCTTAAGAACAGCTCTTCCTCCTAGAGTTCCTAAACAGAACATATTAAACTGTGCCCATTCCATGCAGACTCCATTGTGTGTCTTCTGGGAGATCTGAGCGGCTGCTTTGGAAGATTACGCCCTCTGGAAATGGCGACGTGATGTAACTGGAAAGATTGCTAAAATATCTGATTTCTGGGGCTGGAGAGATGGCCTAGCGGTTAAGAGCACCGACCGCTCTTGCAGAGGACCCGGGTTCGATCCCCAGCACCCACATGGCGGCCGAGAGCCGTCTGAAACTCCAATTCCAGGAGAACTCCAGTTCCAGGGGAGTCCTACACCCTCTTCTGACCTCCGCGGCGTTGCACGTCACGGGTGCACAGACTTGCATGCAGACAATACATTCATACACATACGGAAATAAATAAAAAAATAAAATAAAATAAAATAAAATATCTGATTTCTAAACCAGTCTCCTTTTTAAAAATGGGGCCAGAAAAAGAAATTTTCAGGAACCAAAAAACGTGGAATGAAATAATTCCTTTTTATAATTTCTCCTTTGGTCAATGTGATTAAGCCCAAAGGCAAAGTGTTGGTCGAGTGTTAATATGACTTCACTCACACCTTAATCAATATTCTTTTTTTTTTTTTTTTTTTTTTTTTTTTGAGACAGGGTCTCCCTGTAGCCCCAGCTGTCCTGGAACTCACTATGTAAACTAGGCTAGTCTTGAACTCACAGAGATCTGCCTGCCTCTGCCTCCCATGAGCTGGACTCCAAGGCGTGTACCACCACACCCAGCTGATGTCCTTTTTTAACATAAAAGTTATTCTAAGTCCAGAGACTTAGGCAGGCAAATGTATCCTGATGGGAATTAAATAATGTTTTTGTTGTTGTTTATGTTCCTGTTACTTACATTTAAGGCAAGTGATTTTTGTTTCAGACTCATAGTAGTGGCATATCTCCTTCTACTCTGTGAGTAGCATTTTATTTATTTAAATACTGCCCCTTTGAGTCACTAGTCCTAAAATTCATCTGAAACAACTATCTCTCACAACACCAGAATGTACATTTAAGTGGACAGAGAACATTATCTAGGGTACAGGATATTTGGGGGTTATAAAATAAACCTCAATAAATTTTAAATGATGGAAAAACAAACATATGTACTTCCCCCATACTAAAATGTAATTAGAAACTAATAACAGAAGGAAAGTCAGGATGTTCACAAGTATGTGAAATTACCCCAATTTTAAAACAGTCAATACATCAAAGAAGAAATCATAAAGAAAATTGGAAAGTAATAAGGATGAATTAAAATGAAAATATAGCAAACCAGCACTGCACAGGAAGCAACTATGGCTGGAGAGAGAAAGAGAGAGAGAGAGAGAGAGAGAGAGAGAGAGAGAGAGAGAGAGAAAATAAGAGAAATGTCTGAAATAAGTTAACACTTTAGGAACTAGAAAAATATGCACAGGAGGTGGAGAGATTGCTCAGTGGTTAAGAACACTAGTTGCTCTTGCAGAAGACCCAAGTTCAAATCCCAATACCTACATGGTTGCTAACAACCACCTATAATTCCAATTCCTGCAGATCTCACACCCTTTCTGGCCTCTGCAGGCATTGTACAATACATTGCAGGACTTGCATACATACAGGCAATATGCTCATAATAAAATTAAATAAATGGGGCCGGAAAGATGGCCTAGCAGTTAAGAGCGCCGACCGCTCTTGAAGAGGACCCGGGTTCGATCCCCGGCGCCCACATGGTGGCTGAGAACCGTCTGTAACTCCAGTTCCAGGGGAATCCGACACCCTCTTCTGACCTCTGTGGCATTGTGGGACCCGGGTGCACAAACCTAAATGCAGACAGTACATTCATACACATAAAAAATAAATAAAATTTTAAAAATTAAATAAAATAAATAAATAAAAATATATTTAAAAAAGAAAAAGAAGTACAAGCTTTATCCAAAGCAAGCAAAAGAAAGGAAGAAATGAGCTTCACAGCGGAAATAAACGAGCAAGAGCAGTAGCAGAGGAGAAAAATTAACATTTAATTAAGTTAGACTACCCAGAGTGGGACAGAGACGGGGAGGCCCTGCCTCACACTTTTGTATTCTACGTAAATATCAAGCTAGGAAAAACATCTTCCTCCATATATGATCAATGTGGCTCCCATTCCTTTCTAAACTCATAGAAAATGCAGCAAATGTGTCGTGGAGTTCACGTTTCTAATTCTGATGGGAACACTTGGGATGTTCATGTTGTGCAATTTAAAGAAATACCATGAGGAAGGGGTTACACATAAAGGTAGATGGGGCAGAGAGCGTCCAGATGGAAAGTGCAGTACCAGGGTCGGCAGCAGCCAGGGACCAGTTCATGCCTAGAGACTGAAGGGCTGGGAAAGACGTGCTTCTAAGAACCCAAAAGAGAGGGCTGAGCAGAAAGAGAGGGCTGACTTTGACCTGGGACTGCTGGAGGGAATCCCCTGGCCACTGGCAACCCCATAGTAGAAGAGCTAAGAGCACAGGAGACCAAAAACTATCTCTCCTTTCTTGGTCACCTGCCACTGATCTGTTTCCGCCAAACCCACCCAGAAGCCAGGATGCCAGGCACCTGGTCCAAGCAGACCAGCTTCCCACGGCAGCAAGGAACACAGAGATGGAGGTTAGAAACACATACCTGGCCATGCTTGTATAGGAATGTGTCACTTCATAATAAAGATACATTCTAAGATGTGTTGTCAGGTGATTCTATGTCTGTGAAAACACCACAGTATATTCACATAAACATGGTGTAGATCATATACCATGGCCCCAATGCCGGTGAGGGATGATGAACATGAAACACATGTGGATGATGCTGACATAGCACATAATACTGTTTTACGGTAAACTCTTTGTCATGACTAGAAGAATTACAGACTAAAAGAATGAAAATCAGCATAATATAGTAAATATATAAACCAGTAATGTGGTTATCATCAGTGTAATTAAGATTTTTATGGACCTGCTGTAGCACATCACTGTACCTCCAAAGGAGAGAACAGAGTGTGTGGTTAATAGCTGGGGATGGTTGAGTTGAGATCCAGTAGGAGAAGATAAAAGGTGAACAGATTACATTTCCTGTCTTCCTCTCAGAAGAGACTTTTTCACCTTGAGAAGATTCTAAAATAAAGAGAAAATAATTCTGTTATTCTAGATCAACTGCTACTCATTTGTAAGCCTTCCTTGGCTTCATGCCTACAGAAATTCTTTCTGTGCTGACACCCCACACTATGCAAACTAGGAAGGCAATTAAATGCCTCATTTGTCTTATGGACTTGCTAAGAGAATCCAAGACAGCGTTCTAATAGTAGAAAGTGACGAGATGCTGTGCTCAGCGAGCTCAAGTGCTGTATCTCATTTCATCTTTCAGATAGTAGGACAGAGGCTCCTGCATGTGAGACAAGTGCATTTGCCAGAGGCAAAGTAGCCCTCATGCCTAAGTGACGGAGTGAGGCTGTCAATGCATTCTAGCCTCTATCTCGGGCTCAATCACCAGGATATGCCCATTACACTGCTCTGTAGAGGTCTTCCCCTGATAAGCATGGACTGCATTTTAACTATTTGCACATCTTATTCAATTTCTGAAACTCACAGAAGCCTGAGAGTAAAAACCCAAGGATGATTAGATGGGGGTGTTAAATGTCTAAATGATGGAGGCATTTGGGATTTTTAAATGAGAATAGTTTCTGACTTTATAAAATAAAATCTATCCAAACTCCAAATTTTTTTCTATCTACTTCTGTTTCTACCCTTTTTCGTCATAACTTGGGATAACCAATGATTCTCTCATTGGAATATTTTCCTGTTTTTGAATTTTTAATATCATACTAATTAATTCCTTAATGTACATCATTTCACATGTGAATTTGTTAACTTTTCATGAACAAATACAACACTGTTTTCTTTTTAAATCAGTTGTTTATCTTATAAACTTTAAGTGAAGGATACTGATTACTGACAATACTGTGTGTAAACTTGGATCTGGAATAACTAGAACACTCACATGCCACAGGAGGTCCTATGAAGTAATTACCACTTTGGAAGCCCATTCGACAGCTATTCATAAGGCCAATATATACCCACTTGGAAATTCTAGTTCTGCATATTTGTCCAAGAGAAATCAAAACATATTTTCAAAAATATTTATAAAAATTTTATCCATAATATCCCCCAAATGGAAACAGCCCAAATGTCTACAGTGGACTATAAGATAAAGGAATTGTGATATGGCAGTGCAGTGAGATACTTCTCAGAAGTAAAAACAGGCAGCAGCTCAGGTAGTTGTCAGAATATCATGCTAAGTGAAGAGAGTCAGATGTGTAACAGAGATACCCCAGTCTATAATAATGGATGAGGATGAAAGAACGGTGATGCAAGAACATTTGGGGAGTGTTGAAAATACTGTCAATTTGATTAGAGTTGTAGTTATCAGTGTATATGTATTCAAAATTAATCAAGTGGTACCCTAACAAATATGTTTTCCATATGCAAACTAAACCTCAATAAAGCAATTTTATTCATGCATTCATTTACAGTGCTAGGGAACAGTCCAAGCCTTGGATACACTACATGGGTACTCCACCACTAAGCTATACCTCCAGCCCAGCAGAATGATTTTAAAATAACCAATTAAAAATATAAAGATGCATTAGGTAAAAATTCTGCAATTGACTTAGAGCCAGAACCACAAATCACAATATAACAGATGTATCTTTGTGTTGTAAGTAAGGACAAGTCAGATGTGAAAGTCAAAATTTGTTTATCTTCCCATGGTAAAATTACCGTCTTTGTGATGTTTCCCAAACCTGGATCATCTTGAGTTTCTTTCTCTTACTGTCTTTTTGAAATCTAGAATGGTCAGCTGGAATGTGTACGCTGGATGGTGAGTGAGACAGAAGCCATTGCAGAGCTGAGTTGCTCGAAGGACTTCCCGAGCCTCATTCATTATGCAGGTTGCTATGGACAGGTATGGAGATTTTAAGCACAGAAATTTTTCCCTTGTGTGTGTACTTATCTTTTTATTAGTCATCAAAATTCAAACAGGAAATCATGAAGGATATCCACAAAGATGTCATAAACAATGATGTTTACTGTAATATTTCTTAATGAAGAAATGCTTTGAACAACCTGATATCTCAAGGAAGATATTGAAAATGTCTAAATAACGAAGCTATCTTTATATGGTGGAACTGCCTGTAGAAATGCTAAGTCCAGCATGCTATAAAACATATGACACAAAACTGGCACTGTAAATTGATGCCAGTTTTGAATTGGTAGAGACAGAAACTAATAGAAAATAAGAGTAGAAAAAACTTTGACACAATGTGTTTATAGTCAATGTGCAAAGTGGAGCTGCAAGTAGCTTTCTCATTGTTTTCAGCAACTTTCGGTCCTTCATAATGAATATTTTTAACACTTATCCAAAAGAAAAATTATATAATTTAATCTTTATAAGACATTAATAAGGAAATCTCACTGGAGCAAAGAATAATCTTACAACTAACTTCTACATTAGGGGGACTTGTGAAGCGGCTCAGTGGGTAAACGCAGTTGCTATACAAGCCTGGTAACTTGAATTCAATAGCCAGAACTCATGTAAAGGCCAAAGCAGAGGGCTGCTGTCCTCTGGCCTCTCTGTGTATGCTCACATACACATACATGCAGATAACAAATAAAAAATTTAATTTCTACATTAAAAATCCAACATTATTAACTGATGTGCTCATATCACAACCCTACACTAAATTGCTACCTCCCTTTGAGGGGGTGATTATAAATTATCTTACCCAAACCCCGTAACCCCAAAATGTCAATCTTAGTCCTTAAAAATAAGGAAGTCAGCACAGTGTTAAAATAGATTTAATCAAATTTGTGGTGAAGAAAATTGCTTCTCAGGCATCTAACCATACCCACTTTGGCTTCATAGATTTTCCCAGCAGCAGTAAATTGTGGTATTGCCAATAAGAGACTATGCTTTTTCAAGCATGAAGATTACATTTTTTAAAGGCTGAAAAATATTATCACAGTCTTTCTTCCCTTTTTCGTTATTACTTGCATCTTTGCTTCTGGAGGCAGGGTCTCCCTATGTCACCTAGGCTGTCCTGGAACTCATTACAGAATGGTTTCAAACTCATGATCCTCCTGCCTCTGTCTCCCGGGTGTTGACATTAAAGGTGTGTGCCGTTATGGCTGGGTTAACCAGTCTTTAGTGAGAATCATACTAGCTGATAATTTATATAATGCATATTTCAAATGCTATAAACGAAACATATGCATATAACACATACACACACACACACACACACACACACACACACACACTCACTTCTTTCATCTTCCAGGCTCCATGCCACTGGATTTTATACATATCTAATCCTCAAAAGAATACTATAAGATCTTATTTATCCTATAGATGAAGAGACTGAAGAAGGAAGTTTAAAGAAATGGCTTACATATGATCTAATGACTATTATGAGAAAAGTCTAGATTTCAACTCAAGTCCTGTGACTTCACGGGCAGGATCTGTTTTGTCCCTATCTATGCAGATAGTTTCTGTTGATTATCATAAGGTCATTGTTATCACAGAGGGTGACCTTTGTAATTTTAAAAAAAATTTTTTTATTATTATTTATCTTTGTATGTGTATGAATGTACTGTCTGCATGCAGGTCTGTGCACCCGTGTCGTGCAATGCCGCGGAGGTCAGAAGAGGGTCTCGGATTCCCCTGGAACTGGAGTTCTCCTGGAATTGGAGTTACAGACGGTTCTTAGCCGCCATGTGGGTGCTGGGGATCGAACCCGGGTCCTCTGCAAGAGCATCGGTGCTCTTAACCACTAGGCTATCTCTCCAGTCCCAACCTTTGTAATTTTATGTGACATTCAAAGTTCCTCGCTGTATGAAATGAGAAATGGAGAAGGAAGAACATTGTAAATTTTGCTAGTCACTACCTTTACAATACTACATTACACCATTTTCTTTGTGCATTGTTCTTTCTAGTCCCCACTTAGTGTCCAAAAATCACCCAATGATAATTTCTAGATGTTTTCTAAGAATGTGGTTCTGTGCTTTACTGGAAAGGGAGAAACAGAAGCTTCTCAAAATATCACAAATATTTGGTCACTACTAATCTTCATAAATCATTTTTGGTATTGACCAAATTAAATTATATGATCAATGACTTCATGTCTCTGTACTCATTTGCCTACTCAAAACCTAATTAGGTCTTTTGGGTATTAATGAAAAGTCTGCTCGTACTGGTAGCAGAGCTGGCCACGGGAAAGAGAGAAAGAAAGCATCACAGGCCTATTCTGAGACTCTCAATAAATGACTGGGCACTTGGCGTTCTTTTGTCTGGAGAAATGTCAGTTAGATATGCCCGTTGCGTTATTCTCACAGCGTGCTTCTCATCATTTTTAAACTGTTGGAATGGAACAAAAGAAATTGTCCCCTTGTGGGACTGGCTGAGAGATGCTGTAGCTTACTTAGCTGAACTCTAGGAAAATGTGGAAACTGGTGACCTATCTGAAGAGCTTTGTCAAGCATTCGCTTCATGCTCAAACCAACCGAGGTTTTTCAAGCTGATATGCAGTTTATGACATAAAATACAACTTTGAGAGGGGCGGTACAACAGTGCCCTTCAGAGTACATTCTACCCCAGTGGAAGATATAGAAACACATTGGATCTGCAAATTCTGTCCAGTATCCTACATCCGCCACAGCCACTTATGTAACAGATAACCTGCAGAGCAGCTGAACTTGGAACCATGACAAGGCTAATATTTTCATAAGGAAGACTGTTATTGAGCAGTTTTCTAATGGATTCAGCACATGTAAGTTTTTCACCATCAAGCAGGCACTTGGGTGCATTCTGGTTTTGTTTCTTCAGTAAACACCTCTGTTAAGGATAGTACCAAGGAAAATTCCTCTCAGTTTGTTTTTCATGCCCTCTGTCCCCCTTATAGATTCTTAAAAAACAGGCTCCACTTGACTCCCAATTTGTGTCTTTTTTCTTGTAAAAATCACCTTTAAAGACTCCAGTACCACAGGGTAGCCAGCAGTTTTTAGTGGACTCCTGGAGTGATGGATCTTGGGGTGATAGGAATTGATTTTCCTCATCTTGACACTTGAAGTCTCAGAGGGTGCAATTATTCCATTGCCCGGTTGTACCTAGCAGAACCAGCCATGGGGAGCATGAAGGTGAAAGGCTTGGGGAAGCTGGAGGAACAAGCCCGAGGTGTCCTTGCATAGGCCTACTTTCCCTCCCCAGAGAAAGGAGTGGCTGGCAAAACAGTGGAGACAGAACTGTGTTCATTCAAAGCCACTTCCTGTGAGACTGGGGCTGTTTGCTCACACATGAAGGTTCAGGTTGCCGTGCCAAGGCGCTCTCAGCAGAGCTCATGCAGCTTCTGTGGGTTGGAGGCAGAGGGGGAAATCTGCTGGGGGTCAACCCTACCGGGGTACTTGTTCCAATGGTCTTTGGCCCAGGGGCTCTGCATTGATGTTCAACATCAAATCTGTGATTCCTTTTGTTTCTGGGTTTTTTATGGGACTTTCAGTCAAGACATTGTTCTACAAAAACAACTTATGTTCTAACACTGAGCACATGTACCTGCATTTTGTTCATTCTTTATGTTAAATTTTGGCCCTGATATGTGATTTTTTTTTAAAGGCTCTTTTCGAAACAAGACAGGGCTCACAATTTCCTGTGAATGGTCACCGGCAACAACTGGCATGCTGGTGAGGGAAATATCTCTACAGGCTCTGTTGCTGTTCTACAATTCACTTTAAAAGGACAAATATTCCTCCTGGACTTTGTTGTTTCATTGACTATTGTTTCACAGTCTGGGATGTAGTTAAATAAACAATCTGAAAGTACTATTATTAGAGATGGAAAAAATGTAGAAAAACCTTTTTGTGTTTTGCTTTTGCTAAGTTTTGTTTTGTTTATAAGAGACTTGCACTGTAGCAGAAGCTAACCATGAACTTGGGATCTCCCCCATCTTAGCCTCCTAAGATGCAGATTGTGCATCACCACAGCTGGCAGAGAAACCTTTGTGTAGCATAAGCGTTGATCTATATACCAAGCACTGATCTTGAAAAGGCATAACTAACTGACAGCTCTACAGATTGACGGTTAACCATGATTTCTATGACCTGAGGGTCACTAAGGGAGTATGCCATTTAGAATCAGGGGTCTTGGAGAAACCAGCAATTCTGGGCATCCATGTTCAAAGGACAGAAAGCAAGAATCATAAAAAATGAGCCCTAACCCAAGGATCTTTGGGGGTTAATCCTGCTAAGTGCAACTTGAGGGCTTGAATGCACTCATTTAAAAAGAAAAGAGAAGAAAATACAGAACAAGAAAAGAAAAAAGGGAAGGTCTCTGGTCCCTTTGTGTCCTTGTCTATAAAAACAAGTGAACTTTCCTCATAATGTTGTTTCAAGAACGTAATGAGGAAAAAACATACTGTCTGGCCCACTGTGAATAAATGTTTGCTTCTAGGACAACTAGATATCTTTCTTTTTTTTATTTCAGTATAACTTACTTCACTGTAAGTAAAGAATAAGAGAAACTTCCCAAGGAATTATTTTGGTTTTGACACATTTAATAAATTCTCACATGCACTTTTTTCTCATCTTGTCATCTATCCTACATTTACCTTACAATGACAAAATTATTGATGGACATTATTTTACATTTTAACATCTTAATAACTGGAACAAATATCTAAAATTCATATCATATTAGGTTTGATGGCCTATTATCTCAAACAAGGCTGACTTCTCAAGATTGAACAACAAACTGTAGAGATTTTATTGGTACCAATGATAAAAACTGTGACATACATTTCAATTAAAATTTTATTAGACTTTGTGCAGCAAATGTCATAAATTACATGTATTAATTGCCTCTTTAAAGAATTCACATCGCCTTAGGGAACATATAAAATACAATATTAAAGCAGGTTACTGAAAGATCAGAAAATCACCAGAAGAGGAAATTAGTATTTGAAATAAGTTCTCAGCCCATAGATACAAGTTGAATGTGTACATACATGTGTGGATGGATGGATGGATGGATGGATGGATGGATGAACTTTATGTTGGAGAGGTATTCTTTAAATCAGAGATAATACAGATTACCCCTCCATGTGACTGCACTCTGAAAACAATGCTTATGAAGAAGTAAAAATCTGACATTATAGTCTTCATTTCCTCCTATATGAGAAAAGAGAAAATAAAAGAACCAGAACATTAAAGGGCTTAGAGGAAGGTAGACCTTCATATATATATATATATATATATAATATATATATATCCGATTTGATATATATTACATAATGCATTAGTAAGCTCCTTCTTAGCTAGAAAAAGGGACCGTATATACATTCCCCCCCTGCTTATGAGGTACTTGTCAAATAAAGCACTGTTTAATTCTAGAACTCTGCATCTGCACAGGCATGCACCTCAGAAGCACAGCAGAATTTCCCTGAGAATGAATGTTAAATATGATTTTATGAAAACCAGAGGAACTAGCCATCTTCACATCTATTTCAGAAATTCTAAGTGTGGGTAATCAAAAGATCAGTTTGCACACAGACAGCCCTTTGGGGTAGTACTCCTCTGAATGGGTTACAGAAAAAGATACCAGTCAACAAGCCACTTGCATATCTTCTTTTTGAACATTTTATTTATATACTTACTTTTAGTTTTTATTACCTTGCAAAGAATTAGGTTTTATTATGGCATTTTTCAAGCCAAATTTATTTTTGTTGTTCCTCTTCCATCTCCCCCATCCTTCCCTGGTGCCCCCCACCCCAGTGCTTCCTTTCCACTTTCATATCACATGTGTCCTTACCCACCCCCCCCTTAATACTTCTCATTCTCTCCTCTCCTATCTGGTTTTATTAGAAAGTAAATTGAACAAAACTGAATTTGAGGTGCTGGGCAAAACAACCTTATTCTAAAACTTTTTTTTAATTTTATTTATTTCTGTATGTGTATGAATGTACTGTCTGCATGCAAGTTTGTGCACCCGTGTCGTGCAATGCCGTGGAGGTCAGAAGAGGGTCTCGGATTCCCCTGGAGCTGGAGTTCTCCTGGAATTGGAGTTTCAGATGGTTCTCGGCCGCCATGTGGGTGCTGGGGATCGAACCCGGGTCATCTGTAAGAGCAGTCAGCGCTCTTAACCGCTAGGCCATCTCTCCAGCCCGCAACCTTATTCTAAATGAGTGAAATTTTTTCTCCTTTATGTGAGTCTTACATATGGAATTGAACCAGATCGCTGATTGCCACTGCAAGAAAAGAGGGGTGCTTATTGTAACGATTCAGGCTGCTCCCTGGCCCAAAGAGCCTCATAAGCCAGAGCAGCTCTTTCCTTCTCCCATAGATCACGTGCATCTTGTTCGCCCCTTTGCCAGGGGCCCTAGGTTCTTTTCCACATTTCCAGACCAAAATAATTCCTACTCTTACAAAATGCAGTATTTCATTGCATAAAATGCCATGACTAAAAGTCCAAACAGTAGGATTTTAGTAAAGAGCTTTCTGTGTGTTTGCACAGGTGGAATAAGCATATCTACTATAATATTCAGTTGGGTCTCAGGAATATGAAAATTTGCATGACAAAAGAGTACAGGGAAAACATTTTAAAGTATCTTGAACTCCTTTGAGCTTTACTTGCTAAGGAAAGAAGCTGGTAGAAATCAGTAAACATTCCTCTCAGTTTCCTTATTTATAAAATAAGAATGTTTGAGTTGGAACATTCTCCCCAATCTCCAGTATGCAGGTTTAAGGGTTCATGGTTTAATATCATGCAACATACCAAGCTTGGAAAGGACCCATTGAAAAAGACTTGTTCTGCCTTCTGCAGGGCCACCTTTCTTTCCTAGAGAGACACTGCAGTCTTCCCTCTTGGAGTTTCCTTAAGTTTCAGCCACTGATTGCATGCCAGTTGATAATTCTTCTATCCTGAAATACTCCACTTACTGATATTTTTAACTGTGTTTTAAAGATTTATTTTATTTTCAATTATGTGTATCTGCTAGTAGCCAGAGACCAGATGAGCCATCGGACACCCTGGATGTGGTGCTGCAGGTAGTTGTAACCCACCAACATGAGTGATAGGAACCGGACGCAGCTCCTCTACAAAGTGTGTACTTTTAAGCCCTGAGTCATCTCTCCAAGCCCCTCACTGAGATTTTTTGAGAAGCTATGATTGCATAGTACAATCGTCCGTTTCCAAATAAAAATAATCCTTTATTTTACCCCTAGTTAACTACGAAAAGCAAAGAAGTCATTTTATTACCTCAAGCACGTGAAACCATTACCTGTTCTGGTCCAAACATCAGCTCCAACTCTCTGCAGGTTGGCTTTGAAAACCAGGGCTAAGCCTAGCAGGATTTCCGACCTGGCAGCTTTGGCCTCCAGGCTGTGCTCCACCTCACTCTCTGGGACGCTTGAGCCCCCCCTTTAACTTTCTACAAGGTCTGTCTAGACTTCTGGCAGGCATTCTTCCTGCTCTCCCAAGCACATTCTTGGTAGGTTCTAGACATTGGTCCCATTTTCTTCTTTTTGTTTTTGTGGGGGGTCTTACCTTGCTCATTTGGAAACAGTGTGATGCAAACACTCTGTCTCTGATGTCTCAGACACCTTTATAAACAGTGCCCTGTTCTCCAGCAGAAGGTGAAACATTAAAAGAGTTAGCTGTTTTTATCCAACATTCCTTTAGTAGATTAGTTGGCATGTTCAGACCATGAAGGCAAATTTAATCCAGAAAAGTATAAAAGTTCATGACCAGTCCAAGTAAATAACCAGAGGGGGGAAAATCCTTTAAAAGGCTAAAAAGAAAGAAGTTCAAGGCTTTTTCAAATGCATGATCATCTTTTTAAATGTCACATTCCACCCACTAAACTTCATGCTGTTGTTTTTACCACTCTCATTTTTTTAAGTTTATATTTAATTCTCCTCTTTTAAAGTGGTGAAATCCCAGCCTGTTGCTTTCTCCAAAGCCAAGCATAGCGTGAAAATACCACAGAACACTCAGTGGGGAAACTGCAAACACACCACTGACTGTCTGCTCTATGGTTTGACTTTTAAAAGATTTGTGTTGCTAACCGAAAAAGAAAAAAAATAAATAAATAAATAAAAGATTTGTGTTCAGAGCCTTTAGTCTCCTCCCTTTAACATGAAAGACAAAAACACTTTATCTTTAAAACACCACCACCATTTGATTAGAAATAAACAAGAAGTTCCTGGCTTTATCTCAGTGAAGTTATCTTACATTTGACGATTTACCATGTTGACTCTGTCATGTCTGTAGACTATAGGCTATTCAGGATTAGGAGGCATGGGTTAAGAATTCGGCATTTAAAGGAAGTTATCTTGTAGTCTAAGGCCTTGTGCTAATGTGCTCAGGGCCTGTGAGCAGCCTACAGAGAACTAAAAGCATTGCCTTGAGAGACTTGAAATCAAAAGAGACATCTGAACTAAATGATACAATACACCAAATGGACCTCACAGACATCTATCGAATATTTCACCCAAACACCAGAGAATACACTTTCTACTCAGCACTTCATGGAACATTCTCCAAAATAGACCATATACTGGAACACAGGAAAAAACTCAACATATAAAAAAAGATTGAAATAATCTCATGCATTCTATCAGACCAGAGTGTAAAAAACAAAAAACAAACAAACAAAAAAAAGAAATCAAAAGACCTGGATTCTAGCTCAAACTTTGTGCTGTTGAGGAGATACTCAAATTTCCTATGAATCTGGTTTTCCTTCTGTAGAATAAAACAAGAGTGTTTCCAAGGTAACTTCCTGCTCTTTAAATCCTCCATGTGGTCCGCTTTCATTCATTCCAGTCAGACTCAGGTTTTCAATTTGTACTGAATGGAATTTGCTTCTGATATGGTTAGCTCGGTGTTATTGCTCATAAATTATAATACTGTTTTCTCCTGTCTTTATATTTGACTTCTCTGCATGAAAGTCTACTAATTCCAAGCATTCTTGTATTTATAGGAAAAGATTCTTCTGTGGCTTCTTCAGTTCATGCAAGAACAAGGCATCTCACTGGATGAAGTGGACCAGGCCGGCAACAGTGCTGTTCATGTTGCCGCACAGCACGGCTACCTCGGATGCATACAGGTGAACAGCCCTGCTGCCTTGTATATAGGGAGATGTGTATTGAGATGCAAAACAGAAAGGGAGAGGGAGGGAGGAAAGAAAGAATGAGGGAAGGAAGTAAGGAAGGAAGGAGGGAGGGAAGGAATTTTAAATCTTTTTATTACAGATATTAATGAATTATAATAATACTTGTTTCCAAAAATCCACACAAATGTAGACATAAATAGTCATAACGGGTTCTCCATAAGTGTCAGAAGTTGTTGAAAGAGGGACTGGAGAGATGACTCAGTGATCAAGAGCACTGTCTGCTCTTGCAGAGGACCCGGGTTCGGTTCCCAACACCCATAAGGCAGCCAATAACCATCCATAACTTCAGTTCCAGGGGAATCTGATGTTCTCTTCCATTCTCCGTGGGCATTGCACGGCACAGGTGCACGTACATATATGCAGTCAATACACTCGTACACATAAAATGAAATCAAATTTTAAGAAAAAAATGAGTTGAAAGAGATATCCTCTATGCTCAAAATGCTACTGTGAAGTCACCTTGCTGAAGTCAGTGGATATTAAGTGTCTGTGTACTCAACACAGAGGGGAACAACTACCAGATGAGCTTTTCTCCGTCTCTGAAGTAGCTTTTGCCCTCATTATCCCATATCTCCTCTCCAGGATTTTGAAATACATGATAGATTTTCCTAGTAAACTGGAGAATAAGAACCCTAGAGTTTGCCTTCTTGGTCATAGGGCTGGGCATCACATACGCATTCAAAAGGCCCAAGGTTAGAGGGGTCAAATGATTAATTGAGCAGACCGGGTAGAGCCTTGATTGACCAGACATTCCTCCCAACAGACTCAAGTAGCATCACTGTCCAGTCCAATATGCCTTTCAAATATTCTCATGTTCTCTGTGCACAATGATATCAAAAGATTACTGAACAATGGACCAGGTATGGTAGCCCCCACCTTTAATCCCAGCACAAAGAACTCGATAGGCAGAGGCAGGTGGATCTCCATGAGCTCAAGGCCAGCCTGCTGTACATAGTGAGTTCTAGGCCACCTGGGGCTATGGGGAAACACTGTCTCAAAACCAAAAGGAAAAATCAAATCATTGTAAAAGCAAAGAATTAACAAGTTGAAAAAAGATTACTGAACAGAGCCACAGGAGAAGGGAGGGAGGCATAGCCGCTTCCTCCAAGCCATGCTTCAATCCCATCTGGGCTTGGTGTAGGTTTTCTTTTATTGCTCTTTTTGAGGCAAAGTCTCCCTTTAGTCCCAGCTGGCCTGAACTCAGAGAGATCAGCCTGCCTCTGTGTCCAGAATACTGGGATTAAAGGCTTGCCATCAAGCCTGGCTACTGGTGTAGGTTTTCTACACGAACAGGAGACTGTGCCTGAAAAAGAAAATGAATGGTAAGAACCAGCTGCCCAGAAATGTGGAGAAGACTCAGGAAATAACAGGAAACCACATGACAAATTCTTGAATGTAAAGGAAAAGAGACTACTGAAAACAAGACACGGGCAGCTCCAGAAAGCTCTAGAGGGTCTTCTCACACAAAGCTGCTCTTGAAAGCGGACTCAGGAGGAAATATTCAGAATATCTACATGTTCCCCTCTTGGTGTTGACAAAGCATGCATCTTCTCATTTAAGGCACCAAATCTGAAAAGGAATGAGAAGAAATAGGAAAGTATTGAAAGGAGAAAATTTTAAATTTCTTACCAGAATCTGCACAAAGAATTAAAAAGCAGCATTATTTTGTGTGGAGAAAAGATAATTGAATGAAGACTGAAAATTTTTTAAAATATTTAATAGTTCTGAAATAAATATTTTGTTAACTAATAAGTGACTGAAAGCCAAAGGAACCAAGGTGATGTAGCTATTTCTATTTAAGATTTTAGTTATTCTGTTTTTAATATGTGAAGAGAGAGAGTCTGTCCTTCCAATGATGTTTAGGGCATTAGGGAACCTGGATGTGGAAACTTGTATAATCTCAAAACAGGATCTAGCCACGGGGTATGAGATTAAAAATAAATAATAATATCCATAGAGTATGAGATTAAAAATAAATAATAATAATAATAATAACTAAGAGCAAGCATGGGGCCTTCAGAGGTGAGGAGGGGTCTGAGGGAGGAAAGCAGTGGAGAGCAAATGCCAAGGTCAGAGTCGAGGGCAGGATTAACTGTGTGTGTTTGCACTGAGTGAGAAGCTTGCAGGGCCTCTGTGACACCCAGAGTGGGAGGAGGAAGTAGCTTTATGAAAAACTGACCTTTCATGGTGAATGTTCATGAACTTAAGGGGAAATGAGGCACTTTGATGGCCTTGAATCTAAGTCGCCTGAGATATTAAACATAGTACTGCTTATGAGATAAAAAAAGAAAAACATTACTACCAAAATAAATCTAGAGGCTTGCAATCTCATCATATTATCAAAGAAGCTGATTAAGACTCGTGTGACAGCTTTCTTTCAATGATTCTAATGATGCCACAGTATAAAGACGCAACCACCTTATTGTTTCTAGATGAGTGATTTCAGCCATGCTCCATCAACTCTCCCTCTCCTTGTTAATGATACTTTGGACAAATACCGTAACTTTGTCACTTGCTTATGGCTATTAAATTTTATTCCAAAACTGTTTAAAACCTCAGTATGATCTCAAGTTCCAACACTGCCCTTCTCCTCACACTCCCAGCCCAGATGAAGGCCTGCAATGAGGTGTGACTGGACTTTAACATATCTCAATGGCTCCTACCCCTTATCCCACCTGTACAGTCAAAAACAAAGGGAAGCTTCAAAAAGACAAAGTCACTAGGCGTGGTGGTGCACACCTTTAATTCCAGTACTCAGGAAGCAGAGGCCGGTGGATTTCTGTGAGCTCAAGGCCAGCCTGGGCTACATAGTGAGTTCCAGGACTGCTGGGGCTAAGTGGAGACCCTGTCTGAAAAAGACAAAGAGAGAGAGACAGAGAGAGAGAGAGAAATGTCCCTTTACTTAGCCTCCTAGAAAGGCCTTGGCCTCTTTGGACGTCACTGCTGCATTACTCCTTCATTTGGCTGTGCTCGGTGATGTGCCCTGTGGAAACCTCCAGAGGATCCTGACGCGGTTCTCTTCATTGGTACTGACGTGAGAGATCAGCCTCCAATTTTGCCTTCCCTTCTCACATGCGATTCATTCCACCTATGGTGCACCAACTCGGTCCCTCTCCCAGAGGAAGTTCTCCAAAGCAGAGAGACAGAACTGGAAACAAGTTCACACCAAGAGCTGCCCCACAGCCCCTCCACTCCACCATGCCATCTCTTTTTTACTGCTTTTTATTCCTGATCGGGTAAGCTCAGAAAGGGTTCAAAAAGTGTTATTTTAAAACCAGTTACCAGAGCTCGTGTGAATAAGAACAGGCAAACAGAATTCCTCTCCACATCTTACAAGCACCTCTGACTTATGAAAGAATCTTTTGGATCCCAACCACCAGAAGAGACAAAATGCTACAAGCATTGCACTGTGCATCTCATGAAAGAAAGGACTTGATGGAGAGCAGCTTCCTTAGTGGCCCCTCCTAGCTTCCTGAGTGCTGGGATCAAAAGGGTGCGCCGCCATGCCCTGTACTACAGGTGGGGATGGAAGTGGTAGCACTGGTTCCTCTCTACCTCTGTTAGCTCTGAAAGGTCGCCTCTCACATCAACCACTGGAAGATCACTAGAGACTCTGAGCTAGTGACCTCCCACCCCCACCCTACACCATGGGCTCTGATAGCTTTGGAATAACAATGAAAATTCTATCCAATATTCTATTATTGTAATTTTAAAATAATAGTTAGAAGGAAGTCCTGGGGCTGGAGAGATGGCCCAACAGTTAAGGGCACTTGCTCTTCTTCCAGAGGACAACCTGAGCTCCGTCCTCAGGAGCCATCATTTATAACTCCAGTTCCAAGGGAGCTGTCACCCTTTTCTGGCTTCTGCAGGTACACACACACACACACACACACACACACACACACACACATATGCATGGGGGGGGTACACTCATAGAGCTATGTACATACACATAAAAATCAATCATTTTTTAATGTAAGAAAATCCTGATACAATCACATTTCTGTATTTTCTGACAGACGCTGGTGGAGTATGGCGCGAACGTCACCATGCAAAACCATGCTGGGGAAAAGCCTTCCCAGAGTGCTGAGCGGCATGGGCACACCCTGTGTTCCCGGTATCTAGTGGTAGTGGAGACCTGCATGTCACTGGCCTCGCAGGTGGTAAAGTTAACCAAGCAGCTAAAGGAGTAAGTGGCCACTTGATTCCTGAGTACAAACTCTGACTTGTGTTTGTTGCTTAGAGTTCTGCCAAGGGCTTTGGTAAGCTCCCTCCCTCCATTCCAGTTGTAGAGGAAATTCCTAGCTGTCTCCTCCTCTACCCTGTGTGCATCCATACTGAACATCCTATTTCTGCAGAGGCAAAATGATATTAAACCAGGAAGTGCAGAACAAGCTCTCCAAAGAGAATTAGAGCCACCAGGATAAGGAGTGAGAGCTCTGTCTGCATTCATATCACCGGGGCAGCCTTGCAGCAGGGCACTGGTGGCACCCAGGTGGCACCTCTGACCCTCTGTCCTTAATAGTCTAAGAACTCATAAAGAACATGACAGCAGGAAAGGCTAGAGTTGTTTTCTCAAAAACAACAACAACAACAAACAATGTGCATTTAGTAAGTTACAAATAAGCAATTTCATATCCACCAACAGCAAATGTGAAAATTAAGCAGATGGTTAATGAACTTTCAGAATATAAAGACATTCACATTATGATTTACAAAGCCAGGCATGGTGGTGCACGCCTTTAATCCCAGCACTTGGGAGGCAGAGGCAGGCAGATCTCTGTGAGTTCAAGGCCAGCCTGGTCTACATAGTAAGTTCCAGGACAGCTGGGGCTACAGAGAAACCCTGTCTCAAAAAGACAAAAAAAAAAAAAAAAAAAAAAAAACCTATGCATTATGACTTATGAAAGTCAGTACTTTCCTTGATGTGATTACTGAAATGAAACATGTTGCCTATGTGGGTGTGATGGAAACACTCTGGGAGACTACCAGGTAATATTTGAAGAGCAAAGGGAGAGAGAAAATTACATCAAGTAAGTGCCTAGGGGGCTGAAGATTAAGGACTTAATACCTGCCAGAGCACCCAGCTTCAGCCCTAGGAAACCACACAGAGCACATGACAGTTGCCATATTTGGGAGGGTTTCTTGAAAACTGTAATCAGTATTCAAAAATGGGCAACAGATAAGAAGGACAGCAGCCTTTAACATTAAATTTTAAAGGGAAAATGTAAAGTCTTACCATTAAGATATATGCATATATTTATACACATTTTAATAGTGAAATATTCAATGTAATATGCTATTGTATATCAAGTGATATATCTACTATAGTTTACTGGGGAAAAACTTCATATCCTGAATGCAGCTCATTCGCAAAGAGGGGCTTTAACTGTAGGCCCCTCTGTGCCTTCCCATCTCCCCCGACTCACTCTCTTGTCACCTCTGTGGTCCTTCTGATGTGAGCATTTAAAATAATCTTCATGAGTTTAAATTTGTCCTAGAAAATAAAGCTTAAAAACCGGAAAAATAAAGGATTTTACCTCTAAGAATTTTCTGCCAAGTTAAAACTTCCCAACTGGTGAGCTGGGTACACTTCATTGAAGCTGAGAGGAAGGTACTCATTAGAATACCCACTAAGTTATTTTTCCATAGTAAACACTTTGCATATGTCTTTAGGTATTTATGCAATTTGCTAAAAATTCTGAATGAGGGAATTGCTAGAACAAAAAGCATGCATGCTTAAAATGCGAGTAGAGGGGCTAGGGCTGTAGCTTGCTTGCCTGGCTTGCAGAGACTCTAGGTTCAATCCTAAATACTACTGGGTGGGGGTGAATGTGAAAAAATGTTACCATTTCTAAAACTCTTAGAGCAAAGTCCAGTCCCTCCAGCAATAAATAGACATACCCATGTATAGCTGTACCACCCTGAACACACCCAATCTGGTTTGATTGTCTAATCTCGGAAGGTAAGCAGGGTCAGGCCTAGTTAGTACCTAGATGGGAGACATACCCATGATGAGGAACTTTAAAATGAATCAATAGACTTTCATACCCTTAAAACAGATTTAAAAACATTCTCAACTGTTATACCATAGATTCTGAGTTTTCATGAGCTGCACAGCTGCATTGCTGTTTTATCAGTGAACTGTATGAGTTTTGACTGAACTCCCTATTGATCATCCAGGAATAAACTATCCCTGCACACCAACAGACAACAACAGCCCTTGAGTTGTCCCCAAACCCAAATGCTGTAGGCAAAGGTTGTTAGTGTAGTGACAAGATAAAATACAAGAAGTGTGCTGGGTATGGTGGCACATACTTTTAATCCTAGCACTTGGGAGGCAGAGGCAGGGGGATTTCTGTGAGTTCAAGGCTAGCCTGGTCTACATAGTGAGTTCCAGGACAGCTGGAGCTACAGGGGGACCCTGTCTCAAAAGAGACTGGAAAAAAAAATACAAGAAGTGTTCTTTAGGGACCTGTCCTTCACATGCTTATATACAAGTGGAATGAGCAAAGCCTGCAGCATACAGAGGACCCCACTTGCTGTAATCTCACTGGATCTTTGCATGGCTCAGGGGAATGGGCATCAGTAACAGACAGGAGCAGGAACGGAGATGGTTTCCAAGGATGGAAAACACAAGTCTCCTTAATCAGAGTTCTGGGGGAAGATAGTCTTGAATGCTTCTTCCTATTTGAATACTGTTACCAATTCATGGTCATTGTTACTGATTAAAAATGGCAAACTTCAACTCTCTTAAAGTCCCATTCAATAAGCCTAGGAAGTGAGTTCTGTATCTACCAGAAAAGTATATTGAGTGCAGTACTAAGACCTTATACTTCAGTGTTACATTATTTGGAGATAAGATCTTCACAGAAGTAATCAAATCCAAGTGAGGTCTTGAGAGTAGGCCCTATTCCAATGACTAGTGTCCCTCTAAATGAGGAAGACAGATATATGCACAGAGAGCACCATCTGAACAATGAAGGCAGGGTGGACCTGTAAACCGTAAAAACAGAGTTTGCCAATAAACTGCCAGATGCTAGGAGAGAGGCATGGAATAGACCCTACCATGGGCCCCAGAAGGAACCAACTGACTGACTTTGTCACAGTCTTTGTAGGCCTCCAGAAGTGTGGGGTGATCAAGTCTTGTTGTTTGAGGATAGAGAGATGGTTCAGCAATTAAGAGCACTTCTGCTCCTGAAGAGAACCCAGGTTCAGTTTCCAGCAACCACATTGGGCAGCTCAGAACTGCCTGTAACTCCAGTTTCAGGGATCTGGCTTTCTCTTCTGGCCTCTGAGGACACCGGGCATGCACCTGCTACAGATACATATATGCAGGCATTCACACATGCACATAAAATACAAATAAATCTTTGAAAAATTCTTATTGTCTAATCTACCCGGTTTGTGGTACTGTCAAGGCAGTCCTATCAAACTCCCATGATAGGCAAATGCAGCTTTCTCTGTGTAACTAAACTCAACTGATCCTTTCTGGAAGCTCTTTCAAATCTAAAGAACAGAATATTCTTCATTTGTTCTTGTTTCCAAACAACAATCAACCCAACTGCCACCAAATCTTTTTTAAAATTGTGTCATAATTCATATAAGATGGCAAATAATTTTTAAAGACTATAAACTTTTTTATCTATCATAGCCCCTCACAGTTTTTTTTTAATCAAAAACTTGCCATGGTTTTTGAATATACACTTTTTCCTATCCAAGTAAGCTGCTTTGATTCTCAGGGGTACTTTGTCTTAACAAACTCTCTGTATTGTTGTCTTAAAAAAAGAAAAAAAATCTTGACATGCATCCCAACTAACAGAGTAGGGATCATATACCACTCTAATGTACTTTGGGGTTTTAGTCTTACATTAAACCAGTGTCAGCAAACTACACTAGGCCAAAGCCAGCCCACCACCACTTTCTGTAAGTATACTATGGTTGGCACACAGCCATACACATTTATCTCTGTGTCACACAGTGCTGAAGCCATGCTACAAAGGGAGAGAGATGAATAATTGTACTAGAAACTTTGTGACCCATAAGCCTAAAATGTGGGCTATCTGGCCCATTTAGAGTATACTGGATCCTGTTTTAGACAATTAAGTATATTGATGATGATGATGATGATGATAATGATGATGATGATGATGATGATGATGATGATGATGATGTCATTGTTTATAAAGACTTTTTTATGTGTAGGTGTTTGGGCCTGAATACATGTATGTGCACCCTGTGCATGGGAGGCCAGAAGGGGGTATGGGACTCCTTGGAACAGGAGTTACAGGCAGGCATGACCAGAACCCAGGTCCTCTGCAAGAGCAGCAAGTGCTTTAACTACTGAGCCATCTCTCCAGCCTTACAACTAAGTTTTGAATTAGTGATCTTGGCAGAATAAGTGAGATGAAATAAGATTATAAACTTGCTTTGTCCTAACAATGAAACATTAGAAATAAAGCTGACTGCCCCTAAGAAAACCAAAGAAACCACTTGGGATTTATGGAAGATAGTATCAAGATCTGACTTCACAGATAGCTTTAGATAGTCAAAGACGTTGTACATATGCAGCAACATTCTGCAAGGGGAATGCTGGGCTCCTCCAACCAGTAACTAAGGTATGGCAGCCATTTTAACAAAACTTAAACCTCCATCATTTAGTTCTGTGCCCTAGTTCATGAGAGCTGCTCCCATTGTTTATGCTATGGTTGTGTTAGTTTCCTGTTGCTTATAACAATTATCACAAAATTACCTAATAGTATAAGTTTACCTTACCTTTCATAAGTCAAGAGGCCAGAAGGGCTCTTGCCACAGTAAGATCAAGGTGTTGTGAAGGCCAAGCTGCCTCCTGTGGGCCCTACAGTGAGCCTATGCTCTGCTCCTTCAGAAGGCTACAGCATCAGCTCCTTGAATTTGGAGGATTGGATTCCTGCTGTCCTTCTGGCCTCCAGACAGAGTCACCCCCAGCTGCATCCCAGGGCCCACAGTTGTAACACCACCAGCAGCAGGATGAAGCTCTTTCCATTCTTCTAATCTCTTCCACTGTTAAAGGCTCACATAATTTGGGTAAACCACCCCAGCAAGTCATGTGAAACTCCTCACTGAAACCAGTGATAGGCAGTGTCACTTGCTTTTTCCTGTGTTTGTGAAGCACGTAAGTGCACTTCTGGGAATAGAACATAAATGGACATATTTGGGGATACCATATTAATATTGCTTACTGTGTACTTGTAAGTTGTGGAGGCAGAAACAGGATGATCCCTGAGATGATATTATGTATAATAGTTTGCAATATTTTTTCTAATTAAGATAAGTAAAATAAGATATACACACACACAAATATTAAGCAAGTTTTTGTATGCCCACAGAAATTCTAATATAATACATAATATTACTTTGATAGTTACCATTGTGGAAATAGTTAAAATTTCTTTACTCTTGAGGCTGGAGAGATGGCTCAGAGGTTAAAAGCATTGGCTACCCCTGCAGAAGACCCAGTTCCCAGCACCCACATGACAGCTAACAACTATTTGTTAACTTCAGTTCCAGTGGATCTGATGTCCTCTTCTGAGTTCTCTGGACATTGCATGCCATGCATGGGACATTACACTTACATATATGCAGGCAATATACACATAATAAAGTAAAAGTAATAAATAAAATATTTTAAAAATAAAACTTCTTTACTCTTAATAACATTTGAGTTCTCCCAGTTTCTCACTAATATGAGCAGTAAGTATACTTTTAGATACTTTTGATTATGTCTTTGAAAAAAGTTTCTAAATGATGAGAATAAAGACTACATATGCTTTAAGGCTTTTGGATGGATTTGTAGTTTACTACATTTTGATGAAAAATCTTATATATATATTCTGGTTTATAGAAGTGGCTTCATATCAGAGAATGTATTCTTTGGTGTTTTCTACAGACAGACAGTGGAGCGTGTCACTTTGCAGAACCAACTCCAACAACTTCTAGAAGCCCAGAAATCAGAGGGCAAATCTCTCCCGTCTTCACCCAGGTAATACCATGCATATTGGTGTAGGCAATTCTTAAGTATTTGAAATAGTTAAATCTTCTTCTGTACTTCCTTTTAACATCTTTTAAGAAAATTAAAACAAGGTTAGAGAGATGGCTCAGCAGTTAAGAACACTTGCTATTCTTTCAAAGGACCTGGGTTAAATTCCCATCACCCAAATGTGGCCAACAACCACCAGGAAATCCAACACCCTCTTCTGGCATCTGAAGGGTATTGCACACATGTGGTGCACTTACATACATGCAGTCAAAACACTCATACATATAAAATAAAAATACTAATTTTTTTTTAAAAAGAAAATGACAGCGGGGCATGGTGGAGCATGCCTTTAATCCTAGCATTCGGGAGGCAGAGGCAGGCAGATCTTTGTAAGTTTGAGGCCAGCCTGGTCTACAGAGTGAGTTCCAGGACAGCTAGGGCTACAGGGAGACCCTGTCTGAGAAAGAAAAAGAAAGAAAGAAAATGGCAAAAGCATTTTACTTATTTATTTTTTTGAGACAAGGTTCCTGAAGCTCCATCTGACCTGGAACTCACTATGTAGACTAGATTGGTCTTAATCTCACAGAGAACTGTCTCTGCCTGTGCCTCCAGAATGCTGGGATTAAAGGCATGTGCTACCATGCCCAGCACTTACATTTTATCTTTATAAAAAAATAAATAAAAATATATGATGGTGAAAAGTTCGTGGGTCTGGGTTTACAAGAATTGAGGTGACCTCCAGCTTGGTTATTTCTTTGTTCCACAACTGTGAAAAAGTCACTTTCTCTTCCGATATTTGACCTATGCAATGAGAGTAAGGCTATTACTGGCTGATGAAACTTTCAGAAATAGAATTCATTGAGGATATTCATATAAATTGGTTTAGAAACAATAAAACAGGCATGTTTAGTAGTCATAAAGTATAAGGCATGTTATACTTTGACTAGAGCTGCTAGAATGGAGTGTTTGCAAATTGCTTTGAAAAACCATTAAGTAATTCTGGTGTTATTTTTTCATAAATTGCTAGTCAGATGAAAGGCCATCTAGGGGCTTGTGGCTGAGTTTTAGTGGAGTAGGAAGTCATCTCATATTTCCTTCATCCTCCTTTCAGTTCACCATCCTCACCAGCTTCTAGAAAGTCCCAGTGGAAAGTTCCAGATGCAGATGATGAGGCTACAGCAAAAAGCAAAGCAGGAGCCCAAGAAGGGATTCAGGTTCTTGGAAGCTTGTCAGCATCCAGCCGTGCTAGGAACAAAGGAAAAGACGAAGACTCTGATAAAATATTGCGCCAGTTATTGGGGAAAGAAATCTCAGAGAATGTCTGCACCCAGGAAAAGCTGTCTTTGGAATTCCAGGATGCTCAGGCATCCTCTAGGAATTCAAAAAAAATACCTCTAGAGAAGAGGGAACTGAAGCTGGCCAGGCTAAAGCAGCTAATGCAGAGATCATTAATGGAGTCAGATACAGACTGCAACAATTCGGAAGACCCTAAGAACACTCCCGTGAAAAAGGCAGACAGACCCAGGCCACAGCCCATTGTGGAAAGTGTGGAGAACATGGACAGCGCAGAAAGCTTACACCTGATGATAAAGAAACACTCTCTGGGATCTGGACGCCGGTTTCCTTTTGGTACCAAGGCCTCCAAATCCCTGGACGGGCACAGCCCATCTCCCACTTCAGAGAGCAGTGAACCAGACTTAGATCTCCAGTGTTCAGGCTCAGGGATCACACCCCCAAGCCAATCTTCTACAGACCCTACTCAATCTAGCCCTGACAGCTCTGCTGCCCAGAAAGTTGCCACAAGTCCCAAGAGTGCCCTCAAGTCTCCATCGTCTAAGCGCCGGACATCCCAGAACTCAAAACTCAGAGTTACCTTTGAGGAGCCGGTAGTACAGATGGAGCAGACTAGCCTTGAACTAAATGGAGAAAAAGACAAAGATAAGGGCAGGACCCTCCATCGGACCCCCACAGGGAGTGAAGCAGGAGAACAAATGAAAAGGCCTTTTGGAACCTTTCGCTCCATCATGGAAACTTTAAGTGGCAACCAGAACAATAATAACAACTATCAACCCACCAACCAGCTGAAGACCTCCACACTGCCCTTAACCTCACTTGGAAGGAAGACAACAGATGCCAAGGGAAACCCTGTGAGCTCTGCTAGCAAAGGAAAGAATAAGGCAGTGAGTGCTATTTGGAGAATTATCCTCTTACCACCTTTAATTGATAGTGTTATCTTAATGCCCAGATTGGTGGTTTGTGTCACCTTAAGAGAACCCCTCCACTCCCAAAATTCAGAAATCTATGTTTCCAAGGAAACATGTCTGGTTAAAATGCATACCCCTTGTTTTTCCTTGGGAAAATACGCTGACAGGTAAATAAATCACAGATTATGTCTGATCCCTATTCCTTCCTCTTTAGGCATTAGGGGTGAGAAGCTAGGGTGTACTTCTATAAGATGAAACCACCAGTTAGTACAAAATCAAGTCCTTTGTTGGCATTGATTCTGTCTCAGAAAGAGTTTGTCCTCTTCATGTGACTGGATACTCTTAAGCCCAATTAAAAAGCCTGTAAATAGAAAACCCATTTCTAAACCATTCAACTAGAATAGCTTCTGAAATGCATCCCTCCAAGGGACCTCCACATGGCATGTTACCACATAGATCTCTAAGTGTTGATTAGACACTAAAGAGACTGAAGTGCTGGCCAGTTCCCAGGAGATGGCGGAATGTGTCACAAAGAAGTTTATAATTGCATTTACTGAAAATCCATACACTATCGTCTGTAATTTGCATTCAGTGAATAAGAGATATGAACATCCTCTTAGGGTTGTGCTTGTCACCAAAAATAGTATAGCAGGTTTCCATCTCCCGTGATCTCTAATCTGTCTCCAGCATGCTTCAAATGTATTGGGACTTGTGCATGTGCTGAGACTGTTGCATGCTTTCAGATAATGTCTAATTGCACTTCTCCAGGAGATGTACAGCAGCTGCATCAATCTTTCCTCTAACTTGCTGACTGAAGAGCATCTGCATAACTATGCACGGTATGTGGCAGGGGTCCATTTGACATTGCTTTGCTTTGCTTGGACTTGCATGAGCTTTTAGATGGTGAAGCTGCATCACTTTTCAGCACGCAATAACACCAGGAGAGAAGAAAATTACAGTTCTGCCCCCAAAGAGAAGCAGGCTGAGATGGTAACAAGGTCTTAGGAAGGTAGCTGATATCCACTGGAGGGACCATTATCCCAGCATCTGTCCACAAACTCGCTGTTTCTTAGTTGACTTTGGCTCCTGGTTTTTATTTTAATAGAGTCAAGTACCAAGTAAGTACAGAAATTAAATTCCCTGTCATGAGTGGAGGGAGCCAGCTGCCAATTAGAATCCAAACTTTGAATCAAGGCTGGAGCTTTAGTTCAGTGCTGATGGTAAGCTGAAAGCTCTTTTCATCATCCTCTGATTGCAAGAGAAGCAAGGCCTTGCCAGGCTGAAGCTCTCTAGCTTAGCATTGTGAATCACAGATCCAGTCCAGAAGCCAGTCTGATGGATACCCACCAATAAAATAAGGGTCTTCTTCAAATGAAATGTTTACAAGTCCAATTGTATGGACTCTGTATATACAAGAGAGAAGAGCCTGTGGCCAGTGACTGGGGCTCCTCCTTGGGCAAAGTCTTTCTGTAGTGCAGTTTTTGTCCTGCACTGGGAATATTGCAATATTTCCTGACCAGGCAGGAAGCAGAAAGAGCAACAGCAAAGTAGCCCAAGGGGAGTTAGTGTGGTTGGTTCCTTTTGACTGCTTTATTTGAAAAGTTGTTAACCTCAAAACCCATTTCAAAAGCAAACAGTTGGTTTTAAAACATATCAATAATTGAAAAATCAAGACATGATATTCAACATTGCTCCAAAATCTTCCAAAGGGTATGTGTACTATACGTAGAAATTTTACTTCAAAGTACTGAAGTACAAGAATGTCTTTCTCTTTTTCGCCTCCTCAAGAATGGATTCAATCTGCATGTCTACATTCAGTCTGGAAGGAAATTAAATCTTAGTCATGTTAAGGACTATCATTAAGGATCTCATTAATTTGGTGCATCAAAGGAAGAACCTTGGAGCCTTAATATATATGCGCTAGTTACCAGTAGCCTTGCTTGGGTACAGCAGGCAGTAGGTGGCCTCAAGGCAGAGTCTGGACTGCTTTCAGCCATTCTGGGGAGAGAGGCTCCTGGCCAGTACAGAGAGCCCAGTTCCTGAAGTGGGAAGATGATAAGAAAAAGTGTTCTGTGCTCTTCAGGACTTTGACACTGGCCCCTTCTGTGTCTCTCAACCTAGCCCCTATTCTTACACTCTTTTCTGTCTCCATCTTGCATTGTATGTTTCTTCTTGGTGGCGGGAAAATGCTGCTTTTGTCCCTGTGGCAAAGAAGCTCAAAGACTTAGCAAATTCCCTGGAAACAAACAGGCCAGTATCTTTCCTTTCTTCCAGGCTACCCCAGCAACTGAGAAAAAGATAAGTACTAGAACCATGAGAGATTCTCATGCCGGAAATGGTTTATCCTATCTTTTGACAGGCAAGAAGAAAAAGCTGAGCATCTTACTATAATAAGATTACAAAACTCAGAGCACAAAATGAGCTTACAGAACCTACCAGATGTCTCAGACTAGATTAGTACTTTCTGATTCAGCTTAAGGAAGTCTAAAGACTCAGTTCTGAGCCTAGCAGATCTTTGTATTTGATTACAGCACTAAATACCTATAAATTCCAAACTAAAAATAATTAAGGTATTAAATAAGCATTCTGTTCTCTTTCCCTCACTATAAGTTAACATGTACTTTATCATGGTTTTAGTTTGGCATCTGTTTCCATAAAAAGCAGAAAGCCTAGTTTGTGTTTTTCATATTGGAAAGAAAAGATATTTTTATTCCTTCTGAGTCACATACACACAAGTAGAACAAGCCTGGTCCATTTCTCAGGTAAATCAAGAATACCTCTCTCTAATAATAAAGGTTCTTTGGAGAAATGAGGGATAGAGTAAAATGTTGGAATGAAAAACTACAATTAAATCTAGTGCCTGCTGTATTTCCCTATGGGTTCCAAGTATAAGCATTCATCTCTTGGTAGTCATTTAACACAAAAAACATACTTGGAGACCAGGTCACACTGTGAGATAGCAAAGGACTTCCTAGCCTTTGGATGGGAGATGCTGAAAAAAAAGTCGCTGGTATCGAGTCACCTTGTCAGTGAGCCCTGAGACAGTTGGTATCCATTCCAGCGATACACTTGAATTACAGCCCAGTTTCTAAGAAATTTTAGTTTTTCCTGGTAAAAGAAAACAAGGACAATAAATGCAGCATGTTAAAGAATGTCAACCCTGTGAAGGGGTTCTGTCAGCTATTTATTTTTCTAAAATTGGTCACAGATTGATAGAAAAGAATCTAAATTATTACTTTGACAGCCTTCCCAGTGTGTTTCAGCTGCAGAAGATATAAACCAGAAGACTTGGTTTATAACAAGCAAATTTACCTCTACTTTTTCTTACAAATGATAAGTTGACTTTGAGTTATTACAACTCGAAGGAGATGTTTGCAATTAGTGCTCTTAAAATGCCAATGAAGCTTTCATTTCCCAGAGTTTGAGTCTGAGATTTATAATACAAGAAGTATCTTGATTCCAGACCTTGGCCATGGTAACATCCTCTCTGCCCATGTGGGCCTTTTACCTAAAGATTTAACACTCAAACCCTAGCAGCAGTATTAGGGGAGACCCTTTTAAAAGAAATGAAGCAACAAACACTGCTGCTGTGGATTGTATTACCTATGAATTAGCCATACTAGGAATTGTGTATCCAGAGCCAAAAGTAGTGTTCAATTTTTTGCATAAAATTTGATAGTTCAAAGAGAGTGACTGATCTTTTGGCTCAGGGATTGACTGATGTCCACCATGGCACTGACCACCTGCTGCTTTGTCCTATATAGGCTATACAAAGGGGAAATTTTCCTTGGAAACTATAATCACACCACCAGGACATAGTCTTTCAGTCTACTGATCCTGGTTTAAGGATAGAAAACTTAAGAACAAACAACTCCTTATCCATCTCCATTCTCCTTTCCTCACTCCTGAAAGATGCAGCTGTGTATTCAGCCCAAAGGGGAAACTTTTTCTGCAGTGTCATATTCATACCACATGTCTGCCACTAATAGAGACATCTTCATATACTATAGGAACAAAGCCTACCCATAGCCTATAGAAAGGCCAGAATGTTTGAAAAAGTGCAGATAGAAAATCTTTCTGGATCACATCTATGCATTTCCAACCCATTCTTTCCAACATCTTTATCAATAAGGTATATTTGGGGGAGCTAGAAAAATATCACAGTCTGTAAATTGCTTGCTGTGCAAGCTTGAAGACTTGAGTTTGATACTCAGAACCTACATTTAGAAAAAAATGCCAGATATAATAGTATGTGCCTGTAACTCCAGCACTGTGTCAGCAGAGGAAGTGGATCCCTGGGGCTCCTAGCAAGCCAGTCTATGCAAATCTGTGAGCTCTAAGCCACTGAGAGACCCTTCTGAGGAACAGCACCCAAGGGTGTCTTCTGGCTTCCACATGCATGTGTATGCATGTGTAGTCATATGTAGATGTACCCACATGAACATGCAATCCCATGTTCACTCACTCTCACACAAAAGACACATTTTTGTATCCACGGCATAGATCTCTAAACTCAGGGAAGTCATAATGAAGAGACCCAATGGAGGTACGACTAAAACAAGCTTTCTGAAGGGCTAAGAGAGCCATGAAATCAGTCATTCTCAAGACCATGTCTGCCAAAGTTTAGCATGGTATCTGGCATGAGAGATGCATCATAAATATTTGGAGAGAAACAGAGCTTGATAGGGGAAAGGGAAAACCCTGAGTCTATCATCCTACAGGGGACAGAATGCTATGCTATATCAATTCCTTTGGCTTCCCCTTCTGCCCCGCTCTTGCAGTGAGTGAGTTTCCATTTGGATATCACAGTGCAGTGCACATACTTTGAACCAGGATCCCCTTTGGGGGTAGATAAAACATGTAGCTTGGCTTTGAGTAAAATACTAAGGGATGTAACACACTTAACAAAATCTTCCTTTGGTTAGCAAGGAGAACACTTTACAGGCTTTGGGCCACTGCACGTTGATACTGAAAGTTGCTCCAAATGCCACGTGCTATGGAAATACAGAGTCTCTGTCTAGATGATTCAGCACACTGGATTACTTAAAAGACTGTTATTTAACTTGAAGCCTTTTCTCCTTTTCAATTTTGGTCACTCAGAATGTGATTTCATATCCAAGAGTGAAATAGATGTGCAACCATTATCTGAATAATTTGTGCCAGAGTGACCCAGTTTTGTTCTTTAGAATTCTGGTAATAGAGGACTGAGTAATTAAAGGGTTCTGGGAAGACTGAATTATTATCCTATCATTCAGATAAATGTCTCAAGTTAACAGTTTACTTGGTTTGGATTCAGCTGTCTCAAATCAAATTGGGTCTTTCCTTCAGAAAGGGGATTCTTTAGGGGGTGTTAAACATAATAGCCCCTATATTAAACCAAAAATGCCCCATCAAAATATCTTAATTATGTTGCCTTTAGTCTATAGACTATGTTGTCTTTTTAACTTATTTTTTATTTTTTTAAGCTCTATAAATACATATAAGTAACACTGGCATAGCAAAAGTTGGCCATCCCACAATCAGACATGGTTGGAGAACCTTGGGGGATGCCTATCCCTCACTGCTGAATATTTCCTAGTGATAGATTCAGAGAGAAGGGAGTCATTATCTTCAGGCATGTACCCACTAGTGACCCCACCAGCACCCAATGAAGAATCCCAACCCAATGGCCACACAGATGGCCCTCTTTAAACTAAATGGGCCACAAAACAAAACCAAAATCATGAATCTGGGAAAGGAACTGGTAGGGATGGGAGGAGACAGTAATCATAATATATTATATACATGTATGGAACTGTCAAAGAGCAAAATCAGTTAAAAAGATGGCTGTCTCCTTTCACTCTTCATCTCCCACTGAATCCACCATGTGCTTGTCCCTCAGACTTTCTCCAGTATTCTTTATTTCAAAGTAGCTTGACCATACAGACTTTTAGCTTCAGATTGTATCCCTATTATCTCCCGACAGCTTACTACAGATGATAATAATACCAAGAGCACTTAAAATAATCCAGCAAACGTTGCAGATGCTTTATATGTATTTGCTATTTTAATCTTCACAATGATATATATGACAGATACTATTATTATCCAACATTTTCACAGTGAAAACAGACATAGATGATTATGTATTTTGCCCAAGATTATATAGTAATGATGATTATAATTGTGGAGCTAGGATTTGAATTTGGTTAGTCTGATTCAACATTTCATATTAAGCCGGGTGTGGTGGCACACACCTTTAATCCCAGCACTTGGAAAGATACCTCATTCAGCAAAGTGCTTACCACACAACCATGAGGACATGGGTTCCACCCTTAGAACCACATTTAAAAAGCAGGGCCTCAAAGCCAGGCATAATGGTACTCACCTTTCATTCCAGCCCTGGGGAGGCAAAGACGAGATCTCTGTGAGATTGAGGCCAGTTTGATCTCCATATTGAGTTTCAGGCCATTTGTGGCTACAGGGAGATGCTATTTCAAAAATAACAAAAAACAAAAATCGTATTAACAGTAAGTTCTGTTTTAGTATCTTTCCTGCCCACCCTCAACCATTCATCTATCCCTCTCTCCATCTTTTCTCCAGCCCTGGAAATGAACTCAGGGCCTCAAAATCTAAGCAAGTACTATAACACTAAGCTATATCCCCATCCCCCACTCCTTATAAAGCCACAAGGATTCAATCACAGATGCTTTCAAAGTTCCATCTCTCAGCACCAGAGTTGGTGTTTCTACCTTTTCAGTACCCACAGTGGAAACTACATTTCCACACATGAACTCTTGGGGGACACGTCCAAACCGTAGCTGAGCCATGGCAGTAAGCAAGGATGATTTCGAGGTCCTAAAGTTGCACTTGAGCTTGACCTGCTTCCAAGAGTGTCCTCATGTTAATGAGAACCACTACCAGAAGCATGAGATTTTTGCCTTGTGTAGCAGCAATAAGAACTTGGTGGTTCATAGGCTAGCCCCTGATTGGGTAAGTGTTTAAACAGTCTACATCTAATAACATATCGTATACAGGTTAAAAATTTATTTCAGAAAGAAAATTTGTTCCAAAGTTGAGTTTACCTTCTTTTTCCACAGTGGATGTCAAGTATGGAGCAGGAGAGGACAGGAATGTTCCTGGTTTTCCCTTTTTCTCGTATCTTTGCTTATTTGTGATCTTTCATCATGCTACTCAGTAATCACCCCTAAAAGCATTCTTTTCAAACTTTTAAGACACAGCTTTCTAGAGAATTAAAAGGGCCACCAGTGACTCTATGTAAAAAAAAAAAAATCCCTTATTATCTAGTTAGCCAACAAGACTGCACATCCCATCTTGTTTGATACTCATAAAAATCCCCTTGACTAGCGACTACCTAGATTCCAAATAATATGGCTGAGAAATGTGTTCAGTAAGTGTGTATTTTTGCATGAATATTGTTTTTATTACATTTAAACTGGTTTATATGAAAAGCAAATAATTTGCCTTCTGGAATAAGGGCTCCTCTGTGTGGTTTGGGGATAGATGATTTCCATTTAGGGTGAATGATTTAGTGGCATTGTCTTGTAACTTGACCATAGTTTTATCTAATTTTGGCCTGTGGTTTCTCTTCTACTTAGATATAATGATATCAATAGAAAAATGAAATCCTACAGCACAAAGCACATTGCTGAGCCAGAGTCAAAGGAACTCTTCTTGTGAATCGCTCTTATTATTATTGTCCCCGATGCCCTCTGGATACCATTGGAAGTTACTGGACCATCCACTGCAGAAATGAGACCATGAGAAGAACTGTTCACCAGCAGAGCAGAATAGCAGGATGCCTTAAGTTTATAGTATGAGACTTATTATAAGACACATTTTGGTGATATCTGTATATAGAACTTGTTTTTTTGTTTTTTTGTTTTTTTAAAAAAAGATGCTATTTGAGAACCTGATTGGACAAACGTATGCATTTAAATATTTAACATTTGATTGATTTAACCTGCTCACATCCACCAACCCACTGACACAATTGATATTTCATCATCGCATGAGTATTTGCTAGTGTTGAATGAACTTTGTTTTCCCTATAACATGGGCAGATTTGGCCCAACTCCTCAGTGAGGCCAGGTCAGTGGTATTATTTTATGTCAAGTGTGTTTGTTCCAGAATTTCTACTCTTTTTTATAAAGGAAATTAAACATTGTTAACAACCACTATGAGCTCAGGCATCTCCTTTCTAATAAATTTGTGACATTCTGATTTCTTAAGGGCTTTGAAAGTATTTTGATTGCTGATATTTGATTTCAAGAACAAACTGCCCTGTTTAGCTGGTTTCCCATAAGGAGTCAAATAAAACATTCTATAGTTCATAAAGTACTAAGGGATCAGGCAAGTATGTGAAATGAGCCTTCTCAAATTTCCGTGGTGACATGGGAAAATACTAATGACAACTAAGGATTTAGTCCCTTCTTGGGTCACTTTTTTCTGCTTCTGACATGTTATGAGGCTTGTGTAATCCCTGTGGGAGACAGAGTGGAGCCTAAGCTCATAACAACCCTATTGTTGATATAGCTCTTTCAAACCTTGTAAGCAGTAAGTTACAGGAAAGTTCTTCTTATCATGTAAAAAGACATTTCTGTTGAAACTTCAAGAGTTTTACTTTCAAAGCATTGGCATAGCCTATAAGAGGCCTGACAAGTTATCATTTAACAACAGATGTATTCTTACCAGTAGGAGGGAGCACAGAGGCTACAGCTGCTCACAATGTTTCCACAGTCTGATGTGGGCTATTCTGTATACTGGTGCACAGAGCAGTCCAATGTCTGAATCTGGAGGTTATCTTGCATACATGAGTCAACTTGACTTAATGAGATACAGTAAAGTACAGAAGGATTTAGTATTTGAGTGCCTTTTATGTTCTAGTCACTATGTGGCAAATACCACTGTTACCATTTCATACATTAGAAATGAAACTGAGGAAATATAAGTCCTGTGTCCAAAGTTTACACTACTAGTCAGTGGCAGAATTAGCTATCGGTACAGGCTTGTTCATTATCCCCAGTGCACCAGCCTTCAAACCTATACTATGATGCTATCTTTGGCAGGGGACACTGCCTCCTTGAGAAGTACAGAAAACGTCAGCGTGGCCTGCATACGCATCTAGGAAGAAGGTGCCCTCCAACTCACAGAGCAGCACATCTGTACATTTCAGCAAGTTTACTGTCCTCACCTGAGTCCTGAAAGTGACTGTTTTTACAGCCTGGTGTCATTTCTCATGTTGCCTTATACTCGAACGAGATGTCCGAGTCTGACTTGGGCCTCCACTACCTCTGCCCTCTTTGCTCACTCCTCATATCTCATTGCTGTGCACTGTTGCTTGAGATTCTAATAGAGAGTACGCAGCAAGCACGTATGAAGTGTAGGTTCCCGTGGACCCCTGCTGCAGGTGAGGTGACATGAGGCACATATTGAGGCAGTGATGCATGGAACAAAATGGGGTCTGCAAGGAAGGGGAATCCAGAAAGTGCTCCAGCTATCTCCCAGAGGCCTCAGTTTTGCTCCAAAGCTGTTTTAAATGTGAAGGATAAGAGATCTGGGCATCAAAACAAGATAAGAAACTAATTAAAGATTAGCAAAGAAAATTTCAAGAGTTTGAGTGAAAGAAATTATCTTGACCTGGAAAACTCTGCCAATCCAACTGTTTTATAGAATTAACATTTTATATATTTTAGATCCCAAAGTACTAAATACAGAGAAACAGAGAATGGAATGGATAGAACAGAAACATTGAGCAGATTCCTATGAGCACAGCTGCAAGATCACAGGACAATTAATGACATTGCTAGGACAATAAAAATGCTAGTCCACAAATCATGCATGGACATGCCCAAATTTCTTATAGAATAGGTAAATTAGAGTTGCTTGAAGTTAGTACAGAGTTATTTTCTTTTTTTCGGGGGGGGGGTCTTTTCGAGACAGGGTCACGCTGTAGCCCCAGCTGTCCTGGAACTCACTCTGTAGACCAGGCTGACCTTGAATTCACAAAGATCCACCTCCCAAGTGCTAGGATTAAAGGTATGTGCCACCATGCCCGGCTTATTTTCCTTACCACAAACAGTTTTGTGCACTATTTTAAAAATGAAAGCACAAACTTATTTTCTATAGGAATTGAGACACATTTGGATATTAAAGAGAGAGTGAAAGAATGGCTCCTTTTAGTAAGCAGAGCTCTAAGGCTCCTGCCCTAACTCCTCCCCACTGGGCTAGTGAAATGAGCAAAGCTCTATCTGCATGCTTCATTGCATGCACAGAGTAGGAAACGCGGCTCCACTGTAAAAGACAATCGCTACATCTGTCAGCATCTTGTAAAGATTGTCTTCTTTTATGTCTCCAAAGTGACTTGTATTGCCAAAGTTCAACACATCAAATTAAGAATGTTTCTTACAAAAGATAAGACACTAAACTACCACCACTTCAAATAGATTGAATTGCTGTTATTTATTCACATTAAACAGTGTCAAGACTTCAACTCTAATGAGAAAGTTCTGGATGTTTGTTGGGGACTTGGAAGTGGGGATAAGATTCCCAAGGCTATCTTCTTCCAGTAAAATTTTTGTTGAATGATTGTGTGTGTGTGTGTGTGTGTGTGTGTGTGTGTGTGTGTGTGTGTGTGTGTTGATAGCAATGGAACTTGGGGCCTTATCCATGCTAGTAGATATCCATGCTATCTACTACTGAGAGATACCCCAAGTCCAATATTTTAGCCTCTAATTTTTTTTATGTGTATGAGTGTACTGTCTGAATGTGGGTTGGTGCACCCGTGTCATGCAATGCCGAGGAGGTCAGAAGAGGGCGTCGGATTCCATTGGAACTGGAGTTAAAGACGGTTCTCAGCCACCATGTGGGTGCTGGGAATCAAACCCGGGTCCTCTGCAAGAGCAGTCAGCACTCTTAACCACTGAGCCATCTCTCCAGCATCCTCTATTTTTATATGTGTGAGTGTATTGCCTGAATGTATCAAAAAGCATCCATCTTGTGCAATGCCTAAAAATGTCAGAAGAGAGCATCAGGTCCCCTGGAACTGGAGTTACAGATTGTTGTTAGCTGCCATGTGGGTACTGGGAACCAAACCCAGGTCTTCTGCAAAAGCAGCCAGTATGCTTAACTCCTGAGCTATTTCTCCAACTCCAAAGTGAACAGTCATGCTAGGCATGGTAACATATGCCTGTAATTCCAGCACTCAGAAGGCAGAAGCTGGACAATTGCAAGTTCAAGACCACATCAATTAGTCTTGACAAGATGGGGATAGAGGGTAGGAAAATGGCTATTTAAAAAGTACTAAGAACTATTCCTAAGAACCTTTTCACTACAAAATGGATTTAAGACTTATTTTTCCACAGCTTTTGACCTGTTTATGTTTCCCTGACAAAGCTGAGTAAGAGTACAAAATTCACTGCAATGGACCTCTTCCTCAATAAAATGAAGTTCACTATCCACTGCCTGTTACTGTCATTTGCAGATAGGCTTGCCTTCATGTCCATTGTTATCTGTGGCATTATTCCTCTCCATTAACTATTACACAGTTTTATATAATTTTTCAAACACTTGATTCTGTCTCCTATTGAAACCATAAACTTAAGCCGAGTGTGGTGGCGGCACACACCTTTAATCCTAGCACTT
>VZQC01001072.1:1473827-1543799 GCA_009823505.1 Rhizomys pruinosus | reverse complement strand
CCGCGGAGGTCAGAAGAGGGTCTCGGATTCCCCTGGAACTGGAGTTCTCCTGGAATTGGAGTTTCAGACGGCTCTCCGCCGCCATGTGGGTGCTGGGGATCGAACCCAGGTCCTCTGTAAGAGCGGTCGGCGCTCTTAACCGCTAGGCCACCTCTCCAGCCCCATAAACTTATTTATATTAACAAAATCTCTACATCACCCCATAGATGGAGGTCAGTGAACGCTGACAACTTTTTCAGTATCTCATACCCGTCTCTTTTCTAATTTTGTTCTTCTGCATCATCTGCCACTTCCGTTGCTCTCCTTTTCTCTCATTCTCTCACTTCTTTATTATTATTACTCCCTTCCACTGCATTTTAGTCTCATCTCCCCCACCTTTTTGCTTTTTAATTTTCTCTCCTGTTTATAAGATCTTGAAACCTTGTGTCTTGGTGTGGTGTCACTCCGCCATGCGTAGAGGTGGATGCTCAAACCCCCTCCACTGGATTACAGGGAAAAGGGAAGACACAAAACAGCCACCAGCAGCTGTCCTAAACCGTGGGGTCAAAGGCTAACAAGTTTTCCACTGCCCACCTGTCTCATCTAACATCTATACCAGGCAATGCCCTATTGGCACTCCCAGATCCTCCAGGCTGCTGCCTGATTGGCACTCTACAGCCTAATGCCAGACTGCCACCTGATAGGCACTCTACAGTCTAATATGCCAGACTGCCACCTGATAGGTGCTCTATATTCTAATTCCTGCCTGGGCACTCACCACACATCACAGCTGGCAACCTGATAGGTCTCCTTCCAGCCCCACACCACCTTCCCAGGAGGGTGGTCTGATTGACCACCATCCAACCCACTGGTCACTACGACACAATCCTGATGAGCTAAGATTACATGTGAAAAATAATGGTCAGTAGTTTTTTTTCTGGTGGTAAGAAAGATTCTTCTTTTTATTCACAGCATTCTGTTTTTCTTTTGGTCTTTTTGAGACAGGGTCTCCCTGTAGCTCCGGTTGTCCTGGAACTCGCTTTGTAGACCAGGCTGGCCTTGAACTCACAAAGATCCGCCTGCCTCTGCCTCCCAAGTGCTAGGATTAAAGGCATGTGCCACCGCACCTGGCTTACATTCTGTTTTTATACCCAGAGTGACATCATATCTCAGGGCCTGATTTCAGACCCCCTGCCTCATGTTCCATAACATTAGGAGTACTAGCATCACCAACACAAGAACTGGTGAGTGCCTTTGATCTCAAGGTGTCACAGACTTGCTTAAGGCCAGGTTTCAGTGTAAACAGACAAGCAGGTGATTTAGCACAAAAGAAGCCACAGGGGGCCTCCTTTTTCCCTACATCTTGGATTTTGTTTCCTGTAGCTATGATAAAATACTCTGACAAAAACAACTTAAGGGAAGAAGTGTTTATTTTGGCTTACGGTTTGGAATACAGTCCATCTTAGCAGGGAACTCAAGGTGGCAGAAGTTTGAAGCATCCGGAGTTACGTTGCATCCACAATCAGGAAGTAACACAGGCTAGCCTAAACTTGTTTTCTCTACATACACAGTCAAGAACCACTGCTCGTGAATGGTGCCACCGTGGTGGACAGATCTTCCCATAGCAATTAACCAAATTATGATAATCTCTTATAGGCATGCCAGAGGCTGGTATCCGAGGTGAACCTAGATCCCATCAAGTTGATAAATGAAATTAATCACCATAACCCCATCCCTTGTCAATGTGACAGTCAAACGGATCACTTTAAATCATAACTTTCCACTCCTTGTTACTAACATCTCATGTCTGTCTCATAACATAAAATACATTCAAGCTTCAAAGATTACCACACTATTTAACAATTCCAAGAGTTTAAAGATCCAAAGTTCATCTCTCATCTGAGATTCAAAGCAATCTCTATACTGTGAGTTCCTTAAAAAAAAAAAAATTCAAAAACAAGTTACCTACTTCTAACATATAATGGTACAGAGTAAAGATTTCCACTTTAAAATGGAAGATTCCCCCCCCCCCAAAAAAAAAGCCGGGTGTGGTGGCACACATCTTTAATCCTAGCACTTGGGAGGCAGAGGCAGGCATATCTTTGTGAGTTCAAGGCCAGCCTGGTCTACAGAGCAAATTCCAGGACAGCTCTGGGGCTACAGGGAGACTCTGTCTCGAAACGACCAAAAAAAAAAAAAACAANAAAGGAAGAATCAGGACTGGAAAAAATGGTTCAGTACTTAAGACCTGCTGTTCTTCCAGAGGACCCAGGTTCAATTCCCAGCACCTACATGTGGCTAACAGGCTAACATACATCTGTAACTCCAATTCCATGGGATCCAACAACCCCTTCTGACCTCTGTGGGCATTCCACATGAGTGCACTTACATACATGCAGGAAAAACACTTGTACACATACAATAAAAATAATAAATAATTTAAAATGGAAGTATCATGGTATAGCAAGGAATGAAAAAAAAACAAAAAAAGACCAAAATCTATCAAGGAAAACACTAAATCCTACATCCCTAATGCCTACCGTCTGGGTTCTGAAGGGATTTGGTAGCTCAGTTCCTCCATCTCTGCATATCTCTCTCTCTCTCTCTCTCTCTCTCTCTCTCTCTCTCTCTCCTCTCTCTCTCCTCTCTCTCTTCTTTCTCTCCTCTCCTCTCTCTTTCCTCTCCCCATGCAGCTTTCCTCAATGAATTTCCCATGGTTCTGGCATCTGTAATATGCTAAGGGTGGCCATTGCAACTTAAGCTTCACCTCCTCAACTTCACACAATCACTTCTTGAGGCCTCTTTTTAAGGTCTTGAGCCATGCCATTCCAGGCCTCAGCTGCTTCTGAAACTGTGGAACAAGGCTCCTTGACCCCTCAGTCTTGCCTCTTTCATGCCTAAAAAAACAGTATTTGTGGATGATGCCGCCAAGTTTTGCTGTCAGCTCAAGATGTAGCCTGGCACCCTCAAACCACATCTGCATCAACTTCTGTGTGCTGAACTGGGTGAACATTACCCTAGGCAGTTGCTTTTGAAGATCATGGGAACCCTTCAATTTAGTCTTCCTTTGTTCAAATGAATTTGGATGTTTATAAGATGGAGCCTCTGATGAGTGGGACACTTCTCCTGTTGTCCTATTGTCCTGTTGTCCCAGTGTATTCAACAAGGTTTCTCTTCAGTGATTCTAATATCTTTAACAATTACGGCTGCTTTCTCAATACCAGCCTGAATGCTCTCCTGTCTTGAAATTTCCTCTGCCATAAAATTAGTCCATTACCTCTAAATTCAACTTGACTTAAGTCCTCAGAGTATAGGCAGAATGAAATCAAATTCTTATTAGAAATACCTCACAAATGGCCCCTATCCCAGTTCCTGATAGAGTCCTCATTTCCCTCTGAAACCTCATAAGCCAGGCCTCCACTATTGGCATTTCTCCCAGCATTCTTGTCTTCCAAGCTCCCACTAGAATGGCCCATTAAGTCTCTTCTTCCAGCAGGCTAGGGCTTTTCTAACTCCAAGTTCCAAGCTCTTCCACATTCCATCCACAAAACCGTTCCAAAGGTCCAGAACTACATGGTCAGATCTATCATAGCACTGCTTTTCCATACCACAGTCTATCTTTCTTTTTGTGTTGCTATTTTAAAATCCCCCACAAAAGCTGCTTAAGAAAAAAAGCTTTATTTTGGTTCATGGCAGGGAAGTAAAAACTCCAGGAACTAGAAGCTGATGGTCATATTCATCTACCAGAAGCAAAGAGCAATGAAGGCGAACACTCAACTCACTGTCTCCATTTATACAGCTCAGGATCTCAGCCCAGAGAATGGAGCTGCCCATATTGGGTTTGTCTTCCCATATCAATTACCTCATTAAAATAATCTCTCACAAGCATGCCCAGGTAATTCTAGATCTCTTCAAGTTGACAGTTGAGATTAACCATCACACCCCATATAGAATCTTCTCTGAAAGAAGTCAACAAAGGAATTCTAAGAAGCATAAATGTAAAGTTTCACAGTGAAAAAAGTGTTTTCTCTCCTGTTGTCCCTCAGGTCAGTAGAGCAAGCACTTTCTATATGATTAAGAATTCAACACAGAGTGATCAAGTCCACAGTATGAAGTAGGTATTTGAATAAGAAAAGCCCCAGGACCACAATCACACATGTTTGCCACAGTCACACAGACAGCCTGGTAGTTTCAGCCTGGTCTCAAGCTCACAGTTGCTCTCCTGCCTCAGTCTTCCAAGTTGCTAGTGTTACAAGTGGTACTGTCACACTCAGCTGCCATATGCCCTTAAAACTAGGAAGGATCATGTTGCTCAGTCTAGCCAATGAGAGAGGTAAGTAAAATTAGTAGCAAGGGGCTTTAGGAAATTTTGTTGAGGAAAAAGCTCACCTGACACTCACATTTTCCCCTGTAGGTATTCCTTGGGTACCGTACAACCTGCTGAGATATAAGGACAAAAGTCCCATGCCAAAAAATAGGAAAGCAGGAAGGAGCTTTGTTACATGAGTAGCTGTACAAGTTCTGAATGGCGCTGTATCTCATTTGCTAAATAAGCTCTCTTAATAACTACATATTGGTATGTGGCTTGTGGTAGAACAAGACAAATATAAATTCTAACTAATATATCCATATGACAACATGGAGAAGAGTGCAATAGTAGCACAGTGTGATAGTCCACCTTCAGAAAAAAAGGACATGTTCCCCAGCTGCCAGCAAGGAGCTCTGCTGTCCCAGAGCCCTTGGATGTTAGCCTTCTTTGGGGATCATACCTAACTGAGGATGCCCACTTTTCCCAAGAGCATTCCTCTCCCTAGGCAGCCTGTGACTGGGCTGGGGGTGCACAGGCCCAGGCATTCACCAAGCTCTAAATGTTCCCAAAGGCCATCCCAACTCCCAAGCAAATCATGGATTTGGCCCATCTTCTTCCTCAGTCATTTTTTTTTCTTCCTTCCCCGCTGTGCAAGATAATTTCAAAAGCCATCTGTAATAAAATCCATGCAACCAATCTCGAGGTCAGGGTCTGCTTATTGAAGAGTATAATCTCTGACAACATGTTGGTATGTCCAAGAGTTCGCGATGTCCCAAGCTACAAAAAAAAAAAAAATTGTTTTATGTTTGATGCCTAAACTTAAGTACTGCACTAGAGAGCTTTAAGAAGACTTTTCATGTACCAGAGTGGTTTGCCCTGAGTACATTTGGGAAATGTTAGGCTCAATTCCAATATAAGGAATTTAACCATTCTACCATCATGAAGGTTCAGTGTCAAAATATGCATGGTAGGGAAAGACTAAGAAAATTTCAAAGAAATGAAGTTAAGTTACATTTATTTAAATAAAATTTCATCTGTTTACTTAATGATGTTAAATCGATGCATACCATTCCTACGGTCCCTCCGTAGGCTATAGGCCCAGATGCAATCCATCAACCTTATTTCATGGCTGATGCTTGAATTATATTTTAAGTCTCCAAAGAAATATCACCTCTAAACTCTGGAATTTACCAAAAACAAGTAAGAAATAGCCATGTAGAAAAGACTTTCCATATACTTTTTATAAAACTTATTGAAACCATCATATGTTTAAAAAGTCGATGGCTCCATAAGGGGCCATAAAATAAATTCCTCTTAGAGTTAGTACGAGGGGGGGAGATCTGCCTCTATAGAAAAACTGGCATGGTTCATTTTATTAGCTAATAAGAGCTTTATATAACTTGTGTTTTCCTTTTCGTCTTGCCTGCCAGAAAAAAAAAGGTCAAAAGTAAAGTCTGCACTAAATCTCAAAGGCAATCCATCACCTAGATTTTTCAAGAATACTTATCACTCCAACTCCATCACCTTTCTTTATTCTAATTTTTTTCACTGATTTTGATGATTGAAAGATATTTTATCTTCTAGAAGCTACCTCTAAACCTTCTGGAAATAAATTGGCTAAAATAAGTATAAATGTTACCAGCATTTTTTTACCTTACCTACCCAATCTTGCTTATTCGTTTTACTTATCTGAAGTCAAAATCCACACTGTGTGCAAGGCAAGGCTGATTAAACATGTAAGGCAATTGTTGTCTTCAAATTTCTTATCATCTACCAAGGATGGAAGAGATTGTATATGGTTACATGTAAAGTGTAAATCAAGGAATGATATAAATGGTATAAGAACCAGGGGTCCATGTTGTTGAGGAGAAATCACCTTGGATTTGTCTGAGACAGGCATGATTTATAAGATTAGCATTTAGCTGGGCGTGGTGGCACATGCCTTTAATCCTACCACTTGGGAGGCAGAGGCAGGCAGATCTCTATGAGTTCAAGGCCAGCCTGGTCTACAGAGCGAGCTCCAGGCCAGCTGGGACTAAAAGGGAGACCCTGTCTCAAAAATACCAAAAAAAAAAAAAAAAAAAATTGGCATTTAATAGAGGCAGAATATAGGGAGATTCATGATCTTCCCATGGCCTCATTATGTACTATGATTAAGGATGATCACAGACACACAGTATTACCTAGTCACAGTCAGGCAGCTTCACCGGTAGGTTGTCAAACTCAGAAAAGCTTCAAAACTTTTCATTCAGCTCTTTCTTGATCAATCCATGTTTTACAAACCACAGACAGGTAGCAGAGACTCAGATGTACAGCAACGGCTCTAGAATCCGAACATCCGCACAGTGACCACTCCTTTGGTCAGTGCAGGTCACTCTGATGGCTTTGATATCCCCACTCTACCAGAGACTCTGCTGTGAGGAGCACCTTCAGTTCTGCCTTTACCCCACGACCTCTCCTCTCCAGCTTTGTCAGTCAGTGGCTGACCACAACAGGGGCATCAGAGTCAGGCCAATTCTTCCCACCAAGGGTCTCTTCTAAAGGACAGCAGTGGCCTACGATTCCCGTAGACGTGGCCTAAACTGTCTCCAAGCCCTGCTGCATTCTGGGGTTCATTTCCCCAGCTAACCTTCCTCCCCTCTCACAAGGTTGGGAGCTCTCACCATCCGCCCTGCTCCTCCCCTTTTTCCTTCCTCAGGCATGTACCCCAGGAAATCTCTCGCACCTCTAGTCCCACTGTACGGCTGCCTCTCTGATGTGTTCCCTTTCTGTACACTGCTTCCTGCTCTCTCACACCCTCTTCATGTCAGCCCCCCACCTTGAGTTAAGTATCCACTTGCTTTTCTCTCTACTTTCCTTCCCTGCTAGGGGAAGTTGACAGGGCAGAACAATAGCAAAGGATAACTCAGTGCAACTAAGTATGCACACTGCAACTTGTGCTGATAGGCTTTACTCCCTTCCCTGCCTTGAATTGTGTTAGAAAAGGCCCATTCTTTTCCATTATGCACCATAAACCCATAAATCTCAGGATGAAGGACCAGACTTTGACTTAGTGAAGAGAGAGACAGAGAGAGAGAGAGAGAGAGAGAGAGAGAGAGAGAGAGACTTTAGGTCTGGTGTAATGGCCCACACCTTTAATCTCAGCACTTGGGAGGCAGAGACAGGCAGCTCTCTGTGCGTTCAAGGCCAGCGTGGTCTGCACAGTGTTCCAGGCCAGCTGGGGCTAAAGGGAGACTCTGTCTCAGAAAGACAAGAAAAAATACAAAGACTTTGTAAAGTTAGGAGAGATGGTATATGATTGAAGAAACTCACCTTACAACATAGGTAGAATAGGTTACCTGAGTCAAAAGTAAAATCTCAGTAAGAGGTAGATAAGAATTTCATTAATCTCTCTCTCTTTCCTTAACTCATAAAACTCCATTGTTTGTGTGTGAATCACTCACAGTTCATCTCTCCTCTTAAATTTCTCCTTCACGTCATCATTCTCCATACTTACACTAATTTACTACAAAGGACACAAGCAAACCCTTAAGTTTTATCTTGTGTATAGATAGCACTTACTACTCATACTTATCTATGTTAAGAGATGGACTTTAAGAGCAAATAAGTATTACTCTTACCTAGGACTCCAGTTTCCAGCACCAGGTCTTGTGGCTTGCAACCACCTGTAACTTCAGCTTCATAGGATCCAGTGCCATGTTCTGGCCTCCTCAGACACTGCCCACATCTGCACACACCTCCATACAGACAGGAATGCCTGCATACGATTAAAAATAAGAATGAATCATTTTTTTTAATGTTACAGGCAATGAATAGCAGGTACAGAAGGTAAATAATAAAGTTAGCCTAAAAGTTTTCCAGTTATTATTTTATTGATGGTAGTTGCCTTTCTCAACTATGTGCAGGATTCAAAAAATAGAAATTTCTAAAACCTGTAAAGACTTTAAGAAGGGAGCCATTCTATCTGAGTCCTGCCTGACTAGATTGCAGGAATTGTAGCTGCGAAGCACTGTATTGAGATTGGTGTGTACACATGCCCATGAAGATTGCAGTGTGTTGCAGAAAGCAGCCATCAGAGAGCTTTAGAGGACCAGAAGAAGGCAGGAAGTCTCTTTCAGCTCTAGGAGACGCAGCAGCCTTCCAGGTGGATACCCAGCTGCTCTTCCTTCCCAAGCCTAAAATCTCCAGGAAAACATCACACCTCTGACGTTCAGATCATTTCACTGGAATTTATGTTGGCATAAAATGGACATTTAAAAACAGTCACATGATTTGAATGCTTTTAGGCTTCCTTCTAGAGCCATTTGTGATGTGCAGCTTCCTCCCCCACACTTCTGCTGTTTTCCAGCCATACCACAGCCCTAAGAAGCACATGGCCTGCACGATACAAAAATGTTCAGTAACAGAATTTTTTGCTTGGCTACCCAATTAAGTAAATCTCCTTGCCTGGATGAAACTAAGTTAAAATAACATTGAGATCTGTCTCCAAGACCACAAAAGAAAAGAAAATTAAAAAAACAGGCCTGAAAATGCCTTCTGTTGTGCAATGAGAATTGCAGAAGGGTTGTCAGATGAAGTTCCAAAAATGTATTAACACTTTTCCGATCTAATGTTCAGTCCCTCACAAACCCTAACCTTTGTAGGTTGTGTTGATGATGGGCTTTGGAGATGACCCTGTGAGAAACCATCAGTTCTTCTTATAAGGAAGAGAACCCTCTTTGCTTTTCAGAAACAAACACATGGAAAAGTGTAACATGCTAGACAGACTTGCAGATTAGCTGCGTCCTAATACCCTTCTGGAATTAGGACCTGCACTGTTCCAGACAGAGGCAATCATGTTCTTTGCTTATGAAATATCCAGACAATGAGATTCCACTCTGTCACACTATTCCTCAGTAACTCTTAGGTTATTACAACCATTAATGCCAAGCAGTTCTTTCTCCATTTCCATGGGCCTTCTATGGGAAGGCCTTCTATTCTGGGAATACAGAAACACTTCTGTATTCCCAGAAGTGTTTCTATGGAAACGGACTCACTTGGCCATGGCAAGTACTCAATCCAGTGCCAATGAGAAAGGGGTCAGAGGGCGTCAATTCTAGAAGAAGAGAGCATTAAAAGAAGGACTGAATAACTCTATAAGTGTAAGAATTGGCACTTCATGTTTTAGCCATAAAAAGAACTAAAATATCTCCCCTCATAAAGGCATGTTACATTGTGTGTGTGTATGTGTGTGTGTGTGATCCAATAATGTGAAAACCACTTTAAAGCTAATAAATAGCTCATATTCCCTTTGACCCATAAAGTAACTAATCATGAAGGACAAACCTCTTGGGATTATGCATTATTCTTTCAGTGTATTTATAGTAAGGTCATGTTTTAAGGCATCATATCAAGTTAGTCAGCTGTTAATGACAAATTCATATCTAACAGCAGTCTTGTGGACCACTAGGGACAGGTATCTTGGAATGAATTCAGTACTACACATCTAAGATCTAGTTTAGTTTACCTCTCCTCCCTCTAACCCTCACAAAGATCTATCGTGTGGGATTTACCTGGTTTATTTCCATATTAGTGCTTGATATCTAATATGGCTTGTTAACATAGCTTACCATATTTTCTGGGCATAAGTGTTTATGGGGAAAACTTCAGATTTATACAAGGGTTGGGACATGTGATTCATATAAACAGTAATAAGAGCATTGTTGCTAAAACCTGGGCTTGCTTTGAAGCCTCATCATACTGTTCTTGGGAAACCATTAAGCAAAATGCCCTGAAGGGTAGGAGAAATTGCATTGAGCAATAAAATGTCAACAAACTACAGGATTTGAACATCAAGCACTTTCATCTAAACATGCCCTTCTCTCCTTTCACTTGGCAGGAGTTTGGTTTTTGAAAAGCAATAAACCCAAGCACTCTGGTTGACCTGGGATGTGTTTAAGAAATCAAATCCTCAAGCCAGAAGCAGCATGACTTTCTATGAGGACTCCCCACCTTAGAAAAACTATAGAATGAGAAACATAAACAAAAGGAGAACACAAAGGTCTTTCTCAACTGTCTAGGCCTTGAATTTTTTTAAACTGGAGGGTACACCAAAACCCTAGGACAGAAGAAATAACCTTGAATCTGTTTAAACAGGTGCCAGTACTTAGTCTTTCTGAAACAGCAACTGAATATATCATATACATCCAAGAAGGACATGGTCAAGTTTCCCTGTCTACAGGTCTCTGTGGCTTCATAAACCATAGACAGACAGTACTCAGTCTCATATCAAATTTATAGACAAGAGGAGCTTGACTTCCCATAGAGATTCCCAAGTAACTAAAGCCCTTTACTTATGTCTCTTACAAACATTAAAAGAGGTCCAAACTAAAAAAACCATAGTAGTATTTATTTGATCTATTTCATCTTCAACCCTACCTCTCCCATTCATAACCAACAGAAGCAAAGGTTTCAAGTCACATTTCCCCATTATTTCTATCAACCCATCCTTTGGTCCATTTCTCCTCACCCTGTGTAATTTTATTACATAGATTGACCTCATCTCTTTCCTAGAAGAAAAGAATCCTGGTTTGTAAGGAAAAAAAAAAGAATCATAAATTTGATCTAATAATTAGAGACTTCTAGGGCTGGAGAGATGACTCAGTGGTTAAGAGCCCTAGCTGCTCTTGCAGAGGACCTAGGTTTAGTTCCTAACACCCACATAGCAGCTAACAACCATGCATACTCCAGTTCCAGGGGATCTGACTGATGCCCTCTTCTGACTTCCAAGGGCACTGTACCACATAGGTACACTTACATATATGCAAACATAACACTCATACACATAAAATAATAATGATAATAATTAGAGATTTCTTCTTTGGCTGGGTAGGGAAGAGAATGGTAAGGATTCCATATTAATACTTTGATCACATTACTAGTACTGTGAAAAATTACTACTAAAAATTAGTGGGGATGAGGATGTAGATCAGTGCCTAGCATGTACCAAATGTGCCATCCAGAGATGAAAAAATCTGAAAGACATGTTGATGATTGTAGGAAGCTTCTCTTGCTATGAGCAGGCACTGCACAGTCCTGCTAAGGGGAGGGAAGCAGTGGCCGCCTGTGGTCACTGCTGGGGGACTGGGCACAGAGGTCAGTTGGTCACTTTTGTAACTCAACCTGAGAGGGACTTCCAACCCACGTCCTTGGCCTGGGAAGTGGAACGCTTCCCATCTGGCTGTGCTATCTCACCTGCCCCAAAACTGCTGGTCTCTGGACAGGAATTTCAGGCTGATGGCTGATGACCAATATTCAGCCTACACCCACTCACAATCCACTCCACAGGTTGGTGACCTGATTAGTCTCCATTCAACCCCACTCTGGCTTACCAGATCAGCGGTCTGATAGATCCCCATCTAACCCACTAGCCACCAACACTTGAAATCCAGGCCTGCTTCGGCCTGTGTACATGCAAAATAAAGGATCCGGGAATTCTGAATTGATGGTAATGGAGAACTAGATTTATTGCATGCTGCAAGTCACTTTTATAAGCAAAATGACGTCATCTCTCAGAGCCAATCACAGACCCGTCTTGTGCCCTTGTATGCTGCTGCCCTACCTAGTGTCATGTATCTGGGCCAGGAATAGCACCCTCCTGGGGCAAGGTCGAGGAATCCCATGACTTCCACACTGTGCCCTGAGGAATGCTAGCTGAGAACTAGCCCCTAATTCAAGCCGGATCTTCCCACAGGTGATGACATTTGCCTAGGCCTAGAGTTAAGAAATGTTTGACAGGAGAAACTCACATTTATAAAAATAGGAGATCTCAAAACAGTCGTTTTCCTTCTGGACAAATTAATCTAATAAGCTATCAAAAGTTGTCTAAAATTTATTGAAGAAGAAAAACAAAGGAGTGTAGAGAAGACCACTTAGCAGCCCTAAGAAACTATCATGCCTATGTGTAGAAACCATTGCTGCAAGGTTTGGAATGACAAACTAGGGGTTATCTGTATTGACTAGCATCCATCTTCTAATTGCTTCTATCCTATAAAAGCAAGGACTGTGAATTCAAATGCCTAGATGAGTCAGGCTGTACTTTAACCAAGTGACACCAGCTGGATTTGTACTGTAGCAAAATGGCAAAGGCACAGCCTATCTGAACGGAAGGACCTACTCCATTCCCAGCGGTTCTTTCCACATAAGAGTGCTGGCTCAATGTTGCCAAACTGTTTCCCACTAGAACATAAAAACAAAAGTGTGAGCCAGGTGCAGTGGTTCACACCTTTAATCCCAGCACTCAGGAGGCAGAGGCAGGTGGATCTCTATGAGTTCAAGGCCAGCCTGGTCTGCATAGTGAGTTCCAAGCCAGGTGGGGCTACAGAGAGACCCTGTCTCAAAAAGTCCAAAAAGTGTGATATGTAACATCCCCCAGATCTTTCATGCTCAGAGTTAATATTTCCATTGCATATGAAGGCCAAATAATGAGTTTATGAAGTTCATAAGCCAAGCAACTCTAGGGAAAAAATTTAAAACCTTTAAAAATCAATAACTATAAAACAAATATTTGGTCCCTCTATCTGATTCAATGTGAATGTTCAATAGTATTTACTGAAAAACCATCCACTAACTAATAAAGACTTACAGGAAATAAAATGGGAATTTAGCAACATAAATTTATTCAATTAATGATGTGAAAGAAATGTAGGCGCAGGCCAAGAAAAACTTAGTATCGAATGGAAAACTACCTTGAAATAAAATACCCTTACCCAACACATCACTTATAGAAAGTTATACAAAAAAATCATTATAAATTAATATGTAAGGACATGGATTACACCAATTTGTACTTAAACCATTGGAAATAACTAAGTCATGAAGCAATTGGCACTTAGGTTAAATCAATTTTGTATGCTATATACACATGGTGTATGAACTACACACATAAAAAATGAGGATGCAAATTGTGACAGCATGCATGAGACCTATATAAACTCAAGCCAGAAAAAAATTCAAGGTTAGAAGTGGGAAAGTGGATAAGAAGCCTCAGCCTTAGCAGAGGAACTATTGGTAACCAAGAACTGCTGGGAGAGAGTAAGTTTTCATTAAAGGTGTGACAGTAGATAGGTTATCCAGGCTCCAGTGGACAGACCCACACTGAAGGGCACCTTGGGAGCACAAATTTGACTCAATAGGCCTTATAATATATTACAAGGTAGATGAAATCAGGTAGGGTGCATTAAGAGGGATGAAGATAAGGGAGGACACCTAAATATGGTCGAAATATATTGTAAGAAATGTCCAAAAATCCAATTAAAAATTAAATAATGCTGCATAAAATTAATAGTAAAATGGTCAAAGAAAAAAGGAGGTTACAGATACAAATCAATTATGCTTCCATATCATCTTCAATCTCCTTCTTCAGGGTTTTAAATTTTTTGTTGTAGGGATCTTTGGTGTCTTTGGTTAGGTTTGTTCCCAGGTTTGTTTTTTTTTGAGGCAATTGTGAGTGGGAAGGTCGCCTTGTATTCCTTCTACAGTTTCTTGTCATTGGTGTAAAAAAGACTACTTATTTTTCTAGGTTAATCTTGTATCCTGCCACTTTACTGAAACTCTTAATTGTTTCTAGGAGTTTACTGGTGGAGTTTTTAGCATCCCTTAGGTAAACTATCATATCATCTGCACAAAGGGATAGTTTGACTTCCTCTTTTCCAATTACTACTCCTTTAATTTCCTTTTCTTGCTTTATTGCCCTAGTGAGCATTTCAAGCACTATATTGAAGAGGAGTAGTGATAGGGGGCAGCCTTGCCATGTTCCTGCCTTTAAGAGGACTACTTCTATAATTTTTCTCCATTTAGGATGATGTTGGCAGTGGGTTTGTTGTATACGGCTTTGATTATGTTGTCATCTTACATGTTTATATCTTTACTTTTGTATCTTTGGATGAAAGAAGAAACCATAAAGAAACCAGAAAATAATTTGATGTGAATAAAAACATAAATAAAATGTATCAAAACTGGTGAGACTTAATAGAGTAGTGCTAAGCAGCACCTATCTCAATTTTAATGCCTATATTGAAAAAAGAAAAGCTTAGCACTATATAAGCTTTTACATTAAGATAATATTTTTAAAGCGTGAATTCAAGCCAAAATAAGCAGAACTAATAATATAATTGAGGTGGGTCATCAGAGATAGCTTAACAACCTGTGCTTGTTTCAGTCTATGTGCATTCCCCTCTCCTAATAAATTTGGCAGCCTGAGACCCTTACCTGAACACACTATGTACACACATCCCACTTCAAACAACAGAATGAGTTTCTCCTCCCCTTATCACTGTTAAGCTTGGACAGTTTCTATGTAAACGTATTCTCAATATATCCTAGTACAAGATAAAGTGGACAGATCTACCCTGGCTTTGAATGATGCACAATAAGGCAAATAGCATCAACTAAGAGAAGTTTAGGGAGAATCACCCTATTTATCATCTATGCTTAGGCATAGATGATTAAATTAAATGCATTATGGAAAGGGATGAGCACAGTAAAGAAAAACTATGTCAATCAAAACAGAAAATCACCCACATAGTATACCTTAGCAATGCAACTCCTTTCCAACTCTTTCTCTACCTTCATATAAAAAAAAGCTCCAAACAATAATTGGATCCCATAAGTACTCTCACTTATGTGGCCCACTGCCACTCCTGACTGTGTATCTGATCTAGTCCATTGCTTTGCTTTGAATTAAGTTCCCCTGCTACTTTTGCAAATCTGTGTAAATCTTTATTTAGAGTCCTTTATTAGAAGTCCAAGAACCTAGAAACATCTGGCTCAGACCCCAGCTACCAGTAATATAATAAAAATAAGCTGATTCTATGAAAAATAAAACAATAAAGAAAACTATGGTATAAACAAAAGCCAGTTATTGGACAAGGTCTATACACTGGTAAGCCCATAGAAAAAGAAAACAAAAAATCTAGGGCTGTAGCTCTGATCTCCAACACTGAAAAATAAAAATAAACAGCAAAGGAGCTGGGTGTGGTGGTGCACACCTCTAATCCTAGCACTCAGGAGGCAGAGGGAAGTAGATCTATGTGAGTTCAAGGCCAGCCTGGTCTACAGAGTGAGTTCCAGGCCAGCTGGGGCTACAGGCTCTGTCTCAAAAAGACCAATAAATAAATAAATAAATAATCAAAAAAAGCTATGCAAAATCAATATCAAAGATAAATTAATAATTTTAATATAGTCTATAGCCAGTTTTACCAACACCATTTGCTGAAGATGCTGTCTTTCCTCCATTGGGTCTTTTTGGCCCCCCTGTCAAATATGAGGTGGATGAAATTGTATGTGCTCGTTTGGATCTTCAGTTTTGTTCCATTGGTCTACATGTCTGTTTTTGTGCCAATATCAGGCTGTTTTTATAACTATAGCCCTGTGGAACAGTTTGATGTCTGGTATAGAAATCCCCCCTGTATTGCTCTTTTCCCTCAGGGTTGATTTGGCTATTCAGGGTCTTTTGTTGTTCCATATGAAGTTAAGAATATTTTTTTCCAAGGCTGTGAAGAATTTGAGATTTTAATTGGAACTGCATTGAATCAGTATATTAATTTAGGTACAATGGACATTTTTACTATATTAATTTTTCTAATCCATGAGCATGGGAGGTCTTGACATCTTCTGATGTCTTCTTCAATCTCCTTCAGGAGTTTATAATTTTTGTTGTAGAGATCTTTGGTGTTTCTGATTAGATTTGTTCCTAGATAGTTTATTGTTTTTGAGGCTATTGTGATTGGGAAGGTCTCCTTGTATTCCTTCTTCAGTTGCTTGTTGTTGGTGTAAAGAAAGGCTACTGATTTTTCTAGGTTAATTTTATGTTCCACCACTTTATTGAAACTCTTAATTGTTTCTAGGAGTTTTCTGGTGGAGTTTCTAGCATCCTTTAGGAAAACTATCATATCATGCACAAAAAGGGATAGTTTTACTTCCTCTTTTCCAATTAGTATTCTTTTAATTTCCTTTTCTTGCCTTATTGCCCCAGCCAGTGTTTCAAGCACTACATTGAAGAGGAGTGGTAAAAAGGGGCAGCCTTGTTGGGTTCCTACCTTTATGGGGAATCCTTCTAACTTTTCTCCATTTAGGATGATGCTGGCTGTGGGTTTCTTATATATATATGGCTTTGATTATGCTGAGGAATGATCCTTCTAGTCCATTTCCCTCTAGTACTTTAATCATAAAGGGATGCTGGATTTTGTCAAAGGCTTTTTCTTTTTAAAATAAATTTTATTTATTTATCTTATGTGTATGAATGTACTGTCTGCATGCAGGTCTGTGCACCCATGTCATGCAATGCCACGTAGGTCAGAAGAGGGCGTCGGATTCCCCTGGAACTGGAGTTCTCCTGGAATTGGAGTTACGGATGGTTCTCAGCCGCCATGTGGGTGCTGGGGATCGAATCTCTGCAAGCGCAACTGCTAGGCCATCTCTCCAGCCCTGACTTTTTCTGCATCTATTGAGATGAGTGTGTGGCCTTTGTCCTTCAGTCCATTTATGTGTTTTATGATATTTACTGATTTTCATATATTGAACCATCCCTGCATCTCTGGTATGACTCCAACTTGATCATGGTGAATGATCTTTTTGATGTGGGTCTGTATACCGTTTGCAAGTATTTTGTTGAGAATTTTTGCATCTGAGTTCATTAATGAGATAGGTCTGTAGTTCTCTTTTTTGGTTGCATCCTTGCCTGGTTTTAGTATTAGAGTGATGCTGGCTTCATAGAAGAAATTTGGGAGATTTCCCTCTGCTCGTATCCTTCTGAACAGTTTGAGTAATAATGGTTGTAAGTCCTCTTTAAATGTTTTATAGAATTCTGCTGTGAAACCATCTGGACCTGGGCTTTTTTTGGTTGGGAGATCTTTTTTTACATTTTCAATTTCTTCATATATTATGGGTCTTTTTAAGCTGTCAATCTCTTCTTGGTTTAGCTTTGGCAATTCCCCAGATATGCAGATATTCATCCATTTCTCTTAGGTTTTCAAATTTTGTAGAGTATAGGTTTTTGAAGTATTCCCGTATGATTGTCTGGATCTTTTCATTGTCTGTTGTGATATTTCCCCTTTCATCATGAATTCTATTGATTTGGAGTTGTTCTTTCTTTCTTTTGATTAACTGGGCTAGGGCTCTATCTTGTTTATTCTCTCAAAGAACCAACTTTTGGATTCGTTGATTTTTTTTGGATTGTTTTCTTTGTTTCTATTTCATTAATTTCTGCTCTGATTTTTTAAATTTCTTCCTGTCTGTTGTGTTTAGGGTTTATTTTTTGTTGTCTTTCAAGTGTTTTTAGCTGCAGTGTTAGCTCATTTATCTGTGCTCTTTCTGTTTTTTTAATGTAGGCACCCAGAGCTATGAACTTCCCTCTTAGGACTGCTTTTAAAGTGTCCCATAGGTTTTGTTGTGTTGTACTTTTATTGTAGTTTAGTTCCAAGATTGCTTTTATTTCTTTCCTTTTTTTCTCCTTGACCCATTCATTATTCAGGAGTGTGTTGTTTAGCCTCCATGTGTTTGTATAGGTAGCAGAGCTTATCCTGGTGTTGAAATTGAGCTTTATTGCACTATGGTCTGATAGAATGCACAGAATTATTTCATTTTTTTGTATTTGTTGAGGTTTTTTTCTGTGTCCAAGTATGTGGTCAATTTTGGAGAATGTTCTGTGGGGTGCTGAGTAGAAAGTATATTCTCTGGTGCTTGGATGGAATATTCAGAAGATGTCTGTGAGGTCCATTTGCTGTATTGCATTGTTCAGTTCAGATGTCTCTCTGTTTATTCTTTGTCCAGTTGATCTGTCCAAAGGACTTAGTGGAGTATTGAAGTCCCCTACTATAAGTGTACTAGGGTTAGTCTGTGCCTTGATGTCCTGTAGAGGTGTATTTATATAGGTCAGTGCAACAGAGTTTGGTGCATATATATTCATGATTGTGAGGTCAACGTGGTTAATTTTCCCTTTGATAAGGATGTGTGGTGGTTTGAATGAGAATGTCCCCCATAGGCTTTAAGTATTCAGACATTTTCTCTCCAATTGGTGGCACTGTTCTTGGAGGTCTTAGAAGGTGTGGCTGTGCTGGAGGAAGTATGTTATTGGGGGCAGGCTTAGTGAGTTTAACAAGCCTTGTGGTCTCTAGCCTTTCCCTCTCTCTGCTTCCCATGCCCATTGCAAGACGTGACCCTAGGCTTGCTGCTCCAGCCCCAGCCACCATGCCTCCCACCACAATGGACTCTAATTCCCTGGAATCATCAATTGTAAGCTCAAATAAACTCTTCCTTTTATAAGTTCCCTTGCTCATGGTGGTTTTATCACAACAGAAAAGTGACTAATACAGGATGTAATGGCCCTCTTTGTCTCTTCTAATTGCTTCTACTTTGAAGTCTATTTTGTCTTATATTAAAATAGCAACTCCTTTTTAATTTTTACTTATTTATTTTTTAAGGTATCCTACAATATAAGAGCACAGTTGTTTTCAGATCACATTAACATTGCTCAGTTTGCCATGCAATTAGGTAATTGGTGCTAGCATCTACAGATGAGGGATACCATTCATCGTTTGTTTTTCTAGGACTGTGTTACTTCACTCAGCATGATATCTTCTAGCTCCATCCATTTACCTGCAAAGTTCATGATGTTATCTTTACCACTGCAAAGAACTCCATTGTGTAGATGTACCACATTTTCTCTATCCACTCATCAGTTGAGGGGCACTTGGGTTGGTTCCAGCTCTTTTTGGTACCATTTGCTTGAAATATTTTTCCATCCTTTCACTTTAAGTTGGTGCCTATCCTTGAGGATGAGAAGTGTTTCTTATAGACAGCATATCGATGGATTCTGTTTCCTAACCCATACTCCTAGTCTATACCTTTTGATTGGGGAATTTAGTACATTAATATTTAAGGTTATAATTGAGAGGCGTATGTTTCTTCTTTTCACCTTATTATCCATTTACATTTTTTGTCTAGGTTTCTACTTCTGCATTTCTGCTTTTATTAATTTCTCTTTCAAGGTGCCTGGGGGTAGTTGCTTCTCTCCTCTGTCCTTTGAATTTCTTCAAGTATTCTCTGAAGGGTTGGTTTTCTAGACATGTATTTATGTCATGGAAGATGTTTTTTTCTCTTTCCTTCAACTACAATCAACATTTTTGCTGGGTATAGTAACCTGGGTTGGCATTTATAGTCGTTTAGCACTGGGAATGCTTTACTCTTTGTTCTTCTTGCTTTCATAGTTTGCACTGAAAAGTCAGCTGTAATTCTGATAGGTTTCCCCTTATATGTAACTTGCTATTTTTCTATTGTGGCTTTCAGAATTTTGCCTTTGTTTTGAGCATCTAGCATTTCAACTATGATATAGCCTGGGAAGTTTCTTTTCTGGTCTAGTCTATTTGGTGTTCTATGTGCTTCTTTTATTTGTATGGGTTTGTCTTTTTTTTAATTTGGGGAAATTTTCATCTATTATTCTGTTGACAATCTGATTGATTCCATTCTCTTGGGATTCTTCACCTTCCTCTATCCCTATGATGTGGAGGTTTGTTCTTTTCATAGTATCCCACATTTCCTGGTTGTTCTACTCTTGTGTATTTTTAAATTTTTCATAGTCTTTACTTGAGCTTTTTAGTTGTTCTGTGTTATCTTCTAGGTCTGATATTCTTTTTTCTGCTTCTTCTATTCTGCTTCTGAGGCTTTTTCCCATTTTTTTCATTTTGATTGGATGACTGTTCTATTTCCTTTTTCATTTCTTCCTGTGTTTTCTTTACTATTTCCACTTCTTTTGGGAGCTTCTGTCTTTTCTTGTAGCTCCTTGTTTCACTCGTTGGTTTCCTTTTTCATTTCAGTGTTGGATCTTTTCAATGTTTCCACTTCCTTCTGTAGTTTGTCATTTTTTTTCCTCTAGCTGTTTCTGGAATCTGTCATTTTCTCCTTTTAGTTCATTCTGAAGTTTGTCCTTGTCTCCCTCTAGGTCCTTTCTGAGTTTTTCATTCTTTCCCCTTAGTTCTATGATTTCTTTGAATATATCTGTGATTGTTATTCTACGATCTGTGTCCTGAGTTACCTCTAGGGAGATCCCATTGTAGGACTCCTCCACAGGCTCCATAGAGTTTGATGTGGAGTTATTCTGCACTTTTTCCATATTGTTCTTTCATTGTGCTCTCAGCATGTGGTTTGCCTTTTGCCTGTATTCTGTCGAGAATCTTGAATGCCTCTTCACCTTGTTGAAGGATTGCTTTCCTTGATTCCTTTGGGTGCCTTTGTCATAGTCTCCTTATGTATGAAGTGTTGGCTTGTCTAGGTTTCAAGCTTTCAATTTTGGTTATATATTGGAAGGGATATTTCACTCTTCCCTTTCTGTTCTGTAAGAACTGGGTGACAGTTTTTTTTTTATTCTGTAACAACCCAGATGACACCTTCTGAGCACTGTATTCCCTCTGCTGCCAGCCACTCTCTCTGTAGTTTCAGTTGGCAGGGGAGGTGGGGGGGTTGGTTGAGTTGCTTGCTTAGCCCTCATGCCAGTATCTTCTGCCTGCTCTTGGGCACCAAATGCCTGCAGCCTCTGAGTTCAAATCTCAGCTCCCGGCTCCCAGAATCCTCTAGACCCAAACACTGGTCCGCTCAGCCTCTGCTCACACTCTGGCACCAAATGCCTGCAGCCTCTGAGTTCAAACCTCAGCTCCCGGCTCCCAGAATTGGTATTTGTTTTTCTAAGCCTTGGTTATCACCCTTGAAATTATGGTTTCCAATTCTGTCATTTTCCTGCAAACAGTTTCATTTTCTTTACATCTGAACAAAGTTTCATCATGTAAACTTGTCCTTGATGGACATCTAGGCTGATTCCATTTCCTTGCTGTTGTAAAAAGAGCATGGATAAACATAGCTGTGAAAGTGTCTCTGTAGCAGAATGTAGAATCCTTTGGGTATATGCTCATGAGTGGTACTGCTGGGGTATGGTAGTTCTAATCTGTGACCATGTGTCAGGGGAGCAAAGGAAGATGCTGTGTCTTGCTCGATTACTCTTCATCTTATTCCCTTAGACAGGATCTCACTGAAGCTGAAGGTAGAGCCAGAAAGTTCTAGCAGTTCTCTTTTCTCCACATCCCTGTCAGTACCGGGCATATAAGTGCATGTGGTCATACCTGGCATTATTTATGTGGGTGACAGGGTCCAAATGCAAGTCCTCAAATTTGCACTCAAGTGCTCTTACCCACTGAGTGGTATCTTCAGTCCCTATACTTACCCTTTTTGTAAACTTTTATTGAATTTTTTTGTACTTCAGACAGAATATCTTAATCATCTTTTTATTCCCTACCCCATTGGCACCCTCCCATAGACAGCCCCCCACCACACACACACACACACACACATGCACACACACATGCACACACACACACACACACACACACACACACACACACACACTGGAATTCATGCATTCTGTTACTTTCGTTAAGGCCTATCAAGTCAAGTTAGTGTCCCCAGACATCCCTCAGGGCAAGTTCATCCACTGAGGTCTAATAGCCTATCTAGAGTACCTCCTTTTAAGAGAATCAGCTCTTCCTCACCCATCATTATTCAAATGCCAATAGTTCTTTGGCTAAGATTCAGGTCTGCTGCCCATTTCCACAGTTCTATATTGGGTTTTTGTCTGCTTGAGTTTGTATGGGTCATGTCCTACTGACACCATTGTTGTAGGTTCATATGAGCAAGGTCACACACGTCTGTATGACTGTTTCTATATTGTTATGTACCTCTTCCTTCTTACAATCTTTCTGTCCCCTTTACCACAATGGTCCCTGAGCCCTGGGTGGGTGGAGTTTAAAGTAGGCATCTGGTCCAAGGACCCACTATACCTAGTGTTTTAAGAAGCCTCCATAGCTTACACTCCTAAAAGCAATGTATAAGAATTTCTTGTTCCCTACATCCTCACCAGCACTTGTTGTCATTTGTTTCTGGTTTTAATTTTTCTGTTTTGTTGTTGTTTAGATAACATCTCATTAGGTAGTACTGGCTAGTCTGGAACTTAGATGCAGACATTCTTCACAGAATTAGAAAAAAATCCTTAAAATGTAATGGAATTAAAAAAAGAACCTGAGTGTTGGACGTGGTGGCGCACGCCTTTAATCCTAGCACGTGGGAGGCAGAGGTAGAGGCAGGCAGATCTTTGTGAGTTCAAGGCCAGCCTGCTCTGCAGAGCGAATTCCAGGACAGCTAGGGCTACAGGAAGACCCTGTCTCTAAAAGACAAAAAAAAAAAAAAAAAAAAACCGGATAGCCAAATTGCTATCTCATTATCCAAAGAGAAATGTCAAGGGATTGCCATATCAGACTGGCACAAAAACAGACAAGTAGAACAATGGAACAAAAGAAAAGACCCAAATATGAGTGCATGCAATTTCAGCCCCCTGATATTTAACGAAGGTACCAAAAACACACCGGAGGAAAGACAGCATATTCAGCAAATGGTGCTGGCAAAACTGGATCTCCAAATGTAGAAGAATGAAATTAGACCCTTAGCTGTCATCCTGCACAAAAGACAATGCCAAATAGATCAAAGACCTCAATGTGAAACCTAAAACTCTGAAACTGTTAGAAGAAAACATAGGCAGGACCCTACAAATATAGATGCAGGAAAAGATTTTCTTAATCAGACATCAGTTGCTCAGGAATTAAAGTAGACAATTGACAAGTAGGACCTCATTAAACCAAAAAACTTCTGGACAGCAAAGGAAACAATCAATGAAGTGAAGAGGAAACCCACATCTTCACCAGAGACTCATCTCACAGAGGTTTAACATCCAGAATACATGAAGAACTCAAAAAATGAAGAATTAAGAACACATATAATGGAGTTAACATATAGTTTATTCCTGGAGGACATAATTCTGGTACATATATTATGTTTATATAGGCATATTTTGGAGGAATACAATTGGGAGGGAACCATAACAACATAAGTATTGGGTCAAAGAACAGACTGATATAGTTAAATTCTGCCCAAAACAATAAACCTTTGCAGAGGAAAACTTTTAAAAGACTGAGAAAAAGATGCAAGACATGTATGGCAGAATGCATGAACTGGAGTGGGGTGGGGGGGAGGGAAAGGGGAATATGTCTAAATTAACTGAAAAAGATGTATGAAATACACAAAATACCATAACAGTATTATAAAAAAAAAAAAAAAAATGGCTGATGGATCTGAACAGAGAGTTCTCAAAATAAGAGTAAAGATGGCTAAGAAACAGCTTTAAAGGTGTTCAACCTCACTAGTAATTACAGAAATCAAAACCTCTTTAAGATTTCATCTTGGGGCTGAAGAGATGGCCTAGCGGTTAAGAGCGCCAGCCACTCTTACAGAGGACCCGGGTTCAATCCCCAGCACCCACATGGCGGCCGAGAACCGTCTGAAACTCCAATTCCAGGAGAACTCCAGTTCCAGGGGAATCCAACACCCTCTTCTGACCTCCGCGGCATTGCACGACACGGGTGCACACACCTGCATGCAGAGAGTACATTCATACACATACAGAAATAAATAAAAATTAAAAAAAAATTTCATCTTATCCCAGTCAGACTGGCTAAGAGCAAGAGAACAAATGATACCAAATGATGGAGAAGATGTGGGGAAAGGGGAATGCTCATCCACTGTTGGTGGGATTGCACACCAGTGTAACCACTGTGGAAAGCAGTGTGGAGAACTCTTTAAAGAAAACTAAAAACGAACCTACCATTTGACCCTGTTATACCACTCTTCGGCATATGCCCAAAGGACTCATCCTACTGCAGAGATACTTGTTCATCCATATGTGTTGCTGCTCTTCTCACAATAGCTAAGAAATGGAAACAACCTAAACAGCCCTCAACAGACAAATGCCCATCGGATTGCCCCTCACCTTGAACTGCAACTCCCCTGAGTCTTCAGCTTACAGCCAATCTTACCATGAACTGACTAACTCACCATGCCATTAACCATTTTATTATTTAAATCATTCCTTTTCAAATTCACTCTGATACACAGTCTCTTTCTCTTGTATTTAAGGTAAAAGAACCTTAAGGTAAAATAAACTTAAATACAAGGTTTTACTAAACATTAACTCAAAATGGATCATAAGTTATATAAAAACCAAATATATAAAACTTATGCAATGAACTATGAGGAAAAATAATTGTGGCTTTGGATTATAAGCAATGATTTTTTTAAAGACAGGACACATAATGCCCCAATAATGGAAGATACAATATAATTTCCATTAAAGCAAAAAGTTTTTAAAATTGCTAAGAAACCAATGAATTTATAACCTGGAATACATGAAGAAGTCTAAGTTATAACAAGATAGGCAAGTTCACTCCAAAGTATGAGCAAAATATTCGAGCCAATATTTCACAAAAAGATATTCCCATGACAAATATACAGTTGGAAAAACATTCAGTGTCATTACTGATTAGGAGGAAATGTTGGTCAGAACAAAATGAGACACCACCATCTGGTCATTAGAATTAAAATTTAGAAAGACTAACCACTGCAAGTGCTGCTAAGGATTTCACTTACCTAAAATTTTACATTGCTGATGGGAACAAAAAAGAAATAGTAGTGTCCTAGTTTGTCTTCCATTGCTGTGACAAAACACTCTGACCAACACCAACTTGGGGAGGAAAGGGTTTATTCAGCTTACATCTCCTGGTCACAGTTCATCACTTAGGGAGCCCAAGGCAGGAACTCAGGGCAGGAACCTGGAGGCAGGAGCTGAAGCACAGGCCATGGAGGAATGCCGTTCACTGGCTTGCTCCCCTGGCTCATGCCCAGCCCACCTTCTTATACAGTACACAACAACCTTCCCAGGGTGGCACTACTCATTGTGGGCTGGGCCCTCCCACACTGCTCGACCATCAAGACAATACTCCACAGATGTGGCCACAGGCCAATCCAATGGAGCCAATTCCCCAATTGAGGCTCCCTCAACCCAGGTGTGTCAAGTTGACACTAAAGCTATCCAGCACAATTGACCCCTTGTCAACTTGACACACAAAACACATCACTATTAAACCACCACCTTTCCAGTTCTTATCCCCAAAGTATGATGTTAACATTAATCACAACCTAAGACACTACAAGCTTAAAAGCCCCACAGTCCTTCAAATGTCCAAATACTTAAAAGTACAGGCTATTAGAAGTCTCTTAACTGTGGGCTGCTGTAAAATCCAAACCAAGTACTACTGTCTTATTTCAAAGGGCAGAATCAGGCACTCTCAAACAAAACCTAACTCCAGCAAAGTAGCTCAAGGCTGTACACCTGGGATTCACTCAGGATCTTTTGGGCACCAAAGGGTTTCGGCAGCTCCCCCTCTGACTCTGCCATCCGTGGCACACACAGCTCATCTCGCAGGCCCAGGCCGACTCCATTCCACACCTGCCGCTGCTCTTGGTGGTCGTCCCATGGTCCCGGCATCTCCAAAAAGCTGGGGTCGCCACTGAAACTGAGGCAGCACCTTCACCAATGGTCTCTTCTGACCTCTCCTGGTGCAAAGCCTCAGCTTCTCTCCATGACCCCTGCAATCCTGGGGTCTTCACTGCAACCGAGGTGCACTTCCACCAATGGTCTTTCCTGACCTCTCACAGTGCCAAGCCTCGGCTGCTCTCTGTGACCCCCTCAAATTTCAACACCAGAACCATATAGGAGACTCTTACACATTACCAAGTCCTGCTTCTGGCTTGAGATGGAGGCTCAGGCCCCTTCTGGATCACAGCTTCTGTGTGCTGACCCTGAAGAAATTCTTCCCAGAAGATTTCACCACAGTGATGCTGGTCTCTTGTTACTTACAGCTGATTTTTCAGCCCCAGCTAACCAGCATCAATTGTCCCAGTACAACAAAGATTTCACTTCAGGTTCTGGTCTCTTGTTACTTACAGCTGATTCTTCAGCCCCAGCTGACCAGAACCCACAGATTACACAGTCCTGATGATCTCTGCTCCCCTTTGAAACTAGAAACTTCACAAGCCAGGCCTCCATCTTCTACAACTCCTTCAGCAAAACTGCTCCAAGCTCCACAGCAACGATCTTTAGGCATTCAATGATCTTCCCAGCCCAAAGTTCCAAACGCCTCCACAATCCTTCCCCAAAACACCAAGGTCAGGTCTGTCACAGCAATACCCCACTCTTCTGGTACCAATTTCTGTTCTAGTTTGTCTTCCATTGCTGTGACAAAACACTCTGACCAACACCAACTTGGGGAGGAAAGGGTTTATTCAGCTTACATCTCCTGGTCACAGTTCATCACTTAGGGAGCCCAAGGCAGGAACTCAGGGCAGGAACCTGGAGGCAGGAGCTGAAGCACAGGCCATGGAGGAATGCCGTTCACTGGCTTGCTCCCCTGGCTCATGCCCAGCCCACCTTCTTATACAGTACACAACAACCTTCCCAGGGTGGCACTACTCATTGTGGGCTGGGCCCTCCCACACTGCTCGACCATCAAGACAATACTCCACAGATGTGGCCACAGGCAGATCCAATGGAGCCAATTCCCCATTTGAAGCTCCCTCAACCCAGGTGTGTCAAGTTGACACTAAAGCTATCCAGCACAATATGGAACAATTGTTTAATAATTTTTGTGTTAAACATGATTGATTGATTCATCAAACTACAAAAGTTATGCATCTTATTGCATGTGCACAGCTTTGCAAGACTTCTTGCATAATCTAATCACACCTGGAAACCCATGGAGAGCCTCTTCTGTCTCTATGGACCAGCACATTGATCCTTAGGTCTTTTCTGCTGTCCTAAAGGAAGGTATCGTGAGCATAGATATCCGATTTGGCTGTGCATCAGAACTAACAGGGCCATATACTGAGAATACATATTCCTAGGTTCTCTCCCTGGAAATTCTGATCTGAGTTCTACAATCCAAGGTGAAGAACACAATGTCCTCTGTTAACTGTTCACACCCAATGCACCAGATTTGGAGTTATTGCTGCAAGAATTTTTGTTTTTTTTTTTTTCTGAAATTCAATTTCCCTTTGTGTCTATCTGAAACTACAACTGGATTCTGGCCCCACTTCTGTAAAAGCTACCTTTTCCCAAATGTAAACAGCTCAAGAGCAGATGATGTCACTCATCATTTATTCGCACAACTGTAATGGCTCTGGGACAAATAAACAGCAAGCCTAGCTTTTGTCTAGGGTCCTTGCCCCAGTAATCCTAGGACTCTCCAGGGAAGGTGACGCAGATGTAGGAATCATTTCACTCATTGTCACTTCTTGTCAGACAGTAGTGGGAGCTCTTGAGACCCAGGATTAAGGATGAAATGGCAAAGGAAGAAGGAAGAACTGTGCTCCAGTTCCATGTCAAGATGACTAAGGAGTTTTTACTATTTAACTATGCTGTTAAATCATAGAGTACATTTTCTGTAGCCTGTGCCACAAGACCATAAAAATAACAATGGTTAGGAAATCCCTTTGTCTGAAAACTATTATTTGCTAGTTTGGTCTGCTTAAAAAAATGTCAAAGATTGTACCACCAAACCCATAACTTCAGGATGTGTACAAAGCTCTTGTCACGTAGTGGCCATGACTGCTTGACACATGGTTTCCGTGGAAGTAAGTCTTTGTTTAGCAGCTCCTATCTTACATGAGGACTTTCCCATGCACAGGAGCCCATAATCCCAAGTGTACAGACTACGTAAGACATTAGACCAATTGCCAAACTGCAAATACTCTCCAGGCCTCATTCACGCTATAATATATGTTTTAATCTATTACAGCAGATGAGAACTCATGGGATCAGAACATTCAGTCAGCGAGGAAGAAATGAGGCAAATATCTGTGTCCGTCAGTAGAGCAGTCTGGGAGGGGAGAGGGCTTCGAAGGCAGATGGCAGCCAGAGAAAATTCAATAGCTCGAGAGCAATAAATGTACTGAAAAGCAGACTCAGAACGAGTCAAGTGGTTTGGAATGCAGAAGGCAAGCTTGACCTTCTCTGAAGCTTTGCTGGGGCCCCAGTGACAGCTGCTGACTCTCAGACTTCTCTTCATTTTTGCCTGCAAGGTTACTTTGGAAAGTAGAGAACGCATCTGCCAGGACTCCGTGCACTTGCCGCCAGTGAAACATTCAACTCTTTATGTCTTCCTGACTCTCTCTAGCAAGAAGAAAAAACAATGTCAGGCTTATTACTTCTCTAAACATTCTCTCTGACCATATGATATTGACAGAATTTTTCCTAGCTAAGGATCTCAGAAGAATTCTAAAGGAGTACCTTTCCTATTTTATGCCATTATGACATTTCCAAAATTTTTAAAGCTTCAAAACTTTAGAACTAAGAATTACATTGGAAATAATCTAGTCTGAACTCTTAATTTAACAAAATAGGATATTTATGCAAAATATGATTAAGCCCTATGTGCCAGAAATCAAGATGTACCCTGAATGCCAGTCCTCCTTGTTTTCCCACTCTAGGCCACGAATGAATTTCTCTTAATGGGGGCTTACACATTCCCTGAGCTACTACTTGCTCCTGCCTCAACTTCCCCACTATGATGAACTCTTGAACTATGAGCCAAGACAAACCCTTCCTTACTTAAGTTATTTTATCACAGGAACAGAAAAAGTAGCTAAGACATTCAGTCATGTCAGTTCCTATTGTAAGTCATCAAAGAATGACCAGAGAAGAGTGACAGGTTAATGCCTCTGAGTCCCACAGAGCCACACTGCCAGCTAGGTGGATGGCTGGCTGCCAGCTAGGTAGAACAAATACGAAACTCAGTGCCTCCTTCTTTTTTTTTTTTTTATTTATGTGTATGAGTGTATTGTCTGCATGTAGGTTTGTGCGCCCGTGTTGTGCAATGCCATGGAGGTCAGAAGAGGATGTCAGATTCCCCTGGAACTAGAGTTCTCCTGGAATTGGAGTTACAGACGGTTCTCAGCCGCCATGTGGGTGCTGGGGATCGAACCCGGGTCCTCTGCAAGAGCAGTCGGTGCTCTTACCCAGTGCCTCCTTCTTTTGTTTCTATCCAGACCACAGTACACAGACTGCAAATAGGACTCTCTTTTAACAAAATAGACAATTCAAAAAGAATTGTGAAAACCATTACTCCAAAAGACTATCTACCCAGTATAGATCTTGAAGCCAGTGTTCAGTCAGTGAATATAACAGCTTCCTGAAACCAAACAAAACATCAGGGTAGATTATTATTTACTGAGAATCATTGATTAGTTGATTACTATATTGTTTGCAGAAACCATGATGTTTCCCAAGATATTAGTCCAGAAAATGAAGTTTCATAGACAATTACAAACATGCAAAAAATAAAAAAGTCATTTCCTATTTTGCATGTGATAGTTTTAATTTTGAGCATTAGGAATGAAATATACAAGTTTTATTCATTTAAAAAATCAATATTTACTCACCCTTACTAAACATATATTAAATAAATATTACCAAGAACTTGTCGTTTTGAAGGAATTGCTAATTATTCACCTTGCTCAAACCTCATAGTCTGGGTCCAGGCTTTCTGTGGTTTCATTTTCCCATGAGTTGGATCTAGAATCTCCTGACCTAAATAGAAATAGGAACTGATTCCAGTTCACCTCAAGGCTGTATTTGGGCAAGGACCAACAGTGCTGGCCAACAGGTAAATGAAAGACATGGAGTTGGATAAAATAATTCTCATATGGGAAACTGGGTATTTGGGGATTGGAAATTAAATGTTCAAGGATTCAAATACACATTTAAGAGCCCAAAGCAGATACCCTCTGGGACAACACAGGAAATTATGACTTGTATAGCTACAGAGACTTAAGAACATATAATCTCACCTCAAGAGCCATGGCCAACAGGCTTAGGAGGTAATAGGGCATGCCTTTGGATCTTATCTTTCTCATTTCCTTATAGGAAACAACTATGTTTCTTCCCATGCATGCCTTAGAGACTCAAAATATCTACTACATAGGCACATTTTCTGCCCCAACATTCTAAAAATATACAAGTTAAGACACTAAGAACCAATGAGTTTAATTTTCCTATACTATCTTGATAGTTTAAGGAACTCAGAAAAAAAAATTCTAGCACTTCAATAGTTCCCGTTTAATGGAATGTTGTCTAAGGAGTGTCTGACTCTTAGAAGTAATTAAATATTGGCTGGATTGAGGTCTCTGCTTCTACTCAACCAGACATTTCACCCATCTTGCCATGTTTACCTCAAGGAGTTTCCTCTGACTCACTTGTGCTTGGACTATTCTGTAAATTCCTAAAGAACTATCTTTTCTTCTCATTTTTTAACCTAACACTCTCTTATAGAATCCATCCCTCTTCTTCTCCTTCTTCTGAAATGTATTGACCACCTACTCTGTGTGAGTACTGCATTAATTGATTTATAATTTGATCTCATTTTAGTTAGTTTTCTCATTTTTTTTTTAATTTTATGTGTAAGGATGTTATGCCTGCCTGTGTGTAAGTGCACCTATGCTATGCAGTGCCTGTGGAAGACAGAAGAGGGCATTGGATCCCCTGGAACTAGAGCTATGAAACAACAGTTGTAGCCACCATGTGGGTGCTGGGATTCAAACCAGGGTCTTCTTCGAGAACAGCAAGTGCTGGTAACAGCTGAGCCATCTCTCCAACTCTCCCCTCTCCTATCTTGGACATAGACACAGCTTTACTCTTTGGATCCTAGGCACTAAACATTTATTCTATCTAAGGAGTAAAAAAAAATTTTTAATTAAAAAGAAGTAAAATTTGACAAAACTAAAGTGTATACTTCTGTGTATTCTGATTGGGATGGATCTCTTCCTAGCAAAATGGAAACATTAACTTTTCCATTCATTCTCAGATCTTTTATCTTCTCTCTATAACATCATCATAAATGGCAGACCATAGAATAAAAGAAGGGTTGGAGGAGAAGGAAGAAGGATGCAGGACAGGAGAAGAGGAGAAACAGGATCGATGGGAAGGAGGAGGACAGGAGGAAGTGGTGTGTCACCCTAGACTTGTGGTAAGCTTCAAAATGTACCTCTTTTTTTTTTTTTTTTGGCTCTTTTGATAAACAACAAAAAAAAAAAAAAAAAACACTACTGTGAACATGTTTCAGTATTTCAAAACTGTGATATTTTCAGAATGAGAATGGGGGAATGGTCTTTAAACCTTGATCTTAAACTCTAAAAGGACTTTAAAATGATTTTTCCAAAATTACAACTTCTCAGAAATTATCCCTCTTTCATACTATTAAAACTTCACTGCTACAACAGTTTGGATCTGTTCTAGGTCTGAATCTCAAAGTCTGCAGAATCAAAATCTGGCTTCATAAACCATGAGTGACCTACCTAGTCATGTGGGAGAAGGCTGCAGTTCTGACCTCAGAGCCACAGTGACAAGGCAGTCCTTCCAAAGCAGCTGACTCCATTCTGCAGGAATGGGAGAACATCAGCTTTCCCGGACAGACACCCCAAAGTATGCTTCAGGTGACATCATCCAAGCCAAGTTCCCTTACATAGCAGCCACAAGCCAAAGAAATTTCTGCCAGTTCCACCATCCACTTGAGCTGTTTTGGTATCAGAAATCCAGAATCACAAAAGTATCTAGGAAAGTTCATACAGTTCTGAAATGATAATCACAACTGTACTTTGTAGGCACACCACAGGGCAGGAATAACCAACTTACCTTTTCCCAATTTTTATAACAATAGAAAAGATCTCCCTCCCCCCTCCCCCTCCCCCTCCCCTCCCCTCCCCCTCCCTTCCCCCTCCCCCTCCCTCTCCCTCTCTTCTTCTCTCTCACACACGTCCATGTGGGTATATGCATATGTATGTGCAGGCCAGAGGTCAATGTCAGGTGTTTTATATCACTCTGCCCTTTTTTTAACAAAGCTACTTTTAATACATTGGGGTGTGTCCCATGGGAATAAAATCGCTGGGAATGGGTAACCTCTTCACCCCCAGGAGTGGCCCAGGGGGAAAAAGGGACTATCTGAGGGGAAAGAAACACAAAAGGGACCTGTGACCACTACAGGAAGAAACTCCAGCATGGTGAGACTGGCTCCGGGCACACAGGCGAAGGGTGGGTCTCTCCATCTTCTCTTTTGCCTTTTTCTGATTCTGGCGCATGATCTCTGTGTCCCTCTGCTTGGGCCCTCATCTCTGTGCCTTTCCTTAATAGAGCTGTCCTGCTTTTTCATATTCTTCTGGGGGGAGAGCTAAAGCTGTAAGGTCATGGCCACCCCAGCAGCTCTGACCTTGGTTGCGTCCCCTCGCTCTAGCTGATGTTGCAGGCCACTTCTCCCTTTTTTGAGGCACAGTGTCTCACTGAACCTGGAGTTCATCTATCTGGCTAGGCTGGATGACCCATGAGCTCCAGAGATCTGGCTGCCTCTTTCTTGTACCAGCTAGGATTACAGATCAGCAACACAGTGTTTGGCTCTTCTTCTGTGAATGCTAGGAATCAAACTCAGACCTTTATGTTTACATAGCAGGCACTATATGACTAAGCCATCTCCCCAGCCCTGAAAAAGATATTTCATAGATAAATAAATTAGGGCCAAGACAAGCTAAGTAACTTATTAAGTGTCAAAGTCAGGATTAGAACCCAGGTCTGAAGGCTTTTGATGCAGTGTATACCTGTGGTAGAGTGGTTGGTGAGCATGTAACAAGGCCTTGGGTTCAAGCACAGCACCAATCAATCAATCAGTATTTTTAAAAGAAACAAAACAAAACAAAAATAAACAATAAAAACAAACAAAAAAACAACAAAAAAACAGGTCTATGTCAGTGTTTCTCCACTAGAGGCAGCTTTGCTCCCTAGGGGACAGGGGACAGTTAACAAGGTTTGCAACACTGTTGATGGTTAGCACTAGAGGGAGCACTACCAGCATCTCCTAGGTAGATTAGGGATGCAGTTAAACACCCTGCATTGTCCTAGCCATCCCCACAACACAGCACTGTCCAGTCCAAAATCTCAGCAATGCTAGGGTCCAAACCAGGCTTCATGATTCTAAGGATGACTTTGTGCCATCCATCAGCATCTAAGATTTATGGAAGAGTAGATGAGTCTGAGTAAGAGTTGTTTCACAGGAGACACAGCTTTTTAACCCTCCAATATGGACTGAAGACTCATGTCTCTCCAAGAAACCTCCAAACCTTCAATGACAGATGGGAACTACTGAGATATATAGCTTGTGGACTGAGCAGCTACTGGGATTTCAGCCTTGTCAGAGTATAGACTGCCATTGTTGGACTACCCAGGCTGTATCACGGAGGCCAGTACAGGAAGATCAAGACAGGATGTGTGCTTACTGGACCTCATTTGGATGACTATGGGAGGGAAAGACCCCAGTGTGGAGGACAGGGCAGGATTGATGGTTGTTTGGGTTTGCCAAGGAGGAACCTTCAAACACTTCCTTAAGGAAAACATGACATCTTTTAGAAAAAAAAAAATCCTCCAACTCAGGTGATATGTATATGTACATATGTATATATTTAGGTATATATATATATATATATATATATATATTTATAATACAAGTTGAAGAGAACAATAACAACAAAAGAACCGAGGAAAACAAAAGACCAGAACAGTGAAGTTACTCTCCCCATGCAAACAACTAAGGACCTCACTGCTGGAAAAAACAAAAAAAAAAACACCATCTAGGAAAGACTCAGAAAAGATGCAAGACATGCATGTATGGCAGAGTTTGGGAACTCAGGTGGGGTGGGGGGCATGGAAAGGGAAGTGACTCTAGATTCGATTGAGAAATGATGTATGATGTATGGAAATCATTTAATAACAATAATTTTTTTAAGAAAGAGTTTTCTGGATAAAAGAGAACCAAACACAAGTGGCTGGCTAGGGGTGGAGATTTCCATTCATTCGTAGTGGTGGGGGGTGAATGTGACCCAATAATATGATTGTTTCAAGTAACCAATTCTTTGTTAGCCATGTAGGAACCAGGATAGCTGAGGATGCAGAGTTTTTGGCAAATGAATCTGGGCAAAGCAGGCATTCTAGTCCGGGAGCCTCCAGCTCTGGCCGCCATCGTCTGACTGCCTGGAGACAGAGGGGACACAGGCAGCCACCCCGCCTTCTTATCTTAGCAATGTGGCTACAGACTCTGATGGCCCAGCCTCTGGCTGTCGGCACCTGGAGCTGGGCCAGCGGGCCCTGAGTCGGGAGGCTGGTACCAGACACCCAGACCTGTTCTCTGTCCTCCCCTTGCTAATAAATGGCTTTCCTGGCGCTGCTGCCACATGGATAAGCGGCGGCATACATTCTGTGGCTAGACAGCCATTTTTCTATGCCTGATTGGAGCATGAAAAACAGAAGCTTTCTTGGATTGCACTTTTGGGTAAATGCTCTCTCACACATATTCTCCATCATTAACCAGTCATAAATCAATCTACTAAACAACCTCTTAACCCCTCTGTGAAGTTTTCTTCAATTCCTTCCAGAATTGGGTTAAGATGGAAAAAAAATCACACAGTGATGTTAAGAGCCTGCATCCCTTTCTCAGCCTGGGTTTTCGTTGTAGTTTGTCCACACACAGGCCCCAGCAGATTGTGGGCACCCCTCTCACACGCCTCACAGATCTCTGTCCTTCCCCCAGCCCTCTACCACATTGCTTCTATCTGCTCACCTGTTTGTATTCCTGGCAGGCAGCAAGGCTCTTGTCTGTGAATTGCTTGGGGCCAGCATATAGCAACAGACCACAGTGACAGGTGGATCCGATTATATTAGCGAAGTGAATAAATGGATGTGGTATCTGTGCAGGTATCCATTACACCATTACCTTACCTAACTGCATCTGCACTTTGAGATTTCTGCCTCCTCCACTAAACAGGAAGCTCCCTTAAGCTGGGGCCATGTCTGCCCCTTCACTTTCCCAATTCTGGTTAGATTCTAGGAGCTGGTATGACTGAAGATAAGGGATACTTTGAAAATCAATGAACCTGGGCTTAAGGCTGACATGGAATTTTATCTCCAATGTCAAAACAAAGCACCAGAGGTTACCCAACAATATGCATTCATCAAGTCACAGAACTATAAAATAAACGGTAAATTTTGAGTGCATAAGTGTAGTGCCAATCCCCAAAAACACAATCTTCCATCCCATATTCCCAAATGTTGAAATCCAGAAAGGTTAAAATCCCCCCAAACCTAAAATCCTGAAAAGTCAGAATCCTCCCAAACAGAAACTTCCATGGGGTAGGGGGAGGGGAGGAAGAAGACAAAAAGCTGAAACTGAGAAGCGATTAGCTCATGTGGGCTGCACATGATTAGTTACACCATGTTATGTGGAATAAATACATGGAAGCCTGGTAAAGTGGTACTCTGGATGTGCCATGAAGGTATTTCCAGAGGAGGATAGTATGTGAGTCTGAGGGACTAAGTGAGGGAAAAAAACATCGAATCAGCAGGGGCTTGGAAAGACAAATATGGAAGGCAAACTGGCACCCAATTCTGCTTGAACATCAGAACTCAATGGCTCCATGGCGTTTGACTCTAGGACTTCTCTCCATGCTCCTGGTGCTCCAGATTTTGGCTTCAGATAGATTTACACCTGCACTTTCTCTGGTCCTCAGGCCTTTGGCCTTGGACTGAACAGAACTAGAGATCTGAATCCTTGGGCAACTGCATAGTTAGTGGTAACTCATCTCAACTTTAGATCTATCTAGTCAAACACTTAGATCCTCCATGACAGCATTTCAGTGAAGTACAGGTAAAGCCACATGCTACATGGGGCAGCTGACAGCCATCTGCAACTCTACCACCAGAGGATCAGATGCCCTCTTCCAGCCTCCAGGGGCACCTGCACCCACATGCGTGGGCATGTGCACATGCACTTACATACATATGCATAAATAAAAATATAAACAAATCTTTTGACTTCTGTGTATATACTTATGAACCTTAAATATATAGGTTTAAAGATTGACATTTTTATACATTTTATTGACATTTTATACATCATGCATCATTTCTCAATTGAATTTAGAGTCACTTCCCTTTCCATGTCTCCCACCCCACCTGAGATCCTGCATTCTACCATACATGTCTTGCATCTTTTTCTGAGTCTTTCCAGAGTTTTTTTCCTGTTCTTTTGTTGTTGTTCTCTCTAGCTTGTATTATATATATATATAATATATCACCTGAATTGGAGGATTTTTTTTTTTGCCAAAAGATTTCATGTTTTCCTTAAGGAAGTGTTTGGCAAGCCCAAACAACCATCAGTTTTGCTCTTGTGCTCCACACTGGGGTCTTTCCTTCCCATGGTCACCCAAATGAAGTCCAGTAAGCACACTTCCTGTCTTGATCTTCCTGTACTGGCCTCCATGATATAGCCTGGGTAGTCCAACAATGGCAGTCTATACTCTGACAAGGCTGAAATCCCTGTGGCTACTCAGTCCACAAGCTGAATGTCTCAGTAGTCCCCATCTGGCATTGAAGATTTGGAGGATTCTTGGAGAGACATGTGTCTTCAGTCCATATTAAAAAGCTGTGTCTCATGTCTTTGAAGAGTGGCAAAACAGTGGCAGCCACAGAGTAGATGTACTTGCCAGTAAGAATTGAAGACAGGCCAAACAACAGTGCTCTCTTTTTTCTTTTTGTCTTTTTACTAAGATCTCAAGTTTTATATCTGAAGTACAATCTCTCAAGCCTTACTGATTACTTATTTGTGGTTTTACTTTCCTTTTGGATGCTTAAGTCCACACAGTTAGCCCAGATTAACCAAGGTTTTTGTTTTCTTGAGGTCAGTTGAGGTCTTGGGGGTTTTTTTGGAGGGGGGTAGATTGACATTTTTGACATCTTTCATTTGCATATAGCTCTTCTGCCCATGACTGACCCATGCAGCTATCATTAGCTATCTTAGTATTACCTCCTCCATTTCAAAGCGTTCTGTCATGCTTTCTTATGTATGTGTGTATATATATATGCATGTTATATATGTATGTTTTTAAAATAGGTTAATCTTTTAAAAAGTAAATAAATATTTTAAGTGAATTTTAAAATTTTAGAATTATCTTTTCAAGATTATGAACTTGCTGGATTTCTACATTTGAGATTTTGGTGATTTGGACTACATCTCTTGGGCTTATGCCCCAGATCCATATAAATTCAATTAAAGTTTTTTTAATGTAAGAAGAGCACAAAACTACAACAAAAATATCTTTTTCTCTAAAAGGTAATTATACCTATTATAAAATTATTTTTTTATTATTTTTTAACTTTTTAAATTTATTCTTGTATGTGTATGAGTGTACTGTCTGCATGTAGGTTTGTGCACCCATGTCGTGCAATGCCACAGAGGTCAGAAGAGGGCGTTGGATTCCCCTGGAAACTGGAGTTAAAGACGGTTCTCAGCTGCCATGTGGGTGCTGGGGATCGAACTCGGGTCCTCTGCAAGAGCAGTCAGTGCTCTTAACCACTAGGCCATCTCTCCAGCCCCCATAAAATTATTTATTTTTTTAATTTAATTTTTATTGATGCTTTGTGCATTTCATACATCATTTTCCAATTCAGATCAGGCATATTTCCCTTTCCCTTCCCCCCCACCCCCACCCTATCCCAGATCATGCATTCTGCCATAACTGTCCTGCATCCTTTATTCAGTTTTTTTTTTCATTTTTTAACTATAAGTGATAATCCATGAGTACAAAGCATCCTTCATGAAAACGAATATTGCGAAGGCTGTTGTGCCCAAACCCCACAGGCCCCCATCCAGTGGGGGGTGAAGGTTGTTTGTTCATCAAGTTATCAAATGAGTGTCCAGACTACATCGCTGCTGTAGTTTCACCATCACCCCAATCGAGCCTTTAATTCTACCATGCCCCCTCTTCCGCAATTTGGGTTCCCTAGGCCTTAGAAAAGGGCACAGGTGGATGAGACAGTAAACATCCACTCTCTATGGAATGTTTGACTGGACTCTGGTTGTCATCTGGCTGTTTCCTTTTCATGGGCTGACAAGTTTGTCCAGGGTTAACCTTTCGATCCTACTACTTTGAAGACCAAGCAATTAGAATATATACGGATTTAAGCAAGGCACTAATAAGTTATGGTAGGTTACTTTGGTCATAGACATTATGTTTGGATGATATGTTAAATCCATGAATATTGCATTTTTCCTGGTTAAATATGACAGGGTCTTACTGTGGCTTATAACATCTCCTAACTGCTAGAGATGTAACTTGTGGCATCAGCCAGTGGATTATTCCTCACAGAGAGCATAATAGCCAATTAGCTTTGGGAATACAGGCCACATGGCTGCCTGCTTGCGAACAGTATTTCCAGGCAGGTGTGAGGTGTAGCTGGTTTTGCTGATGTGGAGTCTTGCTTCTTGACTCATGGAGACCCCGTATTTGTTTAATTGGCTTTAGTGCCTTTGGGTAACACTCTTTGCATTCCAAAGGCCCATCGTTACACTTGCATGGCAAGTCTCACCATTACATCCCTCCCATTTAACCATCAGGTCTTTGGCAGCAGTGTCTTATTGCCTCTCCTCCTTCAGGTATCCCAACTTAGAGGCAAGGAGCCCCTTACCTTTTGTGGATCCTTGGATCCCCTGGCCAAACTCTCCCCCTCGGTTTTTAGAACAATCTTTTGCTGATGTCAGAGCTCCTCATTAATATACTTTCTGCCTAAGTGTATAGCCCAAGGACTTTATTATATTTGGTTCTAAACAGAGTATAATCCTTTTCACAGGTTCTATGTCCATTAGTTCAATAAAGAAGGCAATTTTACCGGTTTATAAGAGAGATTACCTCTATAATTAGTTGTCTCCAATTTACAGTTGGAGAGTTGGAGAGTGACCTCATCTTTGTCATATTTCTCCTTGTTCATGGGGGGGGAGGCACGAAAAGAAAAGAAAGGAGGCACGAAAAGTCTCTCATATTAACACCTTTGTGGCACCTAGAAGGTTTTATAAGTTTCATTAGGACTTTATAAAATAGCGTTACATGTATGATCCACAGAAGGGTTCGATGTTTATTGGCAATCTGAGGCTTTTCTTCCTTTCAATGTTCGACAGGTCAACCTTTCAGTTGCCACTTTTTGGTACATCCTACTCAATGCAAAGCTGTTATCTTTTTTTTCTCAGCCAATTAAGTTGGTGACCTTTTGTCCTGTTGGAACGTACAAATCTTTTCCTGTGTTTAGTTTTAAGATTTGAATTGCCAGGTTTTTGACGAAAAGGTTTTCATGTTTGTCTGTATCCCCCCCCTTTTTTTTCACCTTACTCCAATAAGACAGGCTAGGCTCAGGACACCGATGATCACCAAATGCTGGAGAGGTTTGCGGGAGAGAAAGGGGACACTTCATCTCATTGCTGGTGGGAATGGATAAACTTGTACAGCCACTATGGAAGAAAGATGTGTTGGAGAGAGAACCCCTAGAAGACTCCAAAATGAGCCTTACATTTGACCCAGTCAACCACTCCTGGGTATATACCCACAAGACACAACTTACTGCAAAGATACATGCACAGCTATGTTTATTTGAGCTCTGTTTCACAGTAGCAAAAAGTGGAACCAGCCCAGGTGCCCCTCAACTGCAGACGTCGACTGCATAGAGAAAATGTGGTACAGTATACAATTGGAGACTTCTATGCCAGCAGTGGTTAAGAGGGACAACATCATGAACTTGCAGGTAAAATGGATGGCGCTGGAAGACATTATGTAAAGTGTGGAAGTAACACAGTCCCAGAAAAAACTAAACAACAAATGGTGGCCCTCATATGTGGCTGTCTCCGTACCAACAACCCCAGATATAAATATTTCTCCTAGAGAGGGATGCATAGTAAAAAGAACACAACAGAAAGACTGCATAGAAAATGGAACTGAAATGGTGAATTGGAAAGGGGGTATGGATGGGAAGAGGGACACGGGTGTATATTCGGATTAATGCATATTTAATTGCCGTGAGTTCAGCAAGTACCCAGTTTCGCCTATACACTGTCTACAGGATACAATGTGTTTTTAGTGTTTTAGGACTAGTAAAAGTAAATATGTGTATATTAAACACAACATTGGTTTACAGAATATGATAAAAAACGGTAATGCATCTGAGTTAAATGGGATATAAATCGTTTTGTCCACATTTGTTTTACATAAAATCTGTAGAGCAATAACTTTGGGATTGGCACATACAAATGTTCTCTATAATTTCTCTGTTGTACAGTATCACCTTGTAGCATTCTCTTTAAGATGATTTAACATAAAAATTAAGTTTGCTTCCCAAGTTAATCATATATAGTCACCCAAAACAACATGGGTGAATTTGATGAAATCTGTGCCTTGATTCCACCCTATAGTTATGTATAATACAACTGTCTTCTGGAGACTCATGGGTTAAAAAAAAATTATTTTTTTAAACAGGGTCTCCCTATAGCCCCAGCTGGCCTGGAACTCACTCTGTAGACTAGGCTGGCCTAGAACTCACAGAGATCCATCTGCTTCTGCCTCTCGGGTGCTAGGATGCACCACCAAGCCCAGCTTAAAGATGGTTCTTAGCTGCCATGTGGGTGCTGGGAATCGAACCCAGGTCCTCTGCAAGAGCAGCTGGCACTCTTAACTGCTGAGCCATATCTCCAGCCCCCTAGTATAAAAATTTAAAAAGCATTTTTCCCGTTCACAGAAAAAAATGCTCGTTATTATGAAAAAAATCACCTTCTTTTTTTTGTTTTTTTTTTTTTTGGAGGTGGGGAGAACCATTAAGAGGGTTTAAGAATGCCAGTCAGGTTTAAAACTTGAGATCTTAGTAAAAAGACAAAAAGTAGAAAAAAAAATTGCAGTCACCTTCTTTTTATCCAAAAAAGAATACTTGATCCAATGAGATGGTTCATCAGGTAAACATACTTGCTATGAAAGTTTGAAATCTTTCCATTGTGGAAGGAGAGAAAGCTTTCTGACTGCCATACATGCACAGTGGCATATACATTCTCATCACATCACACACACACACACACACACACACACACACACAATAAAAACAATAATGATACTAAATGAATGTTAGTAGTGCTTTATCTTTAGAATGGCACTGTATTTTATTTCATATACAGTTCCTGGCAAAATCTTCCACTTAGGTCCTTAAGTCAATACTGAATTGCCCATATGTCTTCAGAGATTTAAATGTTCTCCTAACAGAATATCACTATTAGGTTTTTAAAAATAATGATGATGTGTTAGAATTCCCAAGTTTCAAAAGTTGTTTTGCCTGAGGTATTTATTTACTTCTCTCCTAACACATTATTATTATATCATCATAAACTAACATGCATGAGGATTAGCTTTCTAGGAACATACCTACTTAATATGGCCCTTAATATTGGCAGTTTTTGAATGGTAAAAAATGAACAATAAGAGCCCAGAGATCAGTGTGCAGACTTGCAGTTGCCTCTCTTCTTACAGGCTTCTCTGTCACTCATTTTAAATTTTAACATTTTCTGTTGTTTGCCTCTTAAAACCTGCATCACCAGCGTCAGGCAGTGTAAGTGTACACTGCACGTAAAATGAATATAGTATGAGTTCTGTGTATATGCTTTGCCTGAGATTGTTGTTTGTTTTGGTTGTTGTTTTTTTGTTTTGTTTTGTTTTGTTTTTGAGGCAGGGTCTTCCGTAGCCCCAGCTGTCCTGGAACTCACTGTGTAGGCCATGCTGGCTTTGAACTCACAGAGATCCGCCTGCCTCTGCCTCCTGAGTAAAGGTGTGTGGCAGCGGAGATGTAGTGATGTAGCTTTTTAAAGTTCAAAATTGGTCATTTCCTGCATGATACAGTGTTTTAGTTTCTCTTTTTTTATTTATTTATTTTCATATGTGTATGAATGTACATGCAGGTTTGTGCAGCCGTGTTGTGCTGGGACCCATGTGCAGCCGTGTTGTGACGACATGTGGGTGCTGGGAATCGAATCCTGGTCCTCTGCAAGAGCAGTCGGTGCTCTTAACGACTAGGCCATCTCTCCAGCCCAGTTTGAGTTTCTCTTCAAAGATGGTAAAGATCTTGTAGTGCGTGGCCTGCATTCCTGCGCGTGCGGAAACAGTAATGGCTGCTGGGAACAATGATGACTGCTGGGAACAATGATGGCTGCTCTCTGTCGGGGAGCTTCGTCCTCTAGCTTGCCTGTCTTCACACATCGATGTTACCTTCGTAAGCCTTGTGGATACTGACTTACAGTCTCAGCCTAAGACATGGCCAGATAGAACTCTCCTGTCTTGGCTAAGTGAACCCGGTGAACTGCTGAGAACTTCCTGACCAGATTATACAAGCAGCTGTCCTGAGTTGGCCAATGCCACAAGGCCAGAAGGAAGGATCACACACCTCGAGAAACTGTCTGTGAAGACTTGGATGGCATGGAATGGTCTGGGTGACAGTGGGCAGATGCTGTCCAAAAGAAGCAATGGATGACACCTGTATTAACAACAGGTGGCATTGTCTGGAACCTGTGGGTGATGGTCTATGATGGGCTATGGTGATTTCTTTCTCTGAAGGGATCAGAACCATGTGGACTCAGGGATCCCACAGGTGTGACCACATTACTTCAATAGCTACAGGCTGTCATCAGTATGGCTGCTATCTTCTGCAGGCTGGGTAAGGGTGCTGGCTTCAGAAACCTTCACTTTAATAACTATTCACCTCCTATACTGTCTTGCCTTTCAGCATTTGTACTGTTTCATCAATAAAATGGTTACTTTCTTGTGAGCAGAGGAAATGCCATTGATCTCACATTCTGTGACAAATCACTGTGTCTTAGCTCACACTGTGCTCTAGAGTGTATTAGTAGGCTGTCTTCCATGACTAATATATTAAAGACAAATGCCTGAGCAAGGGCTGTGGAAACTACTGCCTGGCTGTGGGACTGACTTGGTGCCTGTCTTGCTCCTGGTTTTAGCCAGAACTACCTGTTCTACCATTTGCCAGGCTGGGAGTTCCACAAAGCAGAGACTCTTAAGATATATCATCTATCAGCATTTCAAAGCATAGCTATTGCATAGTGGCAGATGTGGTACATGGTTTTACCTGCTTATAACCAAGAGCAGGTATTGGGTTGTTATAATATTCTCCAATGGATTCCAAGCCTAAAAGACATCAGAGGGTGTGGCTTCTCTCTGAGAATTACATGGTGTCAAATAACTCCTGCCACACTTTCAAGGGGATTTATAACTACACCCGCAGGACTCTAATAGAAATTAGCCCCAACAACTATGAGGAGGGAGCCTTCTGTTGCTGTAAACACTGCTTTATCAGCCTTGCTGCTCGTTAGCATACACTCTGCCTTCTAATTATGTTCTCATTTGCACCCTGCAAACATCCAACAATTCTTCCACCAACTGCTTTTCCAATTAGTAAGAAAAATCAGTTGCAGATGTGAAAGTTGTGAAATACTGACTATGAAATGGTAATTTAAAATGTTTGAGGCCTTTGAAAAATCTTCTGGGGAAAATCTGAAGTGATGTTTTCATCCATAGATGCCCTCAAATAGCTTTTATCTTTATCATGCTCCATTTTCAATCTGGGTTTTGTTTTGTTTTGTTTTGTTGTTTTTTGCCACTTTGGACTTTTCCTTGGGCAGAGCTAATTGAAATAGCCCATATATTTCATAAGTAAAATAGTGACTTAGGTAGAATTAAGAAAGATAGATAACACCCTTAACCAAGCATTTAACTGCCCCGTCTGAGCCAGGAATTGACAGGACCTCGCCCTACTCTACCTGGAGCAGTGGGATAAGGCAAAGTCTCTGGATTTACCACAGCCAGTCTTGAGGGGCTGGGCCCCTTCTTAAGGATTCCATTGTATCTCACATTGCAAAACTCTCAAGCTCTTTGTAGTCACACATGAACCTTTGTGCATATAGCTAAATGCAGCAGAATTGCTCCTAAAATACCAATTGCTCCTATACCAATAGTGGAGGCATTATGCCTCTGGACTGACCTGAATGGATCTCTCCTCTTCAGGGGTGAGCAATTCAGCAACTCAGGTCCACCTGGATGGGGAACCGGGCTACAAGTCCTCACCGTGCAGTTATTTTAAGCCACCTTTACAACAAGAATGCTACAGACCAATTCCTGTTCTGGAATGCAGGGTAGCCCAGCACTCCCTGTGGAAGCAAGCTCTCCCAGGCAGAAGGGTTACAGACTTCTGTCTGTGTTTTCTCTTGAGCATCCGCTGCTGTCACCATGGAGGACACTATTGGCTTTGCCCTGACACAGGCATTCTTTACATAGCTTGGTTTCAGCCAGCACCTCCTTCCAACACTTCCACTGCCAAAGTTAAAGAAAAGGTCCTCATTGCAGGCATATAAGAATTCCTCCAAAAATCTCACACTTAATTATTAGTTGAACAGTCCTTTTCTTTATAATCATTTTTATTGGAATAAAACTTTCAGTTTTTAAAATCTAAATGTGCTTCTTCAGCCTTAGATCAAAAATAATAATAGTAATACTGAGGCCAGGTGTGATAGCACACACCTTTAATTCCAGCACTTGGGAGGCAAAGGCAGGCAGATTCTGTGACTTCAAGGTCAGCCTGGTCTACATAGTGGCCAGCTGGGGCTACAGGGAGACCCTGTCTCCAAAAGGCAAAATAATTAATAATAATAATAATAATAATAATAATAACAATACTGAGTAGGGTCTCTGAGGTCTCCCAGCTCTTTCAGAGCTCTTGGTGTTGATCACATTTTCACTGATTTTAATTCCACTGACTGGCATTTAAGCTTGCAATAACTCTGTGCCATCACTGCCATTTTCCCAGGGACAATGGGACACAAGGGAGTTGGGAAATTAAGTAGCAAGGCCGGCCATACAGTAAGTGGCAACGCTGAGATTCAAATCCAGGTCATCTGAAGCATGACACTGCAGGGTTGCCTGGACATGTCTCTATTTGCTTGCTAATTGCTGTCCCTAGGTTCACTAGGAACAGATTTTCTGGAAGAATCTCTCTCCTTTCAAATGTGTCCTTTTCTCTGGTTATCAAGGAAGCTCTTGCTTACTGACTCTCCTAATACCACCCTCAAATGTCCCTGGAAGTGCATCCTTGAGAAGTGGGCTGGATAAATTATTCCCAATCAGGCTCTTAGCCTGGGGCAAATAGAATCCAGGTGGCTTCCCTTTGAAGTCTTTCACCACAGGTGGAGGGGTAGGACCCTCCTGTGCCCCCACTTTTCCTTCCCCAAGACTTCCTCCACATCTACCCACGTGGACTATTTCTCTCTAAGGCTTCTCTGGATGTTGGCTATCTATTGGGTTCTTGTGTATGCTTGTGATCTGGCTTCAGATGGGCAAAGGAAGGCAGAGACCTTCCAATGCCTGAGAAATGAAGAATTGCAAAGAGAATAGAGACAGGACCGTAATCCAGAAGAACGTCACCAAATTTACAAAATTACCGATAGGATATATAATATGTTTTTACCCATTATTTTCCTGACCCTTGAAAAAGCCGGCTCTGATTGCAAATATGTTTTTAATTTGCCTTTCAGCTTGCATATCACAGCAAATTTTGCATAATTGTGAAGAAAAAATCTAACAATGTGCATTTATGTAGAAAATTATTCTTAAAGGAGTGCTTTGTCACACTTCATCATCCGGAGAGCTTTTACAGGTCTCTGGACTGGGACACACCCACATCAGTACACCAGAACCTTACAGCCTGGGCTTTTGAGATTTTTTTGAAGGTCTCCAGACAATTCCAATATGCAATAAGTTCTGAAAACAACATTTCAAGAAAGCGTACTTCCACCCTGTTTATCCACTACTTCAGAAACTTTGCTTCCATGAACAAGCTTTCTCCTTGGACACTGGACTATTTCATTCTGACAGTGAGAATCTCAGCTTGGATAAGAGTTGATAATATATAACATAAATATTGAGGGCTTCCTCTGAGCAAGCATTTGTGAGGTGCTTGGAATGTGGGGTCTCACTAAACAACTGTGGGGGATGGGAAGCTGCTTCATTCCAATTACAGATAAGGAATATGAGACTTGAGAGAAGCAAATAATTTGCTCAAAATCAAAGAGCTGAAAATGATGAAGAGAAGATTTTTACCCAATAAGTTAGATTCTAGAAGATCCTTGACATAGAAACTTCTAAACAATTCTTCTAGCAATTCAAATCTTTTTTTTCTCATTTTTGTACTTTCCAGAATGATTCATAAACAGAGCTGTAAATGCCTATGTGGAAACTGACACTTTGGGGTTTTATGTTTTGGTTTTGGTTTTTTTTTTTTTTTTTTTTTTGAGACAGGGTCTCCCTGTAGCCCCAGCTGGCCTAGAACTTACTATATAGACTAGGTTGGCCTTGAACTCAAAGAGGTCTACCTGCCTCTGCCTCCAGAGTGCTGGGATTGAAGGTGTGTGCCACCATGGCCCAGTGGAAACCAATTTTTAATGTCCACACCCATCCTTTCTTCTTTTTTTCTTTTGATACAGGGTCTCCCTTTAGTCCCAGTATGCCTGCAGCTCACTCTGTAGACCAGGCTGGCCTTGAACTCATAGAGATCCACCTGCCTCTGCCTTCCAAGTGCTAGGATTAAAGGCATGTGCCACCATGCCTGGCTGCACACCCTTCCTTTCTAAACCAGTGACTCATACCCAGATGCAGTCACTTTGATGAAGTTGCACTCTGTATTAGTTACTTTTCTGTTGCTGTGATAAAACACCATGACCAAGGAACTTATAAAAGGAAGAGTTTATTTGAGCTTACCATTGACGGTTCCAGGGAATTAGAGTCCATTGTGGCGGAAGGCATGGCAGCTGGAGACTGGAGCAGCAAACTGAGGGTCACATCTCGCAAAGAGCACAGGAAACAGAGAGAGCAACTGTAGACCACGAGGCTTGTTAAAACTCACTAAGCCTGCCCCCAATAACGCACTTCTTCCAGCATGGCCACACCTTCTAAGACCTCCAAAAACAGCGCCACCAACTGGAGACAAACGTCTGAATACCTAGAGCCTATGGGGGACAATTATTCAAACCACCACACACTCCCTGATGATTATGAATGTCTTGATGGGGCCATTCCAGAGTCCACTGATAAATGGTGCCAGGTGACAGAGCAGAAACCAGAACAGCAGAGTGCAGGCTCTCTGTGCCCAGCACCGTGCAAAGTACTGATGTCAGAATCTCACTCAAGTCTCACAACAAATTCTGAGGCTTGTGCATCCCTTTTTCATAGTTAAGGAAAGAAGCCCAGAGAGGTTAAGGAATGTGCCAGATGCTCCTCAGGAAACAGTGGCGCTGGCTTTCAAAGCCAGGCAGCCATACTCTAGAGGAATATACCATTAATAGTATTGTACGATGGCTTGCATTAAAGTCCTTAAACAGAAAGTGGGGACACTTGGATCAATGGAGGCTTTGGCTTCTCAGAGAAACAGGGATGGACTCTGTGAGGCCAGAGATAGCAAGAGTGGTAACCAGAGGGAGACAGAGCCTGAGGCATTCCATGCTCTCCCCTTGGCATGGCAGTAGGCCCAGTTCAGGAGATGAGCAGTTGAAGACAGGGCACTTCCCCTCTGTCCTGCACCCTTCCTCTGTCCTTGGTCTTCATCTAAAATCTGGATTTTAAACTTTTTTAGGGTTTCTCATTATAGCATTTGCTACACAAAATATTCTTAAATCATAGAATTAAAATAAAATTTGCTCTCGAGTCATAGATCTGATTAAAGAAAGCACCAATATCTGCCAATCTTCAGGTAGCCCACCTGTGAGGATTGGCTTTCAGAGCAGGTCCCCACCAAACCCCACAAGGAAGAATGTCAGCATGGCTCAATTCCTGTCCTCACCACTTCTACCCAATATACTCATCCTGGCCTGAGATTACTAGCTGGTTAGAAATAACAAAAGCCCTCTCAACCTGGCCTATGAAGGAAAACAACATTACATGGGAAGGACTCAAGGATTTTTCACAGAGCCATGGGCTGGAGCATCACCAGGCTTCAATGCAGCCTAGATTAAAATAAAATAAAATAATAATTAAATAAATAAATAAATAAACAAACTGACAAATCCGAAGCAGCCTCAACACTGCACTTCTGCTCGCTCACAGAGTGACTGTCTTCTCACCGCTCACACCAGCTCCTACTTCATCTGTCTCATCGTATCTGTAGTACAAAATGCCTTCTCGGGGAGTCCTAAGTGTCCTTTGAACTCAATCTCAGTTGCCATTGTGTCTCAGTTGCCATTGTGTCTCAAATCCATTTTTCCTTAACTAAGAATCTGTCTGGCCCAGAGAGAGATTGCTTTACTGCATATGAGCAGATGCCAGACCCCCTCCCTCCTAAGGATGAGCCACCTGTTGCAGGTGAGCCTCTGATCGGGAGATGCTACCTATAGCCCCAGCTGTCCTGGAACTCACTCTGTAGACCAGGCTGGCCTTGAACTCACAAAGATCTGCCTGCCTCTGCCTCCCCAGTGCTAGGATTAAAGGCATGCACCACCACGCCCGGCTTGAGTCATATTTCAATTTGCCTGTGACTATATATCTTTTGTACATAGTTCATTTCTTCAGCATTCAGAATATCTTAAAATTAAATATCATCTTAAATTAAAATATCTTAAAATTGTAATTTAAGAATATTTCCAGGGGCTGGAGAGATAGCTCACAGTTAAGAGCACTGGTTGCTCTTGCAGAGGACCCAGGTTCAATTCCCAGCACCTACATCAATAACTCAAGTTCCAGGGGACCTGACATCCTCTTCTGTCTTCCACAGGCATTGCCTGACATGGGTGCCCTTGCGTACATGTAGGCAATGCACTTATATACACGAAATAAAAATTAAAATTAGTTTAAAATAAAAAAGAATGTTTATGGGTGTGGTGGTGCATGCCTTTAATCCTAGCACTTAGCAGGCACAGGCAGGTGGATCTCTGTGAGTATGAGGCCAGCCAGATTTACAAAGTGAGTTCTTGGCCAGCCAGGGCTGCACAGTGAAACCTTATCTCAGGAAAAATAGAATGTGTATTATTTTCTGATGAAGAAAAATCTTTGAGTTAGAAAGGAGTAGTGGAAAATATACAAAGATGAAGGGAAAGGTGTGTCTGGAGCCAGAAGGATGGATGGGGCTTCAGTAGGGTGTCAGCAAGATGGTGAGTCCAGGTTGACAACACACTTCATCAACACTGAAAGGACCAGCACTTTCAACTTCTGCATGGTGGTAACAGAAAGTCACAAGGAACCCCCGAGAAAAATAACATGTAGGAACCCTAAAGAATTGTCACCCAATTTGATGAACATAAATACATAATAATCCAATGTCGATGACCTAGGTTCTGACCATTTGATCAAGGTAAAAGTCCAGGGCAGAATAAGAGCCAGACTTCTGCAATTCATCTCACGGGCCTGGAGTGTTACCAGTGGCACAATGTCTGTTGCCACAGTTCCATGTTGATAGTGTTTTATGATAGACCTTTGCTAAACGTCACTACCAAAGTCAAAGACTGAGTGCTGCTGCAGATTAAAATATCTGCAGCAAAGTAGTTCATAATCATCAAAGATGATGAGCTCCAACTTATATGAAATCTCATTCCATTGTTCTTTCAGAAAATATTTATTATTAGTGTGCATGTGCATATGTGTGTGCACGCATGCATGTACCATCGCGCACATGTGGATAGAAGAGGACAACCTTGTAGAATCAGTTCTCCTCTCCTACCTTTACGTGGGATCCAGGGATTGAACTCAGGCTGCCAGGCTTTCTTGGCAAGCACCTTTCCCCACTGAGCCATCTCACTGGGCCCCTCATTGCTGTTTTATCACACAGCAATCCAGTCTCTTGTGAACCAACTTTTGAGACACTTTTTTACTCAAATTTTATTTAACTTAACTTTTAAGCATCCTTATAATCCTAACATAATCCCACAATGGCCCCATTACATGAGTAGTATTATCCCCAACTGAGCAGATGAGGACAAGACGTGGAAGTTCAGAGATATTAAGTAACATGACCAAGGTTGCAAGCCAGTGAGTGTTTTAATAAAAATGAAATTAGAATATGTTTTATCAATATCTTTTGGGGTTTGTCCTACCCAAACTGTCCTCTATAATATCATATTGCAAGTTCCCAAGTCCTTTTCTGTTGTCCTACTTGATTCTTACCACCCCAGGAAGTTAGCCTTGGGTGACCCCATCTCCTGTTTAGAGAAAATGAGCCAAAATCCCAGATGTTAACTGACAGGCTCTAGGAACTGGGGATAAAAGAAGTTAGGATTTCAACTGGATTTTGAACATTTTCAACATGGCTCAATTTCTTGCTGTTATGATACAAATTTAATATATCATTCCGGTCATCCATTTGCTAAAACAGCAAAATCTTCCTTAGCTTAAAAACGCCCCACTGTAAATAAATATAGCTTTTGCTGAGTATAAAACACTTGCCCGGTCTTTTGAGTTAATTCCTGTGAGAATTGAGAAGGGGCTGTGCCACTGCACAATTGAACCAGTGTGTTAAATTTCTTTCCTTGTCACACTGTGACACAATACCTGACTGATGCAACTTCAGAGAGGACAGTGTTATTTGAGCTCACAGTTTTAAAAGGATTTCAGCATAGTACGGCGAGAAAGGCATGGCTGCACAAATGGCTCAGTCAGTGTGATCAGGAGAATAAGCCAGCTTGTCACACCTTGGCTGCTGACCAGGAAGAAGAAAAAGTATGAAAGAAGGGAGTCAGGTATAACATACTACCAACGGCATAGCCTACTTCATCCAGCTAGACCCCCCCCCTCCAAATCAGTGCATCCAAGCGTTCAACCATCTAAGTCTGTGTGGGAACATGTTATATTCAAACCATGACCTTAAGTCTTCCCATTGAGACAACCTGCCTTCCTTTATGGTCAGAAATGGCAAGTGGGCTCTGTTCTCCCTTCTGGGAATCATCACCACTCTTAGCAATGAGATCAAACCCAGCCTGGATTTTGAAGTATGGACTCACATGCTCAGAAAAATGACATGTTGAAATTTGTAGGAACTTATATTGGTTGTACTTTTATTATTGTGCTTGTTTGTTTTATATTCTTCTCCAGTATGGCATTGGAAATTTTCTAGATTCTTGATTAAAGTTTAAGTTTTCCGTTATTCTTTTGCTCTAAAATTGTTTTTATCTATTAAAAATCTGCTTGGGTCAGGTGTGGTGGCACATGGCTTTAATCCCAGCACCAGGGAGGCAGAAACAAGCAGATCTCTGGGAGTTTAAGGCTAACTTTGTCTATGTAGTGAGATCCAAGCCAGCTGGGGCTATAGGGAGACCCCGGTACAAAAAAAAAAAAAAAAACAGAAAAATAAAAATAAAAATGTCCTTGGGGGCTGGAGAGATGGCCTAGCGGTTAAGAGCGCCGACCGCTCTTACAGAGGACCCGGGTTCGATCCCCAGCACCCACATGGCGGCTGAGAACTGTCCAAAACTCCAATTCCAGGAGAACTCCAGTTCCAGGGGAGTCCGACACCCTCTTCTGACCTCCGCGGCATTGCACGGCACGAGTGCACAAACCTGCATGCAGACAGTACATTCATACACATACAGAAATAAATAAAATTAAAAAAAAAATGTCCTTGGATCTGAGCATGGTACCAGTCCTATGATCTCAGCACTATGGACTCCAAGGCAGGAGGTTCATGAGTTTAAGGCCAGACCAAGCTATCCAGTAAAATCTTATCTCGAAAATAGAGGGAGGGGAGAAAAAGGAAGGAAGGAAGGAAGGAAGGAAGGAAGGAAGGAAGGAAGGAAGGAAGGAAGGAAGGAAGGAAGGAAGGAAGGAAGGAAGGAAGGCAGTAGGGAGGGGGAGAGAGAAGAGAAAGTGAGGGAGGAAAGAAGGGAGGAAGGGAAAAAGAAAGGAGAGGAGAGGAGAGAGAGAGAGAGAGAGAGAGAGAGAGAGAGAGAGAGAGAGAGAACAAACTTGAACTTGAACTTGCTTGGTAAGATTTCTCCTGCTAAGGTTTTGATGATGGTTTTCAAAACTGTTTATTCACACATTCACTGCCTCTTCATTTCAGTCCTTTGTATGTTTTCAGATACATTCCAAGTTAAGATCTGGAGCTTGCTGTAAGCCGCTTCATGATGTAAATACACAGATTCAAAAGGTGGGATTCATAGGCTGGGATTAGTGAAACCCCCAGAATGGGACCCCTATCCAAGGAAGCCCCTTGAGTTTACACTATGGATCTCCTTCCTTAGGAGAAAGCAAAGGTCTAAGACATCTCTGATGAAGGATTGTGGTGCCCATACTATCCTCCTCTCCTTCACTTTATCATGGATTTCTTCAATCAGTTGATCATGCACTACGTGCCAGGAATTAGATTAGCAGGGTTTAATGAATTAGGCTGCTCTATGGATGGTCACAGTTTGAGAGAGGAGGAAGAACATGTCCACAGCACAGGAAATGCTCTCTTAAGGAAGGAATCCTTAAATTCTGTGCTGCACAGTGTGTGTGTGTGTGTGTGTGTGTGTGTGTGTGTGTGTGTGTCACAGACTTGAAGTTGAAATAGAGAGAAACATATTTATTACAAACATTGGTTTTCCAAACTAATTTTATGACTCTGAAAGCAAGTTTTAAAGATACCCTCACCTCGCCAGCATATCTAGTTTGACTCTGGTCTCATTTACTTCCTGACTACTCAGATAAGCATTAGCAATATTGTGTGCTCAAATAGCTAAATAAGTATAATTTGTAGAAATCTAGTTCTCTTTATGTGGAAAGTGCTCATGATTTTGTCAGTGCTTCTTATTCTTGGTTTATTTATGTGTTTATCCAAGACCCTCATGCCTCTGTGAACAGAGCTATCTGTTTTGCTGCCATTTCAATGTTTCAGAGGATATTTTTTGGTTTACCTCCAGTTGTTTATCAGTAGACAAGTGTCTATGCTGAAGTAAACTATTCTCCTGAGTCCTGCATAATTACTTAGCCCCGGAGTCTTAAACAACATTTATAACTCCTCTGTACCTGGTAGAATCTTTCAGATAAGTAAGAGGGATGGTTTCTCAGTCCTGGTTTGGCTTCAGATCCATTTTCCAGACCAGATTCATGGCTTATCACCCTGCTTAATTGACTTTTTTAGGAAAGCAAACGCTAATACCCAGACAGAAATATATTCATCTGAACTGAAGGACCTGTCTTTTGGGGAGCCTGTCTATTTTGTCAGACCTGTAAAGTAGAGGCATAAGCACTAGCTGTCAGTGACAACAGGGAATGGACTGCAAGCTACTGGAGGCTAGGCGGCATGCACCCACCTCCCGGCCTCCCCATCAAGCACGTAGCAGACATACAGTGTAAACACCAGTGTGTGCTGAATGGAATGCTGGCTTTAAACATGTTAATAAAGTTCAGAGCCATGAATTATAGTGGAAAGAACTCTAAAGGAATTTTTTATTATTCTAGTTCAAAACACTTGCAGAGCTGGGGATGTGACTTAGTTGGTAAAGTACTTGCTTAGTCTACATGAAGTCCTCAGCACTTCACAAACTCAGCATGGTGGCACACATTTGTAATTCCAGTGCACTGTTAGTGGAGGCAAAAAGATCAAGAGTTCAAGTCATCCTCAGCTATATAGCAAGTGTGAGTCCAGCCTGGACTACACAAGACCCTATTTCTACTAATAGCAACGACGATAAATGTACTTACTTAATCAGTGTTTACCTATTTTAATCTAGATCTTCAATCTTTGATCCCACATTTGTAGAATGCTCTTGTAAACTTAGTAAATGTTAAACCTAATGCTTTCGGTGAGCACTGTACTCCTAAAGTATTTCTTTTTAGTCAAGCTATTGAAGAGTGGCTAAAAGAAACAAACGTTTATCTCTCTATTAATTTTCTAATACTTGATAATGAATTATCCCAAAGCTAAGTAATTCTGAAAATCAAATACATCTCAAGTTTATGAACCAGGAACCCAGGAACAACTGAGCATCCTCTGAAATAGGACCCTGCCCCCACTTAGAGAGGGTCCTGAAGTTCCATCAATCCGTGAGATGTCATCAGACACACACTTGATAGACTGACTTGGGTTTTCAAGAAGACTTTCTGCTTTGTGCTCTTTCTCAGGTTTGAAAATAAAGTACTTTTCCTCTCTGTCTGGAAGGAAACAAGGTAAGTAGTCTTGTCCTGGAAAAGGTAATTGTCATACTTGTCAGATAAGCAAAGAATCTAGACTAATTTTCAGAAAGGTTAATCAGGAGCTTTTTGTTGTTTTCAAATATACAAGTATACAACCATTCTGGCAAAAATATTAGCATACTTTTAGGAAGCCCTTAATAATATTAACAAAATTAATAACAGTAATATTAACAATACTAAATAACACCGATAGAGAAAGCAGAATGAATGAGGGCTAGGATAAAGTTAATTGTCTTCTCCAAGCCAGATACCCCAAGGTCCAAGTCTTGGGAGTCATAGAATCCCTTGGAGCTGAAGACAATTCAAAAGATAGTTAGAAAAGGAATGAAACGGGGATGGGGAGATGGCCTGGTGGTTAAGAGCACCGACTGCTCTTGCAGAGGACCCGGGTTCGATCCCCAGCACCCACATGGTGGCTGAGAACCATCTGTAACTCCAGTTCCAGGAGAACTCCAGTTCCAGGGGAATCCGACACCCTCTTCTGACCTCCGTGGCATTGCACGACACGAGTGCATAAACCTCCATGCAGACAGTGCATTCATATAAATAAATAAATAAATAAATAAATAAATAAATAAATAAATAAATAAATAATTTAAAAAAAAAAGAAAAGAAAAGGAATGATACTTCAAGGCTGAATGGAAATTCTCACCTACCTATGACTGTGCCAGGTGTCAACATGGGAAAATGAAAAGGAACCAAGGAGAAAGACAGCTCTGCCCCCACCGCCTGGTTCCATGCTGGCAGGTGCCCCCTGACTGGTCCTCTCCTGGCAGGTCCCTTGCTGGCTGGTCCTCTCCTGGCAGGTCCCTTGCTGGCTGGGCCTCCCTGGGCCTCCCAGCCTCTGTACTTGCAGTCAGCACCCAGGTGGAGATCTGCCTCCCTGATTGACCCTCACACCAGCCACACAGCTGCTGCCCCAAACCCCAAGTGTGGGCCTCCTCAGAGCATGGCACGTACTCAACTTCCTATATTTTTGTGTGTGCATGAGTGTGTGTGTGTGTGTGTGTGTGTGAGAGAGAGAGAGAGAGAGAGACAGAGACAGAGAGAGAGAGAGAGAGAGAGAGAGAGAGAGAGAGAGAGCCTGTTTCCTCTGTCAAAAGTAGTATGGTTGTCTGGGCCCATCTCTACCTACTCTCCCTTATTTTTCTTCATAACTCCAGATATATTGCACCTTACAAATGTATCCTTAGTCTCACAACTAAAATTGGGCTCATTGAGACCCCAGAGTTTGTACATTTCATTTCTACCAAGTCTCTGGAATGTGGGTCAGGCCCTGGTACATAGTAGCCACTCAGCTTATGCTGAATACAGGAGGGAATTACTAACTCTTTGTGAGACATAAAGCCCAGTAATCTCCATGTATTGTCACCTATGACCCGAATCAGTGCTGCCAGGAAGGTTGAAGAATGCAAAGAAGTTAACAAATGATCCGAGATTGCCTGGCCGGCAGGTGCCTAATATGGATCTTGAGCCCAGGACAGTCTTATTCTGTGCACTTAACCAACTGACCTCTTCACACAAAATGATTATACAAAGCAGTTGGTCAAGAGAGAGTAACTGAAACTCCCTTCCAATTGCATATATCACTAGGACTTTGCCATCCAGTCCCCACTGGTAAAAAAAAAAAAAATGCCACCTAAATAGGATAGAAAAGCACCTCCAGGCTGCTATTGACAGATCCTGTCAGCGCGGTAATTGAGCTCTTTGCTCACCTTAGGGCCCCGTCCTCTCCCTTTTATAGGAAGTAAGCTATCGAGGAAAACTTTGGGTGAATTTTCTCAAATTTGAAAAAAAGGACAGTTTGGTACCTGCAGGAATACTGAAAGGGAGGATGTTTAAAATAACATGTCTGCCTCTCAATGCAAGGAGAAGTCTGAAATGCCCCAGCATCATCAGGGTCCAGACTGACACAGGGGATGGAGATGCCCCAGCATCATCAGGGTCCAGACTGACACAGGGGATGGAGATACCCCAGCATCATCAGGGTCCAGACTGACACAGAGGATGGAGATGCCCCAGCATCATCAGGATCCAGACTGACACAGGGGATGGAGATGCCCCAGCATCATCAGGGTCCAGACTGACACACGGGATGGAGATGCCCCAGCATCATCAGGGTCCAGACTGACACAGGGGATGGAGATACCCCAGCATCATCAGGGTCCAGACTGACACAGGGGATGGAGATACCCCAGCATCATCAGGATCCAGACTGACACAGGGGATGGAGATACCCCAGCATCATCAGGGTCCAGACTGACACAGGGGATGGAGATACCGCAGCATCATCAGGATCCATACTGACACAGGGGATGGAGATACCCCAGCATCATCAGGGTCCAGACTGACACAGGGGATGGAGATACCCCAGCATCATCAGGATCCAGACTGACACAGGGGATGGAGATACCCCAGCATCATCAGGGTCCAGACTGACACAGGGGATGGAGATACCCCAGCATCATCAGGATCCAGACTGACACAGGGGATGGAGATACCCCAGCATCATCAGGGTCCAGACTGACACAGGGGATGGAGATACCCCAGCATCATCAGGATCCAGACTGACACAGGGGATGGAGATACCCCAGCATCATCAGGGTCCAGACTGACACAGGGGATGGAGATACCCCAGCATCATCAGGATCCAGACTGACACAGGGGATGGAGATACCCCAGCATCATCAGGGTCCAGACTGACACAGGGGATGGAGATACCCCAGCATCATCAGGATCCAGACTGACACAGGGGATGGAGATACCCCAGCATCATCAGGGTCCAGACTGACACAGGGGATGGAGATTCCCCAGCATCATCAGGATCCAGACTGACACAGGGGATGGAGATGCCCCAGCATCATCAGGGTCCAGACTGACACAGGGGATGGAGATGCCCCAGCATCATCAGGGTCCAGACTGACACAGGGGATGGAGATACCTCAGCATCATCAGGATCCATACTGACACAGGGGATGGAGATGCCCCAGCATCAGCGGGCGATGGTGACTCTCACCGGGGTTGGCATGCCCATTGAACATTCCCTCATTCCAAAAACTTGCCAGTGTCCAATCCGTGTAAATTCAGAGAACTTGTAATGATCCTGGAAACAAAGGGCTTTGTTTTGTTCTGGAGTCTTCTGTGCACTAGACACCATGAAATTCAACTACATGCCCTGTCTCCTTAAATTGTAAGTGAGACCAAGAATTTTACAGTGTGTTCCTCATCAGAAATGCCAGCATTTGCTTAAAATATTAGTGACTAAATGAGCACGCTGGTATACAATTGTAATGCCGGCACTCAGGAGGCTACGGCAGGAAGGTCATGAGCTCAAGGCCAGCCTGGGCCACACAGCTATACGTTGCCCAATTTGCATTTAGTTAATGCTAAGAAATTCTTCTCATCCTCTCTGCTTCATTCAGGCACTAGGATTTAATTCTGGGCATGATGATACACACCTTTAATTCCAGCACTTGGGAGGGAGAAGCAAGTGGGTCTCTGTGAGATGGAGGCCAGCCTAGTCTACATAGTGAGGTCCAGGCCAGCTAGAGCTACCAGAGACCCTGTCTAAAAATAAATTTTAAAAATTTAAAAATCTACCAGGCATGGTGGCACATGCCTTTCTTTAATCCCAGCACTTGGGAAGCAGAGGCAGACTGATCTCTGTGAGTTTGAGGCCAGCTCCATCTACATAGTGTGCTCCAGGCCAGCTGGGGCTACAGATAGACCCTATATCAAAAAGACAAGAAAAGTTAAAAATCAAGGACTGGCATTTAAGTTGGAGCTTTGCTGCCCCATAGCTATAGAAACTATAGTTTCAATGTCAACCCATCAGAGACCATGAGTCACCTGTCAGGTTGTATGGACAAGCACAGTCTGGGTTGGCATCAGGTACAGTATCATATAGTCCGAGTGGCATAATCTCAAAAACATGAAGGTGCCGGCTGTGGTGGAACACACTTTTAACCCCAGCACTCAGGAGGCAAGAAGCAGGCAGAGCTCCGTGAGGTCCAGGCCAGCCTGGCTACATAGCAAGGTCCAGGCCAGCTGGGACTACAGAGAGACCCTAAATCAAAACAAAAACACACATACAGGCAATAAAACCTCCCCGTGAAGACGTCTCTTGGTAGACTCGTGCGCCTGTGTGGGATGTCGCTCCTCTGGACTCAAAGTTCATACTGTTGTTAAATGTTCACCAAGAACGTGATTCAGAAAGAAAGTGGGGCACGGTCAGGGAGAATCAGAAAACCCAGTCTACACAGTCTCTGGTTGTCAAAGACCAAGGACGAATCTTACCCAGAGGTCAGTGGGATTAAAGACTGCTCGGGCAGATGGCATCAAGTACCAGACTCCCCTTTCACTTTTCAGAGAGGCCAGCAGAGAGCGCTCTTGCCACACACATATTCTCGTTCTCCAGTTGGTCTGAGCTTTGAGTTTCAATCTTCTAGAAAGGGATTTGATACTGAAAGGATAGTTTGGGACAAAGTCCCTACCACAAACACTGCTTAGGGTTAGGAGACCTTGGTTTTTGAGTCTACCTCTGTCCCTTACCAATCAGGTTAAGAGGTATCATATGACAGAAAGTGCTACTATTTAAAGAATAACCACGTCCACCTGCTGAATGCAGTCTACGACAGACCCTGTTCAGCCAAGTGTTCAAACTCTGCTTCTGCAGCTCATTTAAGCTCTCTGTGATTTGGGGGAAATTACTTAATCCCTTGAGACCTCAGTTTTGTTATCTTTACATTAGAGATAATAAATGCTCATGGAATTACCCCAAGAAATAAATTCAGTAAGTATAGTTAAAACCCTCACACTGCATCTGGCACAAACGTGTGTCAATAAATTCAGCTATCATCATTTGTCATTTTATTGAATCTTCACAAAAATCCTGCAAGGTGGTAAATACATTTGTATTCCACTGTGTTAATGAAGGAATTCACCCTTAAGTTCAGAATTTACTCAGCTCAAAGGAAGTATAACTGTGTTTAAGTCCAGCTCTGATCTAACTCTGCCACACTACACGTTCTTAAAGCTCTAACACTGGGCTAGAGAGATGCTCAGCAGTCTAGATCTCTTGCTGTACTTGCAAAGGTTTCGGCCACTCACACAATTGCTCAAAACTCCAGCTCCAGGAGATCTGATCCCCTCTTCTGGGCTCCAAGGGCACACACACACACACACACACACACACACACACACACACACTTACTTCTGTAAAAAGATGTAACACATTGCATTTTAAGTCTTTTGTTTGGATTATAACATCACCATGGAGGCACAAGCAGTTTGAAGCCTTGGCCTCCTGTAGGTTCAGAACGTGTAAGGAGGCAGAGTCAGCTTTGAAGCTGCTGGAAACCAAGCTCCTGGCAGCTTTTACTTTCTGGGAGGTGGCCCATTTTCTTTTCCCTTTCAGAGTTATGTTGAAACTAACTCTTCAAGAAGACATAAGGAGCCATCTTTGACCTAAGGATTCTAGGGTACCATGCTGAAACAAGGCTATTGAATAAAGCCTGGCAAAAGGTTGTTCCAGAAATTTCTGCTCCAGCAATGTTTCTACCACCTCTGGCCTACCTCTCAGATGGACCCTCCCAGATGATCAGGGACAGTCCATCCAGGATGCCTCACTGCCCACCTCTCCCTCCATGTTCTCTTCTAGTACCCCTCCCCATTGTTTTCCACTCTTCCTGTACCCCCCATTGTCTGTTATCTGTGATTGGCAGCTGTGGAAATGGAATCTGTTAAGAGTGGTGAGCCATGGAAATAAGAGACTGAATTGGGAATTTGGACTCCAGAGTCTTGGAGGTGAGATTCCATTGCTCACCACCCCCCCTCCGCCGCTTCAGTTTCATTGTTTACATTGAGTTTAGAGGTGGACTCTATACATATCCCCTTTCTTTGCAAAGTCGTTGAACTGAATTTTGTTTTTACTTGTTTGGATTTTTGTAATTAGCTTTCGAATGCCCCTTCACTGTTTTCTTTGGAAGCAAGCTTGAGATAACTCTCCTGACATCATCTCAGGCTTCCTGATATTAGTTTGTATTCTGAGTGCAATGAGATGCACCTTGATGGATTTGGAGAGCAGAAGCTATCTCCTCCTGCATAGGGAAGAAATTCTGCAGCATCCTCTATCTCTCTGTTCATATTAGCCCCTTAGGACTGTGGCCACCATCTCAATGCTGTGAGCTTGTGAGGTTGGAGCCAGATTTCTGCAGACCCCTGCTCCCTGCACCCTGTGCAGTGGACCCACCCTTGAATCCACAGCTAGAATGGTAAACGTGAGAGCTGGTGGCAGCTGGCTCACCTTTCCAATAATCTTTCAAGCATGTACATCGATGCTTAATCTACTGCAGGTCATTTCCTGTCCGAGCACTGACAGAGCACTGACACTCCTTTCTTTTAAGTGCTCCTTTAGTAACTCTTGATCTCTTTCTTATATTCTTACTTCCTGCAATAGATCACCTTTCTCTCAGTTATCTATATACAGGTGACTCAGTTCCACCTTTTCAGCCCAGACATCCACTACGAGCTCCTGATTCTTCAACAAATCTGTGTTGGAGTGTTCATGTGAAAACCTCATTCACATCTGTCTGTTCCAGGTACTGCAAACAGTGGAACAAGACAAACATTTATAATGCTCACAGAGAGAACACAGCAGAGATGACTGGTCTATGAAGCATTTTGTGCTCTAGCAGAGACTATTCAGGACTCAAATGACCCCAAATCATCTGGATATACCTTCATTTGCATGTCTGGTGGTCAGTGCTCCTATTGACTGGGACCTCAGCAAGTTGGAACCTGGAAGACTTATACAGGCCTTCTCGCTGTGATTTCTCTATATGAATCAGTTTGGAGTGACTCCTACCACGGCAATCGTCTGAAACTAAACATCCCAGGTCAACAAAGAATGGTGCAGGGAATTTTATTTGACTCAGAGGGAACAGAGCAGTGATCCCATTGTAATCTAATGGTCAAGACTTTCACAAAGGCCCACCCAGGCTCCACGGGGCGCAAACGCACCAATGTCACATTGGGAGAAGAGCGAATGGGAAGCAAAGTAACGCTGGAACCATCTCTCAAAATTGCAATCTATCAGAATTATGAAACTCTGGATGTTCAAAGCCAAACCATCATTGTTCCTGTCCCTAAAGCTTCCTTTTCTTTATTCTTTACCTCAGTGGATAATGCCTTACGATGATTTCAACTTTTTGTTCTCATTGCTAAGGATCTTTATCCTTCGGTGTCTTGATCCAGAAACTTTAGAGTCAATATAGAACCTGCCCTGCACCACCACATCAGATCATCTCCCAGTCCACTTTATTTTTTAACAAAATTTTCCTACTTTGTCTTCTAAATGAGCTGGCACCTGTCCTCTCTTTTTATCCACATAGCCTCATTTCAGGCCATACAATTGGGCTCCTGTGTCTGACTGCCCGGATTCCCCAGCCATAGCTGCCTGGACGCACTGCACTTCTCTACCACCTTCTCTAAGCACTTCACCCTCCTAAGAAGCTTTCTCCAGGTTTCTTCCCTGTGTGCTCCTGCTTCGTATTTGGTCATCCACTAGCTTGCTTTGTTTTTAGCAACCTCCAAATTGTGGTTGTTTATGGAAATCACGTGACACATAACGTTGAAGCTGGAAAGCAGCTCAGCAATCAGACTCTGTTAACCCCTTCTCTTCCAAAGAGAGCATTTTGGCCAGCAAGCCGAGGCTGTCCAGAATGGTATCAACTGAATAAATGCCCATGTGTTGGCAGCAAAATCTGGATGTTTAATGGTTTTAAAGCCATACAGAGATCATCGATCATCGAATGGTTTGAGTGGGGGGATGGGGGCGGGAGAGGGGAGACTTCTCTTTCTGCTCCCCAAAGTCACCTCCCATCTTCCAGCAGCACAGGAAGGTTTCTTTTGACTGATTTCTTCAGTAAATCGGTAAATTTGATGACTCACGCGTTTTCTGTTCTTAACTTTTTTTCTCCAGTTTCGTTTTAGTTTAGATAGTTTTCTTAAATAAGAAAAAATTCTCAGGATTCATAGTACAAGGAAATCACTCAAAAAATTCAAACTAAATAAGAGCTTATTTTCTCTCTTCTGTTCTCAAGAATATTTAATTTCCTCTTATGATGTGCTGACAGGAGCATTTTTTATGGATCAGGAAAACTAAAAGACATCTTCAAGGGAAATGTACAAGTTTTCATCTTTTTATGAATTAGCCATCCACATGTGTACCGATTAATACGTTTACAAGCTTTTAAGTTCTTCACCAAGCCCTTTAATCTAAAAGCTTTCCTGACAAAGGCAAGGAGGTGAAATAGAAAAGGCATTTCTTGCTCCCCAGAATGAACAAGAGATTACATAGTAAAAATAGAAAGGGGACTGTAGTGAGGATGAAGCCACAGTTTCTGTCTCTTCTCCACTTCTACAGCAAAGAAAAAGTTCAAGATTACTGCTCTGAGCACCAACATTTATCAGGCTGGCCTGCTGTAGCTATGGTGATAAACAGCGCTTTAAAGAGGAGAGTGCCAGGGAGCTGCTTAGATCAATCGCTCTGCTGAGAAGAGGGAAGGAGTGAGTGACATCTTTTCCTCAGATGAGCTCTAAGCACATTTTAAACATGATGGATAGAAAAGTATTTCATTCTTGTTAGAAGAAATGGAAAAGTGATTTTTTTATATCCTAATCACCTAATTTATGATGAAAAAAGGACCCTAACTCATTGGAGAAAATGCCGTTTAATTAGAATAAGATAAAAATCTTTCTCAGGCTGGGAATGCAGCTCAGTTGGTAGAGTGGTTGCCTAGCATACACTTGAGAGGGGGAGGCAGGGGGATCGGAAACTGAAAGTCACTTTCAGCTGTACAAGTTCAAGTCCAGCCTGGGCTACGTGAGCCTCAGTCTCATAAATGTTTCTTAATCTTAACATGTGCATATATAATATATCCCCTTTGTTCTCTCCCGCCTCCCTCCACCTCCCATGTAAGCATGTAGGCATGTGTATAAGCATGGACTCAAATACAAGTGTTAATAAAATGAGATCACACTATGTATTTTATAGCCAAGCTTTAACCCATGATTCCCTAATATATTTTTATTAAGAGGCTGATGTCTAACAAACACAAGGTCCTCAACCCCCCCAACCTGTGCGTGTATGTACATGAGCATAAACATAGCTACAATTTTTTATTGACAGAGTAATTATACATACTGATGAGGTACTGTGTGATATTTCACTGCGTATGTACAAGATTTAAAAATGCAAAACCTGGGGCTGGAGAGATGGCCTAGCGGTTAAGAGCACTGACTGCTCTTGCAGAGGACCTGGGTTCGATCTCCAGCACCCACACGGCAGCCAAGAACCGTCTTGAGTTCCAGGGGAATCCAAGGGGAATCCGAGACCCTCTTCTGACCTCCACGTCATTGCATGACATGGGTGCACAAACCTGCATGCCAACAGTACATTCAAATAAATAAATAAATAAATAAATAAATAAATAAATAAATAAATATTTTTAAAGATGCTAAAATACTGAAAGAAAAAAAAAGAAAAATGCAAAACCTATGCTTAATAAGTGTTTTGTTTTACTTATGTATAAAAAGAAAACCTTTTCAAATCCATGTGGGGGGGGTGTGCATGTGTGTGTGTGTGTGTGTGTGTGTGTGTGTGTTGTGATGTATGTTTGACTCTGAATGAGTGTTTGTACATAAGGATGTGAGTGTTTATGTTCACATGTGCATATGGAGGACACAAGTTGACACTGGGTATCTGTTCCCCACACTTTTTTTGCATGTTCATGTCTGTGTGGTGTGCAAGTGTGCATGTTCACATGTGTGTGGGCACATGTGTGTATGCAGGCATGTTTATACCTACGTATGGAAGCCTAAAGTCCATGCTGGGCATCTTCCTCAGTCTTTCTCCACTCCTACTCATTGAGGTGTGGTTTCTCACTGACCCTGGAGCTTGCTTGTTGAGCTAGTCCAGCTTCCTAACTTGCTGCCTCTACCTCCCCAGAGCTGAGATTACAGGTGGCCACCATGCCTGCCTGGCTTTTATGAGGATTTGGGGGATCTGAATTCCAGACTTCACGCTTGAGTGAGAAGCACTTTATAAACTGAGCCCCCTGCCAACCCTCCACTGACCCATCTCCTCAATCTCTACTGACCCATCTCCCCCAGTCCTCCATGTTTTGTTTTCTCTTTGTTTGTTTTTTAACCCAAAGCTCATCCATTTGACTAGTCTAGCTAGATAATGAGCTCCAGGGATCTGCCTGTCTCCACCTCCCTAGTGCTGGGGTTACAGATGTGTGCTGCTGTGCCTGTGTTTTACACGGTGCTAGAGATCCAAACTCAGGTACTCAGGTTGCATGGCAGGCACTTTACCAGTTGGGTCATCTCAGCCCCTCATGATGATTTTCTCATAATAGAACTTTCACCATTAATGGTTGATCAAGATCAAAGATACTGAGTGGAATATGGAGAGAGACTTCAGAACCTGATAGTGCAGAATCCTGGCCATTTCTACCCAGCATAGATTCCTGGGTGGGCAGTCTTTGCTCAAAGCCCCCAGTTTGGCTGGCAGAGTTTGGCAGGTCAACATCACCGGCTGATGGCTCCTCTGGAGCAGCCCTTTCTTCTTTCAATTCCTTTCACAGGTCTTACATACAATAAGTCAGTGTCCTCCTAACTCAGCCTTATCAACTGCTTCCTCAAGAACCCACTGCCATATTCCCTATTTTGAATACCAAGCACCTCCTCTTCTGCTTTGGCTTCTGAGCATCATTGCCAGATAAAATCGTCAGGGCCCTGGTTTCAATCCCCAGCACCATATATATTATTAAATTATGTACATGTAATTTTCAAATGACATGTGGAAATTGTACATAATTATGGGGTACCAGTGGGGTATTTTTTCCTTTTTATCTAAAATTCAGATTTAATAGCAAACTCTGTATTTTTATCTGCCAAATCTTTTGCTCATATAAGTTGTCTAATCAGGTAGATCATAAAGTTGTCAAGAATGTGGGTCCTAGTCTTTTTATTCTGTTTCCCCAGAGGCCTCACAGCAGAAGCAGTGCTTTCATTTACAACTTTGTACCTTTGTATTTATTTATGTTCTTTGAGGTCCACTCCATAGCCCAGGATGACCCATGGAAATCCTCTTGCCTCAGCCTCCTGAGTCCTTTATAGGATTATAGGCATGAGTCACCACACTCAGCTGGGAACTTTGCTTTCAAACTGAAGGACACTAAAACAGTTCTATCCCATAGATCTTACCCGAAATTAAGGCAGGTTTTTGTGTCACAGGGCTGAAAATTCACATAAGTATAAGTGTTTAAAACCATCTCAGTATTCCTCAGGCCTCACAAACCTGTAACATATGCCCTCCTTTGAAGAAAAAAATCACGTATTCCCATTTTACAAGTTAAACTTGGATAGATAATAATGCTTATGATCACACAAAAGGTGAACCAAGTATTTATGCCCATTCCCAGGCATTAAAATCCAATAGTAGTTGCACTCCATAAGAGCACCAATATGATTTTCTCAACTGAAAGATGCCTTCCAGGTTTTTTTTAATAGAATCAGTTCTGCTGTTAAAATTTGATGACAGTTCTTTGTGTGGGAAGTCCATGAGTGTTTTCAAGCTGAATGGAGACAGGTGGTCAGTTTCAGATTGTCTCCCTGATTATCACAACATTGTATATGAGACCTTTGTGAGCAAGTTTCAGTAACAAGCTTTAGCCTAGGGCTGTGTTTTGTTAGTCACATGATGACTGGACTATTTACTAGAAATCCAGTGCCAAGTCAGCTGTGTCCCACGAACTTGGTTTCTAAGCAGCTGCAGGGCACCGTCTAAACGATGTGAGGAAGTCAGGGGAAGCAGCCCCGTTGGCTCACCCTGTACTGCTCCTGCCCAGTGGAATGCGGAGGGAGATGTGCAGAGAGATGCCACATAGTAATGGTGAAAATCTGGCATTAGAGAAGGGGTTACTGCCCAAAAGAACTCTCAACCTGCAGGAGAAGCAGGGAAGGGTTTATAAAGCTTAAAACCACAATTAAATCACCCCAGGGGCAAAGCCAATAACCATAGTTACATCACATCACCATAGTTACACCAGTCCAGGGGCAGGTCAGTTAACAAAGAAGTTTTCAGCTAACAGTAAGTTTCAGCTAGTGGGAGGCTGTGCTACCTGGACATGCTACCTGGCTACTTGTACGTTTTCCTGGTATTGTAGAAACAATGTACTCCCAGAAACTGGCCGTGTGGGATGTTCTCCCTGGCTGACTACAGTGGGAATGACTTGACAAAAACACAGGCTAAAGGAAAAGTCAGCTGGGACAAAATGGAGTTCGTTTTTCCACTTCACCAGCATCCTGAACATATGCTGGTCTGGACTAAGCAGATTATCTAACTCTACTGTCAGAGTTATAGAAGTTCTTCCTTGCTTTTAAGTACAGATTGGCCTATAAAAATATGAATCTGGGCCAGGCGTGGTAGCCCACACCTGCCTGTAATCCCAGCACCTGGGAGGCAGAGGCAGGTGGATCTCTGTGAGTTCAAGGCTAACCTGGTCTACAGAGCAAGCTCCAGGCCAGCTGGGACTAAAGGGAGACCCTGTCTCAAAAAGACATATATATATATATATATAATATAGTATATATATATATGGAATTTGTGTATATATAATTTACATATATATCTTGAATTGTGTATCATAAATTTTTTTTTTTTTTTTTTTTCATTATATATATATATCTATATATATTATCTATATATATATGAATCCGGGATGGAGGGATGGTTCACGGATTAAGAGCACTTACTTGTCTTCCTGAAGACCCAAGTTTGGTTCCCAGCAAACAGCATATGTCAGGTAGCTCACAACTGCCTGTAACTCCAGCTTCAGAGATCCAACTCCTTCTTCTGGCCCTGGCAGACACCTGCACACGAGTGGCATATATACACACACTGACATACATTCACACATGAATTTAAATGTTTTAAAATTAATTTTAAAAATAAATAAAACCAATATCCCTCTGTTTTGTGAATGACCTTCTCTCCCTTCTCCTTACTCCAGTTGGAAAATACCAGTAAACTTAGAAGTCCGTGTATATAATAAAGAACTTAGCCTTCCCCAAAGAAATTCACCAAGGGCTCTAAGAAATGATCTCTGAGGCTTTGGAGTACCATGAGTGATTGGAGTATCGTGTGTGTGTGTGTGTGTGTGTGTGTGTGTGTTTGTGTCTATGTGTCTTTGTGTGTGTATGTATGTGTGTTTATGTATGTGCGTGTTTATGTATGTGTATGTGTTCGTGTGTGTGTCTATGTGTCTTTGTGTGTGTGTATTTTTGCCTGGAGGCCTTGGGTCATGCTGGTAGTTAAACATTATGATGTATAATGCAAACTGACTACACACGCCAGATAGTATTTAGATTAGGGACCAAGAAAAAAATAAGATGGAGGTTCTGAGTCACAGAGTATCAGTTTCCAAGTCTGGAAACTGAGATCAAGCATACAACCAATCATTAATTATGCCCATATGATGGAGTCCCAATAAAATCTCTGCTGAAGCTCCCTGGTTGGCAATCTTTCCTACCACATACCAACTCTGTTACATGGTAGTGCCAGGAACGTGAGTCTGTACAGGACTCAGTGGGAACCTCTGTGTTTGGAACTCCCACAAACATTACCCTATATGTTTCTTCCCATGGCTGACATCAGTCTGGATCCTGTCCCTGTAGCAACCACAATCCTGAGAATGACAGCTACTCGTGAGTGCTGTGTGTCCCGGATCATGACCAGGCCTAAAGGTGGTTTTGAGAAACTTCTGAAGGTTCAGCTGGTTTGAGAAGTGAGTTCAGTCTTGGGTGGGCACTGCTCTTTCTGCCTGTCCTGATACCTGGCACAGCAGCCTCTTCTGCATCCCTCCCACCTCCCCATATGGGCCCCATCTTAGTTTCCATTCTTGTTGCTGTGATGAAACACTCTAACAAAAGCAACTTAGAGGAAGAAGTGTTCATTTCCACTTGTTCCAGGTTGCAGTACCTTATTTCAGGGAAATCAAGGTGGCAGGAAGTTAAAGCACCTAGTCAAGCCCACAGTGAAGAGCAGAGAGAATGAATGCATGGGTGCTTGCTTCGACTCAGCACACTGCTCCTCTTTTATACACTCCAGGACTCAAATCCCCACAGGCCACCTGAGCTGGACAATCCATCACTGAGATTCACTTCCCAGGTGAGTCTACATTGGGTCAAGTTAAAACCATTGCAGACCCCATACTTCTTCAGGGTGTGTAACAACAGTTAACATGCCAGGGTTTATGCTCAAATTTGCCCCCTGAGCTAGCATTAGTTACCACAACGAAGTGGCTTAAAACAACACACATATTATAATTCTGGGGTTTCACTAGGCTCAGTATGGTTGCACTCCATCTAGGGTATAGAAAACACCTCCATTGCCTCTTCCTGTCATTTCCTACATTTCTTCGGGGGACCCTCCATCCTTTGCCTGTCATTTCCTGCATTCCTTGGGGGGCCCTCCATCCTTTAAAGCCAGCTGCACAGTATCTTTGACTCCCGCATTCCTGCCACCATCTCATCAAGGCCTTTGCAACTGCATGGACTCCTCCTCCACAGCCAGGGTCGTCTTCCCATCTCAGTCACAGTTGCGAACTCCTTTTTGTCATGTTGGTAGCAATTCATGGTTTGGAGGATGAAGACAAGAAGACTTTGGGGGTTACTGCCATGCTTGGTTTATTTTAGCTAAGATTCATCTAAGAGTTTAAGTACCAAGGAATCTCTAACTCTGCAGCTGGGAGTAACAAGACAAGCTGGGAGGCTGAGGCAGGAGGATCTTGAACCTGAGCCTGTCCTTAAATATAAAGCAAGTCCCTGCTTCCAAAAAATTAATTAATTTTAAAAACTCACAAGGATTGGGCTTGGTAGATGGCCTAGCGGTTAAGAGCACCGACTGCTCTTGCAGAGGACCCGGGTTTGATCCCCAGCACCCACATGGTGGCTGAGAACCATCTGTAACTCCAATTCCAGGAGAACTCCAGTTCCAGGGGAATCCAACACCCCCTTCTGACCTCCGAGGCATTTGACAACACAGGTGCACAGACCTACATGCAGACAGTACATTCATACAAAATAAATAAATTTAAAAAAAACTCACAAGGATTATAATGGTTACTTAGGAATGGCTGGAATCCCTTGTTTGAAAATTGGTTAATCTGGGGTCATAGTGAAGATCAGCTGAGATAATTCATGAAATTGCTTAGAATAGTACCTGAGGCATGAATCTGTGTGTGGTGTTTACTGTTTTTTTTTATTAATTTTTTATTTATTTCTGTATGTGTATGAATGTACTGTCTGCATGCAAGTCTGTGTACCCGTGTCGTGCAATGCCGCGGAGGTCAGAAGAGGGCATCGGATTCCCCTGGAACTGGAGTTCTCCTGGAACTGGAGTTTCAGACGGTTCTCAGCCGCCCATGTGGGTGCTGGGGATCCCAGGTCCTCTGTAAGAGCGGTCGGTGCTCTTAACCGCTAGGCCATCTCTCCAGCCCCGGCGGTGTTTACTGTTTTTATTTTCGCCAATAGTATTACTATGACAC
>VZQC01001072.1:1454368-1469437 GCA_009823505.1 Rhizomys pruinosus | reverse complement strand
AATTAATAAATAAAAGAGCAAACTACAATTTTTATGAAATGTTTTTCTATCTTTATTTTATATCTATATTATTTTGCCTGTGGCACTTTTAAGAACAATTGTTCCTCAGCCAGACATGTGGAGGGATGTATGCTTGTAATCCCAGCACTGGGAAGACAGAGGAGGTAGATTGAGCTGTGATTCTTAAAGTTCAGCTTGCGTTTACCATGAGCTCCAGGTCTGCCTATCTACATTACATAGGAGTTTCCGGCCAGCTGAAGACTAAGGGAGGACCCTGCCCTCCAAAAACGACAAAAGAGGAGAGAGAAGCTGTCTGAGGAAGAGAAGAGAGAGAGAGAGAACAATCGTTCTTGACAATTTATTGTACCAACAATCCAAGACCTAAAATTGCTCTTTTTTTTTTTTTTTGGTCTTTTTTTAATGCAAAATGTTTTTACTTATTTTTTATTTTTTTTTTTTTTTTTTTTTATTTTTTTTTTTTTTTTTTTTTTTTTTTTTTTTTTTGTTTTTTTTTTTTTTTTTTTTTTTTTTCTTTTTATTTCCTTTCTCCAGATACAAAATACTTCTACCATCTCTCCGGGTCCATCACACTGCCGTCATGAAACCTGGAGATGAGGGGAATTGGTACAAATATGTGGATCTCCCTGATGCATCCTTTGTCTCTGATTCAGGAGTCTTGTGTCTTTTACCAGGATCCATGAAATAGTCTGAAGCTACTTTATAAGCCTATAAATAAAGAGCAAATCTCAGAACCAGGCATTCCCAGTAAGCATACAGCTCAACCCATGTCTCTGGAAATATATAAACATGTTGGAATATAACCTGTTAACTACATGCATTCAATATCCTATGAATTTCAGTCAGAATACAGGGAAGGAGGATATATTTGTTCTGGTCAAGTTGGATAAAAAAAAAAAAAAAAAAAAAAAAGCCGGGCGTGGTGGCGCACGCCTTTAATCCTAGCACTTGGGAGGCAGAGGCAGGCGGATCTTTGTGAATTCAAAGCCAGCCTGGTCTACAGAGTGAGTTCCAGGCCAGCTGGGGCTACCTTTTGAGACAGGGAGACCCTGTCTCAAAAAGACCAAAACAAAAATTACTGTAAAACAAATAGAATTTTAACAAAGCTGAATAAGATTTTCTAGAATCTAAGTTATAAGCTGTATTAGTGCTTAATATAAACTTGCTTACCTGCTTGGTCTGCTGAAGAGCCAATCTTACTGTGCCTTCCCAGGTGTTCATGTACCTTGTTCACATATCCTTATTTGTAAAAGGATAATTTTCACATAGCTTACTGCATGCTTGTCTTGTTTTTCCTAGGTACTAAATATGCCATTCACTTCCCTTCTCTGTTTCCCCTTAAAACTGATGGCTAACATTTAACAATAAGCCTGTCTCAAAATAGAAAATATGGTCCAGAGACTTGAAGCAAATGAAATATCGATTCAAGTTAGAGAATATTTTGATGTTTTGGTTTTGTTACAGTTCAGTTGTTTTAGAAAATATGTAGTTTTAGACTTAGTTCAGACTGTTCACTGGGTTTTTTGTTTGTTTGTTTCATTTTTAATGGATTTGATTTATAGTCCTGTAAAAAGTTTAATATTGGGTTTAGGTCAGAGAGGACACATTCAGCAAAATAGTTGTTTGTTTCCAATTTTGGTTTGTGGGTCATTACAAGGCCTTGGTGTTGTTACTTCAAGAGCCGCAGCATGGGGTTTGTGCCTCACCCTGTGGGTCCTCTTGCTCAAAGAAGGCAAGAGATGTTAGTCACTCCCAGAGGAACTGAAACTCACATAGGTCTGTCACTTGATAGACATCCAGTGTGAAGTGTGACATTATCAAAGAGTTCCAGGTGAGGAATTTGTTGGAGTTTCACACCATGACAGGATTTTCCTACATAAAAATAATTTCCCGTATCTCAAATTTGAAAACTTTGAAGACTTGATTTGAAGGTGATTTCATCTCTCGGATGTATTTAATCATCCTATTTATTCAGTAAGTTTTGCTGTCGCAGTTATTGCATGCTTTCAGGAGACAGCACCGAAAAGCTAGTGTCCTAAGCACTTCTGTCTCTTTGGTCTTTTATTGGCTTGGTGTGCCAAAGGATTTTCAAGATTTTGGTTCCAGAGGTAGTTGTAACATATTTCTACCTAGCAATACTTTATGCAAAACTACACTTTAAAATACTAGTGGGATTGTTTATGGAGTGTAATTATTAAAGTGAGGGAAGAAGGCAAAATCTTCTCAGTAGAAAAACTCTTTAAAGGCTGGATAAATAGTAAGGAGTGTGTTTAATACAACTAATTTATAGATAAATGTGGTGCCAGACTAGAATACATTAAGAAGGTAAGGCTTTGGGGTCTCTAGGTAGATAATATATTGCTTTCATTAAAAAGCAATCTGCATGGACGATATCCACCACCACTAGAAACTCTGCAGCTGTCACCTTTATCAGGGGAACAAGAGCAAGCCACTACATTTTAATCACTGGAGTTTGTCAGGAACGAAAAACAGCCAGCTTCCCACAAATCAACAGACATGTATCCTGATAAGAGAAGCTCACTGGAAGAGGACAGCTACATAGCACATGACATCACCTATTCTAGGGTGATCAAAGCTCTGTAATTGTGAAAGATAAATCTACTGAACTGGGCTTTAGGATGAAACAGTTGTCTTTGAACAAAGCAGGCATATACTTATACAAATCACCCACAATTTAGTACCTGCGTTGATCTGTGCTATTTTACAACATAAAGAGGAACCACCAACAGTAAGGCAGAGCATGAGGCATCTTCACAGGTCATTTGCTCTGGGAACTCGTTTCTGGCTATGTTATGCTTTGATCAAATGGAAACACCATCAGGAAAAAGTTGGAAGAAATGTCAGTGAGGACAAGGCCTCTGAGTAGAAGCCAAAGGCCAACGCAAACAAGGCAGGCCCAGAGAGTTATTTTTTGGCACACTCCCATTTCCCATATCTGCACTCAGGAACCAGAGACCAGCCAGTCCCAGTGCTACTATCCCAGGCCTGGTCCAGGTCACCGTGCAAACCTTCTCATCCAGGTGATTTGAGACAGTCTTTGTACTTTCAATATATAAACTTAATAATAATAATAATAATAATAATAATAATAATAATAATAAAGATACAATGCTGTACAGATGGCTTGGCAGTTAAAAGCACTGGCTGCTCTTGCAGAACACCTGGATTTGGTACCAAGCACCCACACGGTGACTAACAACCATCCATAACTCCAGTTTCGAGGGATCTGACACCGTCTTCTGACCTCTGCCGGCATTGCACAACATGGGTACACTTACACACATGCAGACAATGCACTTATACACATAAAAGTGGTGGCACACGTGTTTAGTCCCAGCACTCAGGAGGCAGAGGCAGGTAGATCCCTATGAGTTCAAGGCCAGCCTGGTCTACAGAGTGAGCTCCAAGCCAGCTGGGACTAAAGGGAGACCCTGTCTCAAAAAAAAACAAAAAAAAAAAAAAAAAAAAAAAAAGTAATAAGCTGAGCTTGGTGGCATTTGCCTTTAATCCAGACTCAGGAGGTAAAGGCAGATGGATCTCTATGAGTTCAAGGCCAGTCTGGTCTACATAGAGAGTTCCAGGCCGGCAGGGGCTAAAAGGAGACTCTTTCTCAAAAAGACTAAACAAATAGATAAGTAAATAAATAATTAAACAAACAAGTAAAATATTTAAAGAATTTAAAATGATAGAAACTATGTAAGAATGAACACTGCTGTATTTAAGGACTGACACATCATAATAAAAAAGGCAACTATGAAATCGAAATGTAGAGCCAGCTACACAGATGTTATGGTGCCTCAGTGAGGGAACCTCAGGAAAAGCAACAGCGTAGAGAGCGCTGAGATGTAGGCAATAAACCTGAGACTTGCACATGGGAGCAGAAGAAGGAAAACGCAGCACTGAGCTGCAGCTTCAAAGCCACTAAGGCTTACAACCAAGAAGAAGGCGAACTATTTTTAAAGCCCCAAGATAAGTCCATGGTCTTTGGCTGAAATTAGTCATATTGAATGCTGGCTGCCCAGATACTGTTAGAACAACCTGATAATAAGACAAAATGTTATATGGTCATCACCTCTATTTAATGTCAAAGCATTTTCTTATTTATTTCTTATTTATTTATTATGTGTGAGGATTTATATATGTTACAATGTATATGTGAAAATTAGAGGACAGTTTGTTGCTTCATATTAGCTATGCTTATGCAGGTTGGCCATTAATGAATCACTAAAATATTGTGGGGGAAACTGGAACATTTTGCAAGGTAGGAGCTCTAAAGACTAAAATAATTTGGCATCTAAGCTAAGTATCCAATAGCCAATGCTGCCTGATAACATGAAGCATATTTATAATGAGGGTTTCCTGTAATTAAAGAAAAACTAACTGTAAAGGAATAGAAAGAACAAATATTTCATTCCTGCTGCCTTTGGATCGATCAGAGAGAGTATTACAAAAATAAAGACTTAGCTATTTATTTTCAAACAGAAATAATCAAAGCAAACATTGTGTTACACAAGGGGAAAAGGCTTGGGCTCCATAGGATATAGAACTCTGAAGTCTTTGTTTGATACCTTCTCTAAGCTGGAAAGTGTATTACCCATTTCCCTGCTAGTAAATAATGCCATTGAGAAAGAAAGCAGATCACCCCCACCCTAGTGTCCTTGCCTTTGAAAAACAGTTGCTTATTTAGAAAGAAAAATAATCATCTTTACTAAAAAAATAAATACTACTTCAAATAATATTATGTTACACAAATGTTAAAGTATAAGGATTATTTATTATTTTTTACTCCATAAATTACTCTTAGTATTTTTTTGGAAATTATATTAAAATATGTTAATAAAAGATACCATTTTAAGCCGGGCATGGTGGTGCATGCCTTTAATCCTAACACTTGGGAGGCAGAGGCAGGCAGATCTCTGTGAATTCAAGGCCAGTCTGGTTTCTAAAGTGAGTTCCAGGACAGCTGGGACTACAGGGAGGCCCTGTCTCAAAAACAACAACAACAACAAAAAGATACCATTTTAAGAGCACAGTCCCTGGCATTGAGCATGTTCACACATCTTAGGCAAGCACTCCACAGCTGAGCTACCCCCAGCCCCAAGTAATAAGAATTTAAAGGCAGGAGTAAATTCCATCACCACCTTCCACCTCCAGGAAAATGTTCATCTTCCCAGAGCAAAACTGTGCCTTTAGGAGGCAGTCATCTCCTACTTCCTCCTGCGCTTAGCCCATGATGACTTCCTGCTGTCTGTGAATTTGACTAAGTATCTCACATAAGTGGATTCAGTATAAGATATGTCTTTTTGTGACTGGTTTATTTCATTAACATGAATGTCTTCAGGGTTGATTTGTGTGGTCACACATGTCAGTATCTTCTTTCTGAAAGAGTGGCATCCCACTGTGTGTAGAGACCATTCTTGTCAGTTAACATTTGGGTTGCCTGCACTGTTCAGTTATTATGAATCAAGCTGCTACAAACAAATATCTATTCAGTCCCTGATTTCACTCTTTCTAGAACCCATTCAGATTGTATATAATTTTCTATGGTGGATATACTGTTTGACATTTTCAGCAGCAGTGCATATGTGTTCTAATTTTGCTATATCCTCACAAACTCTTGTCATTTCCTCTTCCTTCTGTGTAATGTGTACCATGCCATCTATCTTCATTTCACTTCTGTATTTTACTCCTTTGGACTTCTCAACAGTTCCTTCCCCTTTTTTTATACTGCTTAAGTTGAATAAAAGAATATTTTCAGTCCCAATGAAGATAGTTTGCTCTACAGAAATAAAAGAATGTATCAGTGCAAAGCCGCATTACAGGAGCCCGTGAACAAAATACAGCCTGACTCAACATCCATTAAAACCAAGGGTGGAGCTGATCTGTTCTGAGAATTTCAGATTTCTCTTGGAACTGAGCTTTCAAATAAAAGGTCTTGCTATCTCTTTGTTGAAACAATACATCTAGCATGAAAATGAAAAGAAGAAGGATTTTTCCCTTTCTGACCCTACTAACCCAGAACAGCACACATAGCCACAAACAAATGTTATCAATCCAATCCTACCTGTTTACAACATAAAGGGGATAATTTGTTCCTAGCAATTAATAGTCACTACTTTCAGATCCATATTTTCACAACATCCACACCCATGCACACATATTATCATTCTAGGTCAGGGGCAAGAAAAGATCGTGAGGGATTAAAGCTATATGCTTAGGTTACAGGAAGACCCCAAGGCCTAGTAAGTTTGTTTACATCATAAACAAGCTAAGATAGTGTTAAATAATCTCAAAACATGGTATTGGCTTTGGTTATAAGATTAATTAGGATGCTACTTGTCCAGAAGAGTAATTCTCACAGTTCTCCCTTGATTGTTTTCTAAAAGAAGCAGGTCCATATTTGTAATGGAAAGAATTCTCACAAAAGAGATGATAAGACTCTCAACCTCTGTTAAGAAGAATGATAAAAGCCAATGCTTTCTGTCAGAATATACTAGGGAAATTACAAATTTAAAGTTTCTGGCTGGAGAGATGGTTCAGCAGTTAAGAGCACTGGCTGCTCTTGCAGAAGACCTAAGTTCAAGTCCCAGGATCTGCATAGCAGCTAACAACTGCCCATTACTCCAGATCCAAGGGATCCAACGTCCTCTGCTGACTTCCATGAGCACAACACAAGTACACTTACATATATACAGGCAATATGTTCACACACATAAAATAAAAATAACAAATAAAATATAAAATAAAAGGAAATTTCATCTTGGCTTTTTTTCAGTGCTGAGGATTGAACTAGAGCCTCAAACATATTAGGAAAACACCAACCACTGAACCTTATCCAGCTGTGAGCTTGACATTTCCAAGCAAAGTTTAAAGTGGGGCTCTTTATGGATAGAAGGAAAAGAATATTCCAGTCTCTGAACATGCTCATGAGGGTTTTGAGGAACATAATACAATGCCCTGCTTGTTCTTTGCTTTAATTGTGATGTTGTAAAGTATGATCACGGAATCACTGATATAGCAAGATCCGAGTCACTCCACACTCAGTGGTCTTCAGCAAGTCATCTCAATTTCAAAGTCTCTTTTTCTAGATTTATAAAATGAGATGAGAGTTAACTTCGAGGTCACTTCTAGCTTCTGACTCCATGCAGTGATCCTCAGTAATTACCTAAATAGGATAACGTTTTATTTTTATTATTATTATTATTTTTTTTTTTTTTTTTGTTTTTTTGAGACAGTCTCCCTTTAGTCCCAGCTATCCTGGAGCTTGCTCTGTAGACCAGGCTGGCCTTGAACTCACAGGAATCCACCTGCCTCTGCTTCCTGAGTGCTGGGATTAAAGGTGTGCACCACCACACCTGGCAGGATAACATTTTAGAAGATAGACAGTAAGGTAGCAGTCTTATAAATAAAAGCGATGTAGAAAAACAGATTTACCAAAAAAAGATTCTTTCATTTCTTGTCATCCATTGAAAGAGAATTACATGAAATGCATAGAGAACACAATCCATAGCTTGCTCTCATATGAAACCATTATAGCACTTTGTATTTCTTTTTTTTCCAAAGCCAATTTTTTATTTAAGTTTTGTGCATTTCATACAAAATTTCAAATCAAATCTAGACCCATGATCCCCTCCCCACCCCCCACCCCACCAGAGCTCATGCACTCTGCCAAACATGTTTTTCATCTTTTTCTAAGTCTCTCTCAAAATTCTCGATGCAGGAGATCACTGTTTCTAGCAGTTCACCATTTTAGTCAATTCTTTGACCCAGTCTTTGTTGTTATTGTTGTTGTTGTTGTTGTTGTTATTCCTTCCAATATCCATCACTCCAAAACATGCATATATGCATGCCACATATATCATAGGTTTTAGCATCTTCAGCTTATGATTTTTTTTTTCTTTATTAGGCTGAAAGATGTCATGTTTGAAGGCTCCTCCTCAGCAAGTCCAAACCACCATCAGTTCTGCCCTTGTGCTCCACACTGGGGTTTTCCCTTCCTGTGGTCACCAAAGAGGCACAGTAAGCACCGGGTCCTGTCTTGATCTTCCTGTACTGGTCTCCGTGATACAGCCTGGTAGTCCAACAATGGCAGTCTATACTCCAAAGAGGTGTATTTCTTAAAACAAAAACAAAAAAAAAACACTGGTGGTAGTGGTGCACCTCTTTAATCCTAGCACTCAGGAGACAGAGGCAGGCAGATCTCTGTGAGTTCAAGGCCAGCCTGGTCTACAGAGTGAGTTCCAGGTTAGCTGGGGGTACAGGGAGACCCCATCTCAAAAAAAGACCAAAAAAAGAAAAAAAGCTCTGCCAAGGTTTTATTAAAGAAAAGTGTTCCAGGTTTATTTTTCACCAGTCTGTTCTAGCATGCTTCTAATAATATTTGAATGGCCTGGATCAATGATGGTCAACGTGCAAACTCTGTAGTGTTTCCCGAATGCTGTGCCCAATTCAATATTATTGCCACTGTAGTGATGGACACCAGTTTTTGCCAACATGGAATAGTATTCTATTTCAGATTTCCTCAAGCTGGACAGTTGTTGGTGAGGATGACCAACTTGGCCTTGCCCTGTCTGATCATCTTCAGAGTCTTCTTGTACCCAGCACGTACTTCCCACTTTTCATAACAAGCTGGAGCCTGGAGTTGATCAACTCCAGAGACTTTTTCATCTTCTTTGCAGCCACCATCTTCCTGCCTTAGGTTCGGACAGCCCCTAACCAAGAGCAACCTCCAAGACAGCAGTTTGTATTTCTGACAGTCACAGAAAAATCTTATTCACTTCTAACCTTGGTCTCTGTCATTCAAAACCTTGCCAGCACAGGTTGTAGACTGAATCGTGTCTGAGTAATCTGGAATTTTCAGTCAATATACTATGAACACTGTTTAACTCCAGAAAAATGTTAAGATTTTTTTTTTTTCAGTCCTGGTGATGAAACCTAGTGCTTCACACATCTCAGGCCACCCTAGCCCTAGATTACAGAAATTTAAAGCAGTGGTAGATCTCATTTAACAAGTACCTAGACACCATTTTTTCCTTAACTATTGAATACAAGACTGCTCATAAGTTAAGTAAATTTTCACAGTCAATGGATAAAATAGTTCAAAAATACTTAAATTGCAAGTTAATAGAGAATTTTTCACTAATTTTCGCTTTAATTAGCTAAATTAATAAAATTAAATGTCCTTTTATTTGTGCTACCTTCATGGAACTAAAATGTATTGTTTACAGATAAGGATTTGAGAATGAGTTAGATAATTCCAGCTATCTGTGGGCCTGCGTCAGCCATTTTCTCATTCTAACCCTGCTCCCTCTAACTCGTATTTCGTCAGCACAAGAATTTAGCACATTGCATAGACTACCACGGACAGTCAATATTTATGAAATGAACAACTGTTTTGACTTAACACACCCTCCTTGTGATCATCACTGACAGTTTACAGCAGTATTAATTTCCAATGGGCCATTTTTGCTTTGCAGATATCCTTGCATAGGGGGCTGCATAGCCTTTTTCCTGGCTGCAGTGTTTTCCATACAGGAGAGCCCTATAAATAGGAAATACCTTGAGAGGAGGAATATGGTTCTTGGTAACAGACCCTTTTTGAAAACTACACAACCACATTTTGACTGGAGCTTACATAGTTAAAGAAAGGGACACTGTAACCAAACCCCCTGCTAGTCCAGTCTTCCTTTCCCAGCATTCAGCCCTCTGAAAACACTTTCAAGTTCTTGTGTGGCCCTACTTGTTCAGTTTTAATCTTTTTGTTGATATTACAAATGAGATATTTTCTAGGATATGGAGAAGTACTTCTTTAGTAAAGTCTTAGAAAGTCAATAAAGGGAAATTGTGTATCAGAAACCTCTGTTTAAAGGAGGTGTTATACTCTGACATACCAGATGGAACAAGAATTAAATGCTTTTCTCTGACTGTCATTTTCTCTTGGAATAAAAATCTCTGTAATCCATCATCCAGAAAACTACTTAAATAACATCACCAGTCGTCAGTTAGCCAGGGATGGAGGCCACATTGTCTTTGCTGTTTTCTTGTACTTTTAAAGAGAGAATCTGAGTATTTCATGTTGATTGCTTGATTGGCTGCAGAGGGACTCTTTAAAAATACTAAGAAAAATAAAGTCAAGAATCCAGTACAAATCAAACATAAGCTGCTATCCATCATGTGCTTGGGGCATTATGTGAGGGTTTTACTCAGAAAGATGTCATTAAAAGTTGCAGAAATTAATTGGTGCCATTGAATGTAATGGTCTTTCCTGCCATAGTTTCTCAAATGTAAAGAAAAATTATGGATAACGTAAATTCCTCGCGGGATTCTTCTAGATGTCGGCTTTGTTCTGTTATTGTTTATTGCAAATGTTATTACTGTGATCTATGGCCCTATCACGCTCTGTCTATACTGAGCTGTTAGTCTGCAGCCCACAACAGCGGCGGCCTTTACTCACAAGCAAAGACTATGTTTATTTGGAAATTCTTTGCCTTATATATTCCAAAAGTGTCTCAAGGTGTTCATTTTGTGTGTTTAAATTTTTATACAAAACAGATTTGTTCTGATTGATTAAATATTGACTTATACCATTTTTAGAACAACTCTGGATCTTATTTAAGTTCAGAGTTTGTGTTGTGCCTTCCCAGAAGGTTTGACTTCTCTGCAATAATGGTCATTACTTGGTGTGAATCAATGCATTGGGAGCTGCAATCTTCCCAATAACATCCAGTTTCGTTAGTAGTGGTTCAAATTTTTTGACTCTTAATTAAGAAATAATTTTATATCTCTAAAATAGAAGTTTAAGGAAAAAGAACTTTCTGCATATTAAATGTTGGTTTATACTGTAAAATCTGCTGCATATCTACATTAAGTCACACTTCCATCTAACTTTATTGAAAATTAATCCTTTTGTTCCAGTGTCACACTCTTCTGATTTTGTGGTACCAGAGTCTAGAAATTTGTGAAAAGGCACAAAATATTCCTTGAAAAAAAAAAGAAATTTAATCCTCCAGCTTCCCCACCATCTTTCAGGTGTATTTTGTGAAATTTAGAGCATTCTGGATTCAACTGTTTATTACACCTCTTGTGAATCTTAATTGGGTGTAATCAGGTCTAATGTTGAAGAATCTATAGTAAAAAATCAAATTACATTCAAGTCAAGATAGCTGCTTAGACTCACACCCCTTTGGCTCTCGGAAAATGATAGACTGCTTATTATAAAAACAAGTAAACTAATTTTGGAAAATATAAAAAGTCAAAGTAAACTCTAGGGAAAAAGGCATGTTTGATTTGAAGTTGTTTGATGGGGTTGGTGGGAGCCGCTCGGTGGCTCAAGGAGCAGTTGTTCTCTGAGATGGAAGTCTCATTCTATTGTGCTGTGTGCTCTCCAATGCTTGCGCTCAAGTGATTCTCCTGTCTTAGCCTCCTGAATAGCTGGGACTGCAGCTCACATCCCTATGCCTGGCTGCTGATGGTATTTAACTCAGTATTTATCATGATGTGTTTGGAAAAAGGCTAGGAATCCTGAATAGTTTTATAAAAACTATGTTGCTATGAAAACTATAACTATAAATACTTTAAAAAAAATGGGGGCTAGATAGATGGCTCAGCAGTTAAGAACATTTGTTTTTCTTCCAGAGGACCTGGATTGGGTTCCCAGCACCTACCTGACACCTATCAACTGTCTGTAACCACAGTTCCAGGAGATCCGATGCCCTGGCCAGAACAAGCAGGCACACTCTGAAACTCTCTGCTAAGGGGATCTGTCTCCACCCTGAGCAGCAGTTTGAAATAGATCTGTGTACACAGTCACATGCCTTGCACATGCTGCAGAAAGTTCTTTCAGTAGCAAGAGCTCGGGAATAGCTGCTGAACTCCTCCCTACTCAGTTTCCATGTGGAAAGCTTAACATGAGACAGGCCTTCAAAGGCTGGTGATTCAGGCCTGTAATTCTAGACACGTGACAGGCTGAGGCAGGAGAATTGTAAGTTCAAGGCCAACCTGGGCTACAGAGTAAGCCAAGGCCATCCTAAATGAATTAGCAAGATGAGCCTGACTCAAAGAAAGCTTGAAGCTTTAAGACTTGATAATGCTGTGTCCAGTCATCCCTATGTCCATACTCTGTCTCAGCACCTTTCCCATCACTCGACTTCCCTTCTCCTCCTCATTCCAGGGTTTTGGAGGTTAGAATTCCAGGTAAGCAGATAGGTGATGAGGTCCTAGACAAACCAATGCATACAAATAGTCTTTTTAGAGAGGAAAAGAAATATAGTTGTGCATTCAATGTCACTTATATGTGTATAAGTAGAACATAGTACTCACTTTACAGTGATTTTATAAGTACTTACTAAAATTTGTGTTGAAAGGGAATCAAAGCTAAAACAGAGAAAGCTATGAGAAACAAGTACCAAAGTTATCTCGTGGAATCGCCTTGTTTGTTGAGGTGCAATGCAGTGCCTTAAATAGCCTCTGCAGACATACCTGCAGAAGGTGTTTCCTTTCTGTGGTCTTAGGACACATAAGCACCTGTGCTGTGATCAGGTAGGCCGTAACTTAAACCCACCAATGCTGTAACTGTTAAAGAATAGCACTGGCAAACCTTTAAAAACTGAGGGAACTAAACTAGGGCCTTGTAGTATAGCCAGTATGCTGAGAATTACGCATGCGCAGAGCTTGTCCCTCACTAACCTAACCTGCCTTAGACAGGTGAGACCTGGGCCAATCACCAGCAGGAATTCAAACAGTACATAACCCCTAATCCTGCCCCCCAATAAATGAGTCTGAGATAGCTCGCCCTCTGTCTGCGTTCACCTGATTCCCAGGGTCTGTGTTTTGACTCTGCGCCTCTCACCCCCATTCCTTCTGTTGGACCCCAAAATTCCCCAGCAGGCCTGGGGGATTGACCACATCTGGCGCCCAACGAGGTTTTTCGGCACACACCCCCCCCCCCAGGTGCTGGCAAGGCACTCCCTTCATTGATCAGTGAGTAGGCCCCATTCTGTGTTCTTTGCTCTTTCGGCCATGCACTAGGGTGAGCACCCTCCCCCACAGACCCCTCTCCTCCCTTACCATTTCCTGCCCTCACGGATAATATTCCTCCCCACATTTGGGAGACATGGACCGCTGCCCCACTCCTCCAGATCTGTGGCCTTAAAATGAAATCTCCAGACTTGGATTCATTTGGGAGGAGGCCATTTGCATTGCCCCTCCTCGCCATAATTGCAAGCCTTAAGGGCGCCTCAGCAGAGGATGTTCTGTGTGAGCATAATTCAGCCTGCCACAAGAACACCGAGAACTTGGCCCTGCCCTGTGTCCCTGACTCTCACCTGGACGGGGAAGGTTCCCCCCGCCCCATCTCCACCCCCGCAAACTCCCTTCAGCTGCTTCTGCTAGGGATACTCATTCATCCCCCACCAATATACCCTTGGAGGGAGGCCCAGGAAGCTCTCTCTCACCAGAGGGACTAGAGACATCTCATTCAGCTGGCTGTGTCTTTTGGGTAAGAAAGAGCTCAATTCTTTTTTTTTTTTTTTCTTTTTACTTTCAATTTAGTTTTGTTTAAACTCAAGTTTCTGGTCTGGGGTGCTCGGTTAGGAGAAACTGGATGCAGTATTGCTCCTTGAGTGCGGAGATGGGGGACTCCTAACTCACCATTGGTAAAGTGCAAACATGGGGTTCACCTCAGCAATTTGGAATCCCGGCAAGGGGCCTGGATTTTTGGTTCCGGGACTGACAGGGCATTGGCTCCATGCGCACAGCATTTCCTCTCTTCGTCTGACTGTCTTGTGTTTTTTTATGGTAACTGTTCTTCTGTGTGTCTAAGCGTGTGTCTAAGTTTTTATGTGTGTTTGTAAATCGGTAATTATAATTGTCTCCTGTTGGTTCTGTCAAACAAAGTGGCCACTTCACGTTTCAATCCTTTAAAGTGAACAGAACGATTCATTTTGGCATGCCAGACTAGATACACACGCCTTTAATCCTAGCACTTGGGAGGCAGAGACAGGCGGATCTTTGTGAGTTCAAGGCCAGCCTGCTCTACAGGGTGAGTTCCAGGACAGCTGGGGCTACAGGGAGACCCTGTCTCGAAAAGAATTTTTTTCATTTTTTAACAATAACTAATAATTTATGAGTACAAGCATCCCTCATGTAAAACCAATTTGCAAGCGGTTGTGCCCAAACACACACAGCTCATAGGTCCCACCATCCAGCTGGAGGGGGTGGGGGCTCGTATGTTCAATCAAGTTGATCAGATGAGTGTCCAGACTATATTGCTGTAGTTTTGCCATTCACCCCAATCGCAGCCCTTACATTCTGTCACGCCCCCTCTTCCGCAGATTGCTCCCTAGGCTTAGGAAAGGGGCACAGGTGAACGAGAAGCAAAACAGTTTACTTTCTCTGGAGCTGTTGTCTTGGACTCTGGTCAATTCTGGCTGTTTCCTTTCATGGGCTGACAGTTTGTCCAGGAATAACCTTTCGATCCTACTAATGAAGCACAAGCAATTAGATATATAGGTATTTAAACAGTACTAATTGTTATGGTAGATTACTTTGGTATAGACACAGATGTTTGGATGGTATGTTAATCCATGAATTATGTTTTTTTTTCTGTAAAATATGACAGAGTCTTACTGTGGCTTATAATATCTCCTAACCACTAGAGGATGTAAGCTTGTGGCATCAGCTGTGGGTTATTCCTCCAAGGAGAGAGCTAATAGCCAATTAGATTTGGGTTATACAGGCATATGGCTGCCACTGCTGCACAGTATTTCCAGGCAGGGGAGGTGTAGCTGGTGCTGACGGAGGAGTCTTGCTTGACTCAAGGAGACCTATATTTGCTTTATTGGTTTAGTGGCCTTTGGTAACACTCTCTGGTATTCCAGAGACCAACTGTACACTTGCAAATGTGGTCTCAATGCATCTTTCCCATGCTTACATCAGGTCTTTGACAGCAGGGCCTTATCTCCTCTCTTCTTGCAGGTATCCCAGTTTACAGGCAAGAAGCCTTTACCTTTTGTGGGGGCTTGGATCCCTTGG
>VZQC01001072.1:1221931-1453232 GCA_009823505.1 Rhizomys pruinosus | reverse complement strand
CTATTTTTTTTGAGACCTGCAGGCCAGATTCTCTGGGTGGATGTATCCCTGATTTAACATTAACTAGCCTTCAGGACTGGGAATGAATTCTTGGGCCAGGTGTGGTGGCACACACCTTTAATCTCAGTCTTTGGGAGGCTGAGGCAGGCAGTTCTTTGTGAGCTCAAGGTCAGCCCATCTGGTCTGCTTTGGTGAGTTTCCTCCACCCAGCTGCTATCTCAAAGGACCAGAGATAATCTGCCTCTTACTAGCTAGTAAAATTTCCATCATCTGTTAGTCAGGAATCCTGGTCTGGCTTGGGAGTAGGTCTTTAGAGCTTGGGGAATTCCTGAGCTCTCTAGAGTGCCCACGTGGCAACCTTTGGTCTCTGCTAAAGACCAATTTTGAGGTTTGGCACCTGGATCAGTGGGGGGTGCTGCATGGCCTCTGAGGGGTCTCTAGTTGCTTGGAGGAAATGCTGCTTGAGTCCGCAGACATTAATACATTTTTCCTGATTTCTCCACGAGAGCCTCTGGGTGCCTCTCTGGCATGGTGGGTCCTGTGCCTCAGTTTCCTCTAATACTTTACATTCCCCTTAAGTTCTTTCTCATCATAAAACTACTACTACCACCAAGCAGTTCTATGGGAAGTGGGTTGCAGTGAACAATCATGAAAAGAGCTTAGAGAAAAAGAAACCATTTATCTTCTTTTAAACTGTGGCTTCTCCCACTTTCCCATCAAATCTTTAGCTTTGTTATGCCCTGCAGTGTGACTGTCTACACAGCTTCTGTTCCAGGATGATGCCTTGGAAAGATGATGCCCGGATTTGCAGTTTCTTCAACAGCTGGAGATTGCTCATGCTTTCTGGCTTTCTGATGTTTGCCGCACACTGGCCATGAAAAATGATGCAGCGGGAGTGAAAAGAATTCAGACACTTGGCTGAGCCGTGTCCTCCCTCGCGCATGCGCACAAGAATATCTTTATTTTCTATGCTTTAATTGCTTAATTTTAAAAAATCTGAGCGGGGCGTGGTGGCCCAGACCTTTAATCCCAGCACTTGGGAGGCAGAGGCAAGTGGATCTCTGTGAGTTCAAGGCCAGCTTGGTCTACATAGCAAGCTTCAGGCCAGCTGGGACTAAAGGGAGACCTGTCTCAAAAAGGCCAAAAAAAATCTGAATATTCTTCAAACATTTCATGACTATTATCTGAGACTAAAAGCTTTGCTCTAATATCTTTTCTTATTTACGTTTTGTTTAGGGCAGTTTTGTTCATTTTGTTGTTGTTGATAGAGTTTTTAATAAAAGATAACATTCCCTATTAAATATTGAAACACTTTTCCTTTAATAGAAATGCTTTGTTACTGAAATAGCAAACAAAAATGGTCATCAGTGCTGGCATGCATGATATATTTTGCATGTGTGGGAGCACCAGCCCCCAGCCACTTTCCCTTTCCCTCTGTCCCAGCCTTGCCAAGGGATGCTTACAGCTCTGGCCTGTGTGCCAGCACCCTCAGCCTACACACAAGCATGGATTCCAACTTGAACCTGTCCTTCCCACGGCCACTTCTTGTTCCATCCTGCAGAAGGAAAAGTTCAAGTTCATCTTTCTCACCATGGTATTAAAATAGGCACTCCCTCATTCCTCTTCTGTTCATTGCAGTGCATGCTGCTCTCTCTTTTGTGAAATGTATTGACTTCTCTGTTTGTAATTAGACATTTCCTCTATGAAGGAGGGTATGGATTCGGAGACTGGTCCAAATTCTACCAGTTATATTGTACCCGTCCCTAGCACCCCACTTAACCTATCTAAAATCCTATGTTCTCATCTCTAAGTGGAGATAGAACAGCTCTCTATAGAACTGCCTTGACGGGTGAATGAGGTAAAAACACACCAAATCTCACGGATAAATGTTAGATTCCCCCTCTCAAAAAAACTCCATTGTCTTGAATCCCACAAAGGAGAAACAAAACCGTTGCATGCATATTAAGTTGGTTATTCATACTGGAACATGTAAAAACACAATGAGTCTGCTTTTTCCTTGTCTGCATTTGAGTTGGGGGGAGAGAAAGAAAGAAAGAAAGAAAGAAAGAAAGAAAGAAAGAAAGAAAGAAAGAAAGAAAGAAAGAAAGAAAGAAAGAAAGAAAGGAAAAGGAGAGAGAGAGGGAAGGAGGAAGGAAGAAAAGAAGGAAAGAAAGAAACTACAGCAGAAGTGATTACTGGGCTGGAGTTATAGCTCAGTAACTCCATTGGCTTCTTCTGTCACCAGAACCACACCATTTGACCCTGAATGTGTTACCAACTAATGTGTAACCCTGAAAATGAAAGGTTCTACTTACTAATTGATGAAGATCAATTTATGTCCAAATTATCTCTATGCCACAAATATGCATCAGACTATAAATAGCCATTTGTGGACCCTCCCTTTTTTACCTTGACTGTTCCTGTGGATGATACTATGCCCACATCTGCTAGACTGTGCGCTCCAAGAGGTCACACCATTGTCATGCGTATTTTCTTCAAAGCTCCTGGCAGAACGATGTGCACACGGTGATCAATTGAGGGCTCATCCCTCATCTAAAAAGAAGACTCAAAGCCAGAGTCTTTTTTGGTGAAGTCCAAGCATATGGATATAGAAGTGACTCTTCTAAGCAGGAAAGAATAGCGTTTGCTTTAACATTTGAAGCCTTCTCTTTTTTTAAGCATTTTTCTGATTTGCATCATCATTTTAATACTATCTTTTACAAGATATTTTATTTGTTTTATGTGTATGAGTGTTTTGCCTCCATGTATGTAATTGCATGACATGTGTGCCTAGTACACAGGTCAGAGGAGAAGGGAGTGTCAGAGTGCCTGAAACTGGAGTTATGGATGGTTATTAGCTGCCCCATGGGTGCTGAAAGATGAACTCGGTTTCTCTGTAAAAGGAGTGAGTGCGCTTTACTGCTTAGCCATCTCCAGCCATTCTGCCCCCATTCAAATTCTATCTTAACAGTAGGTCTACACAGTTAACATCAGTCCTCTGGGTTTGGTAAAGCCCTAAGTCCCATCCTAGCTCTTGACCTTACCATCATGCCTTTAAGAGTATCCTTTATCCTTTTTATAGATCACAGCATTTCCTATAATCCAAGTCTCTCATTTCACAGATGTTTCTAATTCTTATTTCTAACACTTTATAACAACAATGAAGGTTCTTCTTGTGCATTTGAAAGACATTGCTAAGTTTGCCAGGCGGCAGGAGTGAGATGTCTTACCTGCAAATCAGAGAACCGTGTCAGACACTGTGGGGGCAGAAAGTGAACACTGGGACTTTCACAGCTTTTGGTCTGCAGAGCTGTTCTTCCACTTATGTAAGCTCAGTGGAGACTGCCCTCCATGTCTACTAATTTTTATCCCATGGTTGTTGACAAGGCCACCCAGCTCGTCTCTGGCATCACTTAACAGCCCAGCCTTAGAATCTTCTCTCTAATAGCTGTGGAGAGAATCATAGCTTGCTCTGTGTTCAGAGGAAAAAAAACAGCTGAATACCTTAATCATAATTATCCTGATTTAATGCATTTTCTAACATGAAGTTACATTCTATGAGTCTTCAAGAAAAAACACAAAGCAACTGAATAAGAGCCAGTTTCAGTAGACTCCCTGGTCCATGCAGAATGAAAGGTAACAAGGCGAAAACTCGGCTGGTTTGGGCACAGAGTAGGCTCATTATAGAGTTTTCCTGTTGGAACAAAGAACATACTTGTATGTGTGTGTTTAAAACATTTTTATTAATTAAATTTGTAAGAACATATTCTTTTCTGTTTTTAAGATTTATTTATATGTGTATGCATGTGCATATAGCATGGGTCTGTTGGTCTGTCTGTGTCTGTGCCTGTGTATGTATGCCACATGTGTGTAGATATCAGAAGAAGCCGGGAAAGCGTGTTAGATCCCCTGGAGCTGGAGTTACAGATGGTTGTTAGCTGCCCAACCTGGGTACTGGGAACTGAACTCAGGTCATCTGGAAGATCAGCAAGCACTCACAGCCACCAACCTAGCTCCCTAGTACTGAGAACAAACTCTTAACACTGCTCTCATCACCTAAAAGTTTACGTTCTTCAAAGTTTTCTTTGTGGCTAAGGCTTTATCTCCATTTTAAACTGCCTTTCTTTCTATCCTTATGAAAATCACTTCCCAGCACTCCTTCCTTCCCAGGGAAAACATCGCTGGACATTTTACCTTTAAGAATTTGTATTTTTCAATTTTAAATTGATCAGGTAATAAGACATGCAAATAAAATATTTTGTATAATGCTGGGTTTTAATTTGGAAAAAGGATATATCTTTGAAGACATGAGTACAAATGAGTACAGAGAGAGATAGAGAGAGAAAAAGAGAGTGAAACTTGTATAAAAATGGTATCTTAGGAGTGCAAAAAGAGAGCATATTGTACCAGTAATTATTCAGATTTCTTTAGTCTTTCAAACCAAGATTTGTTTACTACAGGCTCTACAATTTAGTGAGACAAATTAGACTAAACTTTTTATCTCGGGTGGTTTGCACACGCACTGATTGAACTAGTATTTCTTCGGAAGATTGCCTGGGAAGATAAACGAGCAAGAGGAGCAATTAGGGTAGGGAAAAACTAAAGATTGGCTGACGTGATTTAACTTTACCACTAAAGCAGTTTGTCATTTTGTCTCTATAATCTCTATCAGAATTGACTAAAACAGTAAACATAAATCATTGCACTAATTTATTTCACTACACTGTGGCCTAGGAAAAGAAGATTTTATTTTTTCCTGAGACACTTTGGGGATCCAGGCAGCTACTTTGAACTTCTTTTCATTTATATATCTGAGGGAAAAAGCCCAAGAGAATCAAAGATGAGTACCTCGAGATCTTCAAAAGCAATATATTTTTAGTGTCAGGACACGTTATTTTTATTACATTATGGTAAAATAACTGTGGGTTATGCATTAAAAGCAACTGCGCATTGATTGCATTTTTTTTTATAAAAGCAAAACTTAATTCCTAAGGTAGAGATGTAATCAAATATACTACAGAAAGTGATTTTTCACACAGTGGTTAATAAGCCTTTAAGTTTCTCCTCTGAAGAAACCTCTGTGTCCACAGTGAGGCAGAATGCTATAAATTGTCTGGGAGTTCTTTATGGAACATCAACACCATTGAAAATGAGGGCCAGGAAGGTGCCCTCTGAATAGCACTCACAGCAAGCCCTTCAGTGTTAGGGACTACCTAGGTACTCCAACCCAAAAGCCACTTTGGCTGGAGATGTAGAGAGGCACACTGTTGCCACGAAAGTCTCTAGGGTTGCCCCCAGGCGCATGTGTGTGTGTGCGCGCGTGCACATGCACACGCAGCACATGCACACACACACATACACACACACATACAACTGGAGTCACTGGGTCATCCTTGGGCACCCACAATAACTATACATATGCCAATGACTATTTAAATAGATGTGTATGCATACACATACAAATTTGTGTTTCTTGCTAGAATAAATATGCAGATAATCATTAAAAATAAGATAATCAAAATTTTCTTTCGGGTTTCAAAGAATCTCAAGACTACAAAAAATACACAAAAGCTTATAAGAGTATTTTTAAGCATACTATCCTTGAAGTGTTTTATACAAGACAGTCAAGTGACTTTTCACATATTAATAGATGGCCTGGAGAGATCATTCAGTGGTTAAGAGCACTGGCTACTCTTGCAGAGGACCAAGGTTCAGTTCCCAGCACCCGTGTGGTGGATAACAACCATTCACAACTCCAGTTCCAGGGACTCAACATCCTTTCCTGGCCTCCGTGGACATTGCACACACAGGTGCACTTACATACATGCAGGCAAAACACTCATACACATAAAATAAAAATAAATAAAATTAAAATAGTAAACAGCTTGCTCCTCCTCCATTGCCGCCACTACTGTTACTTTTCCTTCTCTTCCCCTCCCTTGCCTCTGCCTTCTTCTTGGGGGATTTGGGAATTAAACACAGAGCCTTGTACACTCAAGGCAAGCACTACTATTGAGCTATATCTCAGCTCTAAAATATTGAACTTCTTATCTTAAGGTAAATTGCAGTCTCAGGTGGAATGTAAAATGTAAGAACAAATATCTATATACATGGTAGACTGCCTAAGTGGGATTTGGTGCATCTTTGGGCAATAGTAACAGGCAAATGAAGGCAGAGCCGGGAGAACTCATGCAACTGTTGTGAGTAGCAGCTGAGAGAAGTCTCAAAGGATGGTTTTGAGTTCAGTAGGTGGTAATAGTGCTTCTGAGGCAAAGGAAGCAGTGGAAGTGATGGCACAGAACAAGAAGTTAAGGCAGGTGTGGAGAATTAAGGGAAGCACTGGCTATGCCAGGGCCCAAATGATTTGTTGAAAGTGCACTGCAACAAGTGGACATGGTGGTGCATGCCTATATACCAGTACTAGGAAGGCTGAGGAAGGAGACAACGGATTTGGTGCCACCCTCCAAGGATATACAAATGGCAAGAGGTATCTGAAGCAATGCTCACCATCATAAATCTGCAGAGAGGCACAAATCAAAACAAGGAACCATTATCATTATCATGTCATATTTGATAGAATAGCTATTTTCTAAGATGCTAGGCTGTAGGAAAAAAAAAACTGGAACCCTTATATATTGTGAGGATGTAAAATAATACATTCATCACAGAAAGCTTCACAAAATTAAATATAAAAGTATCAAATAATCCAGCAGCCTACTTGTAAATATTTATCAAAAAGAGATACATGTACTCCTATGTTCACTGTAACAGTGTTTACAATATCCAGGATATGTAAACAATAGAAAAATCTTTCAGTAGGTGAACTGATAACAAAAGTGTGTGTGTGTGTGTGTGTGTGTAAAACAGTATTCAGTAATTAAAAATAAATTATGTTAAGTGAGATAAGCCAGCCATAGAAGTTCATGTATCGAATTATTCTACCTACAAGTAGAGTCTAAAAGAGTCACATTCATAGAAACAAAAAGTACAGTGAAAGAAAAATGGAGTGTCTGTACATTTCATTATGAAGGATGAATACATTCCAAAGATCTGTGATACAATGTCATGTTTATAATTAATAATACTATACTGTGCACTTTAAATTTATTAAGGGGGTGGATCTCATATTATTTATTCTCACCATAATCAAAAAGCAGACTTAGAATAAAATAGTAATCAAGTTCTTACACAGCCAAATCTGAGAAGCAGCTAAAATGGTACTCAGAGGTAAATTTGTAGTCTTGAATGCATTGACTAAAGCTTAGAACCATCTGATTGATGGGAAAACTCTCTTCATTTCCAAAGAAGTTCATTGACCACCTAAGAAAATAAACCAGTAAAATTTAGAATCTACCAACTTGAAGGTAACCAAATAGAGGAAAACTATACAAAAAGACTGCCTATAATTCAGAAAAAGTCATTATAAAGTGCAATAGAAAAAAATGCATTCACCATATCATGGAAAAAATCTGATAGCAAACCTACAAAGAGTGAAAATAAAAAATTCTGACCTCCGCGGCATTGCACAACATGGGTGCACAGACCTACACGCAAAACAGTACATTCATACACAAAAATAAATAAAATTAAAAAAAAATTTTTAAAGAAAATAAAAAGCAATCTAAAACCTGAGATCTTTCAAACAAGACCTTGTGCCAGTGAGACAGACAGCTTAGAGGACAAAGGTTCTTGCTACACAAGCCTGATGACCTTAGTTTCATCCCTGGAACCCACAGAAATATGGATGGAGAGGAGTAATCCACAGAGTTGCCCTCTGACCTCCACACACATATGGCATATGTGAACTCATGCAAGCACACACATAATAAAAAAATTCTCTTTTTTTTTTTTTGTCTTTTTGGGACAGGGTCTCCTTGTAGCCCCAGATGGCCTGAAACTAGCTCTGTAGACCATTTTTTAAAAAATAAATTCTGTCTGTTTCCAAAGCCCATGTTTTTCATGGCTAGACTATATGCAGGAGAAATAGAGTGGGAACATTTTAATCATTAGATAATGTAATCAATTTGGTAAATGGGGACATTTCTAAAACACGTTAAAATCACTTGTGTTCTCATGGTTTGCAAGGTATTGTGCAGTATTTAACTGCACTCACATTTATCATCACACCTTTATGCTTTTCAGACTTTCACCTACGTCCAAGTGGAGTTTTATGTTGCTATTTTCTTATCTTTGAAGATAAAGATCATGGAATGGATCTCAGTAGTCTACTCAACCTTTCTTCTAGATTGATAAACGATGACATTAAACTATTCAAAAAAATAAAAAATAAAACAAGACTTGAAAATGAAATTATAAACCAACTTTTAGAAACATTATGTTAAGTGAAATAAACCCAACACCAAAGGACAAACACCATATGATCTGATTTGTGTTTAAAATCCAAAAACATTGAACTTAGAGAAGAGACTGGTCTTTACCAGGGAATTTAAAATGCAAAGCAGGGCCAATGAGATACCTCAGTAGGTAAAGACTCCCAAACCTGATGATCCAAGTTCATTCCCTGGAGCCCACATAAAGGCAAAAGGAGAGCACCAACTCCATAAAGTAGTTTCTGACCTCCACAGGCACACCATGGCCCACTTTCCTACATACACACCATGCACACATAGACATAATGATAATAAATTTTCAGTATATTTTATTTATTATTTTTATTTTCAGCATATGATTGTATTGCCTGCATGTGTGTGCACATCATGCAATGCCTGTGGAAGTCAGAAGAGGGTGTCAGATCCATGGAACTCAAGTTATAGGTGGCTGTTATGGCTGACCAAAAAAAAATAAATAAATAAATAAAAATGGAAGAAAAGTTTATTTCAGCTCAAAGCTTCAGAGTTGAGACTGACAGATTTTAGGGAGGCACCATAGTAGGGGCAGTGCTGTTCACATGGTGGAAGACTAGGAAGCAGAGAGCACCTAAAAACTACAAGTCAGGCAAATAACATTCAAAAGCCCATTCCTAATGGCTTTCTTCCATCAGCCAGACCCTACCTCCAAAAGGCTCCACAGGCCCACTAAACAGTACCTTCAGCTGGCGAAAGTGTTGCTAACATGAACCCAATGAGAATATTACATACTGACTTAAACCACAGTAAGCAGGAACATGGCTGCCAGGAAAAGGAGCAGAGGACACCAAGGCTCGAAATTCTAGATCCAATCTGTCCCTGTCCCGTGGCGTAATTGGATCACCAATGCTTACTGTCAAAGTCACACTGATCTCCTATTTAATTAACCTTATTTATATCTAAGATCAACGCAGGATGGGAATATGACTCCACTGATCAAAGGCATAGTTAATCTTCTTTTCTGCGGCACCAAAATTTCCAATTTCAGTAGCAAGTCTGAATGCTACATCTGCAAAACAGGTTAAACATAGTGACTCTTCACTTACAGACATGGTTCGGAAACATATGATTCCTGGTACGTGGTGCCTAAAACACAGACCAATATGTACTTTCAGATTCTTAAGTTCCAAATGGTTTCAAATGAGACCTTGAAACAATAATTTGATGGGTTTCTGAACCTTGAGTCTCCTAATATCAGCTAGAGGCCGTCAGGCTAAAAATAAATCCCAAAGCAAAACAGAAGCCATGCCACTAGCAGGGACTGTACTCGAAACCCAGCGCACGCCAGCAGAGTCTCTAACCAACCTCTGTAATGCTTTACATGCAATCTTGAAAATTCTAATTCTTATATATAAATTTCTAATTTTTTTGACAAAAGGACGTTAGGTGTAGTTTTCCTTTTGTGCTGTGTTTTCATCACATGATAGTACCCTCCTCTATTACTAGTAAGCTGTGTTTTCTTCACTACATGATAGTGCCCTCCCTCTATTACTCGTAAGCTAAGCCTCTGAATTTTAATCATACATACCAGCCTTATTCTTATCTCAGTCAGCGAACACTTAGAACAAATTTCTAAGCAGGCCAGTAAAACAATAACTCCTATCCTTTGGGTACTTACAAATCTTTGTGGAATCTGATAGAAGTCAAGGACTCCAGTCTCTAGAAACATGCATACATGTATGTACTATAGTCACAGAACACTTCAGAGATTAGACTGTGAAGATGTAAATTTCAAGTTCTGTGCTTGCCAAGCTATCGTGTGCTCGGTCGCTAAACCAAGTTATTAGACTTATTTTTTTAAAGCTCTTTGCTTCATGAGTTACTATTACTTAATTTTTGGTCTTTTTGAGACAGGGTCTCCCTGCAGCCCCAGCTGGTCTGGCACTCAGTGTATAGATCAAGTTGGCCTTGATCTCAAAGACACAGCCACCTGTTTCTGCCTCCCAAATGCTGGGATTAAATGTACCCATGTATCCTACCATGTCCAGCTTTGTTCATATGTTCTAAAATAAGTTTTGTACATTGGGCCAAAGTAAAGATTGTTTTATAGTGTCCAAAAATAAGATTCCATAGGACCTAATCCTAGAGGAAAAGAAGAAAAACAAGGCACTTTATATGTAAACTAGTTATGTTTTACTAAATAATATTTTCATGAATGTTTTATCATCCAACTATAATTTCTTCTATCTAACTCAAGTCATCAATCTAATTTATAGACACTGTGATTATCTCTAATGAGGGAAGGAATTATCAGATGCCTAATTGAATGTAGTCTCTAACATTATGAAGATTATCATCCATCCTTGGCAGTTAGGTCACCTACATAACATTATCGAGTTTCTAAAGTGTCTTTAGACTGCAGCATTTTCTTTGTCTTGCTGCCGGCCTCCATTTGTGTCTTCTGTAATGCAAGTATGATTCTAACAACTAACTCAGTAAACAGAAGCAGAGCCAAGGCTTGGCTAGTGATTGAGGAAAGGTGAATTTTTTCATCATTAAAATGTTCAGTCTTCACGCAAAAAAAAAAAAAATTATCTTTGGCAGTTGCTTTCAATCTTTGTGCAATCCCAGCAAACCCTATGATCACAGTAGCAAGTGTCACCCTGCTGGAAGAGACAGGACAGTGGAGGAGGTTTTAAGAATCTCTGTCTAGCAAATACCTTCCTGTGATCCATAACACATTATAAGAAGTGAGTTAAGGTATAAAGAAATTATGGAAGAAAGTCCACTCTATCAATAAATGAGGAAAACGAGTCAGTATTTTTCCATTTATATTGGAAAATACATGTGTAAAGTGGGGAAAACATCTCTTTATAAAAAAAAAGGAAAATCACTATGTTATATATTAAAAATCTGGGAGCTGGAGAGATGGCTCAGTGGTTAAGAGCACTGACTGCTTTTGAAGAGTACCTGGGTTCAATTCCCAGCACCCACATGGTAGCTAAGAACCGTCTTTAATTCCAGTTCCAGGGGAATCCAACGCCCTCTTCTGACCGCCACGACATTGCACGACACAGGTGCACAAACCTACATGCAGACAGTACATTCATACACATAAAAAATAATAAAAATTAAAACAAAATTTAAAAAGCTGATCACCCTTAAGTTAATCTATCTCATTGTTGGACATGGTTTCTCATGTAATCTCAGCACTTGAGAAGTAGAACCAGGAGGACTACAAGTTTAAGGCCAACACAGGCCTCATACAATGTAGGATGTAGGTAGAATGCATGCTTAGCATGCACAAGAACCCATGTCTGATCCAGAGCTGGTAAAAAAACAGACAACACTATGTCTTTAAAATTATTAAGTACTTTTTTTTAAGTCAAGCTGCTTCTCTTCTTCTGCTCTTCCACCGGACCTGAGCTTACTTCCCAGCACCCATATTGGGTAACTCACAACCACCTGCGACTAACAGCCTCCACCTCCAGAGAATCTGATATTCTCTTCTGGCTTCCACAATCATCTGCACACATGTAGCATACAATCACACACACACACATAAATAAAAATAATTATTTGTTTTAGAAAAAAGGCACCACTCCTGGGAGAAGATACACAGATCTGTATCTGGAAAAATTAGATTGTCTCACAAGACAATGCAATCCTTGAGACCAGGATATAACTTAATTACCTAGTTATTTGTTAACATGTCAGACATGAGGAGATGATAAATGGGAACTGAGAAGAAAAATTGATCAGTTTCTGTCTCCATTTTAGGTACTTGAAAACTCAGGCTCAAATTTATGAGCCATCTCTGTCGAGCAGACAGGATCTCACAGTCCTATATTTTCCTGAGTCTTTCACTTAAATCTTTAAAACCCCTATCTTGGTTGAGTATATGTATTATTGCAAAAAACTGATAATCACTTATGAAGATTATAAAGACCTGTGTTTATTGGGCTCTGTAGGGGGAGAAAAGGTATGTAAAGAGGGAACAACAGGAGTACTGTGAGATGAGTCTCCGGCGCCTGGTGTTATTTACATCCCTAGGGGACCTTGATTCCAGTGGCAGGACCATCACGTAACTCCCTCCATGCAGGTCATCTTCTGTCAGTTCCGTTCCTCAACAGGAGACACTTGCTGACCAGTAGACATGAGCGTTCTGGTGTGCTTTGCCTAATCTTTATAGATTTTCAAGTTGACAATTCAGCGCATTCATTCTGTGATGAACTTGATGCACAGGAGACTGTCCTCCAAAACCAGGCCAACTTATCGACATAACAGGATCTCACTGCAACCCTGTGCAAGTGCTGAGCAGCCCTGTTATACCCAAAGTCGTGCTCCAAGTCGGGCTCCAGGAGCTGCCAGGAGCTTACTTGCATTTGAAGAGATTAAACATTTTATCATATAGCTTGTTTCCATGATTGGTCCATTTTGCCACACAGGTACAGCATGAATGTTTATAAACACAATCTACCACTACTATGACTTTGATAAGGAAAGTGATGGGACCCACTCCAGATACAAAAACACAAAATCTAAGTGCCTATGCAGGCCTGAAGCCCACCAAAGAGGTGTTGTCTTGGCATTACTTCCTTTGTGAAAACCTTACCTATGTTGAGGTGCTCTTGGATGGTTAATTATGAGCATGCCTTTGAGTAGTGGGCTGGCCTGTTATCTATCCCTTCTTCCAACAACTATTTATTGGGAGACTACTATGTGTGAAATGCTATTGCTGAGTGTTATTTCTTGTATTATGAAGAAAGAGCTAAGTAAGAGAAGCAAATGTTTTTAAAGTACACAAATAACTGTGTTATTATACATTGTGAAAAAACAATTGCATGCTGAAGTAGAAAATCTCAAAGGAGGAATACTGTATTAAGTTGCAGAGCCAAGGCATACCCTAGTCCCTAGCACTTCATATGGCTACCCTCCCTTGCTGTTTTCTGTAAGCTAGGTGAACAGATGTGCCCGTTTATTTGATACAGTCCCAGTTAATGTCAGTTGTCTTGTCTAATTATTAATGGAGATTGCTTTCCACCCAATGCATCCTAATGAAAATAATAAATTATATGGCCATGCTAATTTTAAACAGAGTGGAAACTCAGTAAAGTGCTAGGTCCTATAAGGGATAATGACTTCTAAGTACCCTGGAAAGCATCCCGAGGTGAAGATAAGCATTAGCAGTGTAATGGGCTGAGATTAACTTCATTCCTGGCTTGATTCCAAGGTAAAAAAAAATCACAGCTTCTAACATGATGTTGTTAAGGGAACGGAATTGATATTGAATAAAGAAAAAATAAAGGAATCTGAGTAAATAAAACTCAGCTCGTCTCCATTGTGAAGATATAGCAGAAGACAAAACTTCCAGGCCTTCAGCATGATAGATGAGAAACTTATATGTGAAAGCAGATAGCAGACTGAAGTCATAAAATGTGCAAACTGAAGGAATCTTGGAAATCAGCTCATGCAGATCCCTTCTAGAAAGAAAAGGATGCCAGAGGCATAAAAAATAATTGTATTACTTGGATTGTGAAAATCACTGTATTGTGTAGAGCAAAAAGCATGAGATTCAGGTAGCCCACACTCTGGTATTGGCCAAGGAGCCATGCCTAGAAAACACTGTACATGGCATGGTTACTCTTAACAGCTCTCCTTTTGGGATTAGATAGAAACATGTTAAAAACTTAAACAACTAAGTAAACTTAAATAGGACATGAAAACCTGAAATAAGAGGGTTTTTTTTTTTTTGTTCGTTTGTTTGTTTTGGTCTTTTCGAGACAGGGTCTCCCTGTAGCCCCAGCTGTCCTGGAACTCACTCTGTAGACCAGGCTGGCCTTGAACTCACAAAGATCCACCTGCCTCTGCCTCCCGAGTGCTAGGATTAAAGACGTGCGCTACGATGCCCAGCTTAAAATAAGAGCTTTTGAAAGGAGAAACATGAACCAGATGAGATGACACATTCTTATCATCCCAGTAACCTGGAAGCTAAGGTAGGAAGATAGTAAGGTTGAGGTTAGCCTGGGCTACCAAGTGAGACATTGTAAAACAGCAGAAATAAAGAAAAAGAGAAGATGGACTGGAGGGAGGAGGAAAAAAGAAGAGAGAAACAAAGATGAGAAAGAAGGGAGGGGCTTGTACATTTGCAACATGAGACCCATAAATGTCAGTACTAATATGGAAAGATGTAGGGTCTTTACAACTTCTACACAGGGTCTGGAGAGATGGCACATTGGTTTGGTTCCCAGCACTCACATGGCAGCTAATAACCATCAGTAACTCCCTCCTCTGGCCTCTGAGGACACTGCATGACTAGGTGTCCTTCCATACATACAGGCAAAACATACATATAAAAACAAATTTTAAAACTTTCTCATACACAGATGGGCTAAGGTGCTATGCAACCACACAAACTATTATTGAGCAAATCCATAATGCCTAATAAAAACTGTAAGTTATAAAATGAATCTGTGAACTTATTGAATGGCTTGGGGTAAATTAGCCCAAAGAAACAAACCATGGAAGGATGAGCAGGGATTTGCTTTTTGCTAGCTGTAGTGACACATGCCTATAACCCAGCTACTTGGGAAACTGAGGCTGGAAGATGGCCAGTTCAAAGCTAACCCGGGCAACTTATCATCGTCCAGTCCCAAAATAAAAAATTTAAAGGGCCAGGGATGTAGCTAGGTGGGTGGTAGACCATAGGCCTAGCATGAACCAAGCTCCAGGTTCAATCTCCACAACTGAAAAGAAGGAGGAGGGAGGAGGAGGAGGAGGAGGAGGAGGAGGAGGAGGAGGAGGAGAAGGAGTTGTACCTTGCTCTTGCTGGTGAAGGTACAGAGACTGGAGAACCATAGGTTCTTCCTTACAAGTCATGCCCAGAAATAGCACTGCATGTCCTTTGATTCACTGGCTGGAGCACAAGATCAGGAGCTTATCCACTCCAGATAAATCTGGGAAAGCTGCTAGCTAGAAAAAGGAAAAGAAAAAAAAAGAGTGTGAGCTCCGATAAACAGCTAGCATTCTGTGCTGCTGGTAAGATTTCTAATTACTTCTATGCCATGCTAGGGCTGGCAGTGAAGCAGAAGCAAGACAAAGACGAGAAGGAGTCTAGGTGACAGCTTGTCTTCTCCCCGCAAATTGTCTTTCCCTCTATTGCGCCTAACAGCGTCCCTCAGTTCCTCAAGGAGTTGACAAAGCAGATGGGCCCTGGTCAGACACAGTGTCCACTGCTGCTGTAAGATAACAGGGATCAGCTGAAGGTGCTCTGGTCTTAGACAGCATGAGGGCTAAGACCTTCAAGCTGAGCATGACAAACCACGTCCCTGTAACCTACACGGCACGATGAAGCCCAAAGGCTTCCTAGAATTTTCCAATTGAAAACCTTTGTGCACTTTGGCAATGGTTTGCAACAAGCAAGATTTTCAACCACAGAGCCTTAGGAATTCTAGACATTGAAGCCTTGGCCCCAAACCAATCTAAGTTGCCCTCTCATTTCTCTCCTTCTGGGAGGCAATCCCCAACTTACCCACAGACTTTGAAAGCAGAGAAACCATTGGAAAAGAAGAAAGTAGGGCTTGGCTGCTGGGTGTGCTGTTTAACTGAAAGGCAATACTTCAGGAAATTGTAAAACCACCCATCGTTAAGTCAATGGTGTGAAGACGGAGACTATTACCTAAAGTCACAAACTAGCAGGAAAAGTTACTTTTCAGATATTATTTGCATCCTTAGTTGTCAAGTTAGATTTCTAAATTTTACCTTTCCTCAGCTGCAAAGGCACCATTATAATTTTGATCAAATTCTATTTTTAATTCAAGAGAGGAGAGCATACCCGAAGCCCTTATATGCAAGGAATACAAAGATGGAGCATGGACTTTAAGCAGAATCGAAAGGCAATCTGACAGTTTGGGGATGGAGAGAGCATGCAGGAGGGGAGAGGGATGTCAGTGGGCTGGCTGTTTTCTGTTGGAGTCATAAAGATGCCACTGATGACAGGAGAAACTAGACTTAGTGATAAAACCTCAAACATCAGAAAAGATGGGTTTGGAGATGAAATTTGGACCTACAGCACAGTGAAACGACTGAAAACTGCACATGCTAAGTGGGACTGACTGCTACACCCACAAGTAAGAAGGATCAGAGCATTCTGTGAGAGTGCTCTGGAAGGGTTTGAGAGGAGGGGGAGAGGTAGGGATTGATGGTGAGGAAGTGGAGAGAGATGAAGGGCTGAGAGTTGGGAGATTATAGGACACGAGCGACTTTGTGTCAATAGGGGAAACAGCTATCTGAGGCAGTGCGGTCCTAGGATAGGAACAGCTCTCAGGACTGAGAGGACACTACACAGGGCAGGCAGCAGGATTCACGTGAGGAAGCTTCAGACAGGAGGTGATTGATTGGGAACTACGTGGTTCTCACCGGGGGAGTGTGGCCTCTGGCATGGCTTCTGTCTAACTGAACTGTCTTTCTACATGGACAACAGCTCATGGTCAACAGCTTCCCAGTGAGATGAGGTGGACAACAAGAAACCCTCACGTCCTCCAGCTGAGGAGATTGCTTGGAGTTCTATCTGATGAAATTTATCTCTAGCTTTATTTTACAAAATAGATGAGGTTTTCTCAATATATTAAAAAAACATTCTGAGGTCAGACCATAAAAAATTATAGTTATCAAAAACAGCTATCAAATTGTCTATTTCACATGATTCAACTTAATATTGAAGTGACGAATAGGCTCATCAGGCACTTCGCATTTTTATTGTCTCACAGTAATTCCTCATAGTTGGGGAACCTTGGGGAACCTCAGGGGCCAGGCTGTCCTTGGAGGATCAGTATAACCCTGAAATAATGGTTGCCAAAGTCCTCAAAGATTCTGTTACTAGGGTGTCAAAACACTTTCTTGGAGTAATTAACTCAATGACCAAGCCAGGCCTCTAATTTTTTAATTAATTAATTTTGTGTATATGTATGTACTTGTGTGTTTATGTGCATCATGTATATATGAATCCCTTTGGGGACGAGAAGAGTGCATCAGATCCCTGGAACTGGAGTTACGAGCCATCTCACCAGTTCCAAACCAGACTTTTACACTGAAATAAGAACCAGGGCTGGAGGGGTGGCCTAGCGGTTAAGAGCACCGACCGCTCTTACAGAGGACCCGGGTTTAATCCCCAGCACCCACATGGTGGCCAAGAGCCGTCTGAGACTCCAATTCCAGGAGAACTCCAGTTCCAGGGGAGTCCGAGACCCTCTTCTGACCTCCGCGGCATTGCATGACATGGGTGCACAGACTTGCATGCAGACAGTACATTCATACACATACAGAAATAAATAAAAATTTTTAAAAAAGAACCAAACTTCACCCACTTCACTCTCAGTAAATGACCTCCCAGCTCTAATGAGGGACCAGAGACCTTTGGGAGTATTTCCCACCTTCCACCCAAATATTGTGTGTCTGTCTCCAGAATAGCTCAGCATGTTTCCTAAGAACCAGCTTGGAAATATTCATTCTAGTTATATTATTTTGAACCACACATGTCTGTCAATAGCTGCTTCTTCCTGTTGCAAAGACTGACATCCATACCCCAACTTCCACAGGGTGGCGATTCACAGATATCTTAGATATGTTTTCTACCTGCCCCAGAAAATGGCATCAACACCCTGTCCTCACCAGGTGATGTTACCAAAATGTGAATAGGAATGTGCTTTCCTTGTGATATGAAGACCTCACGTGTGTCTGCCTGGGTCAGAAATCCCACTCTGGTTTCTCCCCACATACAGCCTTCCTTGGCCACGCCTCCCTCCAATAGGTGGTGCATGCTGGTTCTAAAGCTCCTAAATTTTGTCTCTGTCAGGACTTTCTTGTTTTAAACTTCACCTCCTCAAAGAACTAAGGAAGAGTGTCCACTCTAATGAAGCCAAATCTTCTTACATATTCCTCCACCCTTACTTGAATCTACTGTCCTCTTAATATCTGGTGACCCATAGCCCAAGGTCACGTACAGGTTCTTACACTGGGAGGATGTGATGCACAAGAACTGCATTAAACAATAGTTGTTCAACCCACGGCTGAATGAAAATGACGTGTATAAATTCATACTCAGAGCCCAGATTCTAAGAACATTTTAGAAACTAAATTGTTCTTATATTGATAACTTTTTTGTACATTGAAGCCATTCTTTCGAATATCTTTGATAATTGCCAGCTCTGGGCCAAGCACCTTACTAAGTGCTATGGGTACCTAGTTTAATCCTTAAAACTACTCATGGGCTGGGTGTGGTGGTTCATGCATTTAATCCCAACACTCAGGAGGCAGAGGCAGGTGGATCTCTGTGAGATCAAGGCCAGTCTGGTCTACAGAGGGAACTCAGGCCAGCTGAGACTAAAATGAGACCCTGTCTCAAAAAGATGAAAAAAGAAAAAAAAAAACCTACGCATGGAGCTCTTGTTTATTTAAAATATGAGGGAAAGATGACAGCTTCTATTTATTTGATTGACAAATATGAATTTTACATGTCTAGAATGTTTTAACTAGTTTTCATTTGAACTTCAAAAGAAGAACTGAAGTTTAATATGGACCATGATGTCTGTGGCTAAAAATACAAATATCTTGGTCTTCTAGTAGTTCAAAGGTAGGGACCTCCCACTTCTTTTCCTTCACAATGGCTATTTCTCTTTGCTCTTGTCCCCATCTGGTGGCATTTCTCCTAATCCTAGCCCTCTTTGGATCTTCCCTCTCTTTCAAGTTTATTAAGAACCTCAGAGATTAGAATCCCTGAGTCCACAGCACTCTCCACTCAGATGGTATATCCCTGCCTGGTAGATTTTCGATTGAAATAAAATAAGATGACAAGGAAGTAGAGAGAAGATGAATTGCTTGAGCTGATGGGCAGGATTTGGAATTGGGTTTTGTTTTCATGGAGAACTGTGGTGTCATTTTTCTTCGTCTTCTTCTGTCTCAGCTGATTCCGTCAAGGGGATGTCTTTTAATGTGAAAAATTGGGTAATAGCTTTATAAGAAGTCCCCAAAAAGCATCTTGTGGATCTCAACATACCTTCGACTCACATGACCTATCTCCACACAGGAAAGAACCTGTTTCAGCCAATTTGGCCTCAGAAGTGTCCCAGAAAATCAGTCTCTAGGCTAAGTGGTGGGTGCGAAGCATACAGGACACATCATGCTGTGGCTTCTGAATCACTGTGAGACGAGTTCTAAGTTTTCAAATGTTCACTTAAGCTACAAATCGGATCCTTCCACTGTCTTTTTGCAAGACAATATTAATAGAAGTGTACATAAAGTAAATTACAAAATAAACATAAAAGCACAAGCTCCTCCCTGCTCGCCTCTACCCGTCTTTTCCAGTGCATCAACCAAAACACTCAACTGTCTGCGGTCCACCTTCTACAGTCTGGCTGGTGTGCTGAGCTACAGGTAGACAGCAAGCCAATACAATGCTTCCCCTGCAGATTCTGATTCTCATCTATAGTACAATGCAGTTTGCCCCCAGAAACTGTGGCCTGCCCCCTTTTCACAGACCCCTACTGTCCACATCCAAATGAGACTGCAAGATCCCTCAGCAAATCTAGAATCTGCAAATGTCTTTCACTGTGATTCCTAACAATCTTTCTTGGACCTTCTAAAACTCAGTTTAAATTGTGAATCAGGGGAAATGGGGTAAATTAGAATCCATGACCCTACAACTACATATCGACTTTCTTGAGCATCAACAGAGCATTGGCCTTTCTTGTATCTCTGTTAACTTAGAAATACAAAATCTTGGGCCCCATTAGCTATTGATTCCAAATATTCAGTTTAACAAGATCCTCACAGTCTGTGTATGCACATTAAAGTTCATAATAGCTAGCTCCAAATTGATTTTTACACGTTTAATTTTCTTTACTATATTGTGTTTCTGTGTGTATGAAGTGGGGAGGGCCAAACTCATAACATGGTGGGTGTATGGTTATCAGAGAACAACTTTAAGAGTTGATTCTCTCCTTCCACTATGGAAGATGGAGATCAAACCTAAAAAAAAAGTCAGGCTTGGGCCTGGAGAGATATCCTTAACCATCTTAGGGGTTAAGGATACTTGCTATTCTTTCAGAGGACCCAGGTTTGATTCCCAGGATCTACATGGTAGCTAACAACCATCCATAATTCCAGTTCCAGGTGATCCAATGCCCTCCTCTGGCCTCTGTGTGGGCATTGCATGAGTGTGGTGTACTTATATGCAACATAGTCATACACAAACACATAAAATGAAAATAATAAAATATTTTTTGAAATTGTCATCTTGCAAGGCAAGCAATTTTACCCACTCAGCCATCTTGCTGACCTTCCACACCGGTCTGTTTATGTTAGTCCTACCTGTTTCCTCTATGCTAGAATCGTTGCGGAAAATCTGTCCAGTTCTCACATCCTCCAGAACCAGGTCCTGGCTACTTCTTCTATCACATGGAGTGAAAGCAACCTTGAGACTTCACCCTAAAGCTGAATTCTTAGGACATCTAGCCTTCCTGCCAAAATCCCTAATGCCAGAATGGACCACCCCCATAGGATAATTCATGGCTGGGTGTCGTTGATGATAAAGGGGAAACATGCTGTTAAATTTGCCAAAAGATTTCTGAGAACACGATTTGTCTAACATTCCATCTGCTAGCTACTCTGTGATGAATAAAGTGAAAGACGGGGTCTCAAGTCATTCCGAGGCAGATAGAGAGGCAAGGAAACTCTGGACACATGGGGAGAGGAAGGAGCCCTGCATTCCGCAGTTTGGTTGAAGCCACTCACCTGTTGAGAAGCAGGAGTCCAGCACAATCAACATGTACTGTGAGGGTTGCCCACACAGAGACAGGATTTCTCTTATATAGAAATATTTTAAATTAGAATGTTAAAGTAGAGATAAATCAGGCTGAAAGCTTGAACAGATCTGACATTGTCTGGGCCCTCACTCCTCTCCTCCATTTTCTAGGAATCTCAAGCAAGACTATGTCTATTTACAATAAAGTTATCTTCTTGCATTTCTGTGATCTGGAGTTTTGTCTTATCAATAAACTAGCAACACTTAGAAGAATATGGTGTACATGACTTTTGTTAAGACAATGAAGTGTGACTCTTCTCTGAGAAGCCATGCCCATGCTCTTAGTACATCTGCCTTCCCAAGTGCCTCTTTCTGATAATCTTTATGCATAAAAATCTATATTAAAATACTTTATAATAAACCCCAATTCTGCTTTGTAATAGTTTGAAGTTTAGGACATAACTAGTTTGTCCTAAAATTCTTTTCCCTGTCAAAGCAGTAGATCCAGTTTTACTTGAGTCTGTCTTCCTAAAAAAATTAAAGGAACTCCTTAGACTCTGCCTCCATCCCTGCTACTGATGATTCAAATGAGGCATGAAAAACTTTAAACACTTTATGATTGTGCTTTAAAGCTCACAGTTCAATGCTAATCAATGGTCAGTCTATCCCTGGACAAAGAGCCACAGCATCAAATTATTAACACACACACACACACACACACACACACACACACACATATATATATATGGGTGTGTGTGTGTGTGTATGTGTGTGTGTGTGTGTGTGTGTGTAATCACCATGCAGTTTATGAAGAATACAGGTTCCTGAATAGCCTCTAAGCCGTTTCTTTTTCTTTTTTTTTTTCAAGCCAACATTTCTAAGTCAATCTTCTAGTGATTTTCCTCCGGCCTCCAAGCATTTCCTGAAAATCTGTCCAGTTCCTAAAGTACTTCAAAAACTATTAGTGAATAGGTGAATATTGAGATAGTGAGATTTGACATTAAAAGTTGTTAGAATAGAGCTGGGTGTGGTGGCACATGCCTTTAATCCCAGCACTCAGGAGGCAGAGGCAGGCCAATCTCTGAGAGTTCAAGGCCAATCTGGTCTACATAACAAGTTTCAGGCCAGTTGGGGCTACAGGGAGCCTGTCTCAAAAAGACCAAAAAAAGTTGCTAGGATATATTTATTTCCATAACTTCACCATCATTTGAGTTCTTAATTTTTGTTACTTTGCTTTTTATGTTTTGTGGCAGTGACAGAGACTGATGTATAAAGAACAAATACTCTAAAAAGAGATCTGCTCCACCAAGATTTGAGAGGGCAAAAAGGTCACCTTACCCATGAATATACCACCCACTTCATAAATATTCATAAAAATTATTTAAAATCCACCACATAGCACCCACTGGGCTGTTCCCCATGATAAAGCAGGCCATTCCAGACTCACTTTGGAGTGCTTTCTTTGTGCAATTTTGTAAGTAAACTTTTCCTTAAACTATGTGTTGTAGCTGAATTCTTTCTTTCAAGAAGTTAAAAATCTAGACACCCCTTGTAATAAGAGCTGGTTTGGGATCAACACCCAAAATGTGCCACATAGTGTGGGCTTTACATTAAAGATGAATGTTTGTCCCTGGCCTCAAAGAGTTTTCAGCCCTCAAGACCTATTACTAAAAGGATATGATGAAGGTCAAGGAGCACTTGTTAGCTACAGGAATGTTCTCAAGGAGGAAGGTCCATTCTGTCTGGGGACTTCAGTTTTACAGAGGTAATTGTTGAAAAGCTTTTCCAGGCCAAGGAAAACTAACTGAGCCTAGCGGCATGGTACACAAAGTCACACTCACAGTCCTGTGGGAGCTTATTATGCTTAAGGTAGGTTTTATAAGGAGAGGTAGATAGAACTGGAGAGGTTGGCAGGGACTACAGCATATATATTAATTTATTTGAACTTCTTTTCAGTGTGGAAAGAAATAATGGGAAGCCATCAGGAACCCTTGTTATTTTTTCAATATTTGTTATTATTCTTGGGTAGGGTTGTTAGTCACTATATAACTGTGTGGTGTTCAGAAGACAACTTGAGAGAGTCAGTTCTTTCCTTCCACCTTTACATAGGTTCCAGGGATCAAACTCGGGTCATCCAGCTATGCCGTCTAACCAGCCCTCACATATTTTCTGAACAAGGTAGAGTATCATTTCCTGGAAACCCACTGCATAAATATTGACTCAATTCTCAAACAATGTGTGGTTAATATTATCCCAGTTTTCAGATGAGGAAACCAGTTTAATGCTTCGCAATTAACGAGTAGCAGATAATTAAATTTTAATATAGCTTTACTCTGCAAATAAACTGAAATTCTTAAAGCAGTTTTGATTTGGCTTGTGTTTTTGTTGTTGTTTGGGATTTTTATTTTATTGTTTGGGATGTTTCAGGGGGTTTTGCCCATTAACTATCCACCTAACTGTCCAAATCTATAATGAAGTATCTTCATCGATCTTGCTCAGAGAACTCTTTGATGTTATATATAGTACTTTTACATTAAAAAAAAAATGTGATCTGCCTAGAGTGGTGGTGTATGCCTTTAATCCCAGCACTCGGGAGGCAGAGGCAGGTAGATCTCTGTGAGTTCAAGGCCAGCCTGTCTACATAGCGAGTTCCAGACCAGCTGAGGCTACAAGGAGACCCTGTCTCAAAAAGACCAAAAAAAAAATTTTTTTAAGTGACCCATGATGTCAATAAATTAGTAAGCTACCTGGAATTCTATTCAATTCTACCATAGATAAAGCAAAGGGATCTAACCAAGCCCCAGTCTATGCATATTGACTATAACAACAAGAAGAGCTAGGAATGGTGGGTGGTGGTGGAATCACAGAGAAGCCTAAAAAGAAGATGTGAACTGAAGCTGGAAAGTAAAGAAACCTTGAGAAAACTCCAGTACCAAGACAGCTCCCGCCAGCTGATTACAGATCCCTGCCAAGTTCGCTCTATGGCTTCTTCCACCTCCACTGTCATTCTGGGATGTCCCTTGCCTTCCCCTATTCAGGCCAAAACATGGAGAGGGAAACTTAACTCCCCAGCGTTCAGAATTTTTTAAAAGAAGGGAAGGGAGGGGAGGTGGGAGGGGAAGGGAGAGGGGAGGGCAAGAGGGAGGAAATGGGGTTATTTTTACCTACTATGTAAAGGAGAATTCTCTCTGTGTCTCTTTGGAGACCTAGTAGAGCTAGACTGTCATTTTTATATGCTAGTGGGAAAACAGGGGGATCTGTAAAACACTACCCTAGGTGTGTTTTGTATTATTCTTCCTGCCATAAAAGGTTGTTACATATGTCAAGAGCTGAAGAACACACTGTTTTACTGACTTTCTTTCTCAAACCAAATCCTAATTTACCTTGAGAAAGAAGAACTCTAGGGCAAAGCTTATTGTACTCACAGAGATAACAGGGAAAGCCAATCACAAATAAAATACTATCTCCACTACCTGTAACATATGGGCATCTCTTAGAAATATTTCAGTCATGGAAAAATGTTGAGAGTCCAAAATGAGTTACCAGAATTTACTTACAAATGTTTTAGACAGATTCCAGTTACCTCATGGCAGAGATGGGGCTGCCAAGTTTAAGAATTTCTACAAATGTCAAGTCTTCCAAAGAAAGAATAGGTTGGCATATGAAAGAAAGTAATTAGCAGAGAAGAAACATGGAAACATCTCCAACCAAGGCCACCATGTAACTGACAGAGCAAGCTAAAAACACTTTACAGCATGCAGATTCGGAAAGAAAAACAATGCTATGCAAATGACCCATAAAGAGTCAACCCTCTGGGGAGCCACCAATGAACTTCTAATCTTCCTTCCAGCTCTGGCCAGAGTCTCTGAAAAATACACTCTTTATTACCGTTGTTATTATTTTAAGACGTGGTCTCATATAATCCCTGTTGACCTTGAACCTGACCTCTAAAAACTCCTAATCCTCCTGCCTCCACCTCCCCAGTGCTGGGCTCACAAGAGTACCCCACCACACCCTGCATTTTTCTAAATAACTTGTCTTTACTTCTGCTCCTGTCCTTTGTTTCTATTATAAGAAAAAGAACCTAAAAATCCTAGCTAGTACCCTCCAGGCTCTGATACCCACCAAAACCATTCCCATTAAAGTGAACCCTACAGTGTCTCTACACAGGCACATGGCAGACACAATACACTGCACAAGAATTAGTGTGCTTGCTCTCAATGGTTCTTCTGTCTGCTTGGCTTTAGTTTTTGCTGTTATCTTTGTTTGTTGTCATCCCTGTAAGCTTCAATCTAATTCCCCCAAATCTATCAGGAAACTTGCTTTATGTTTCTCGCTCACGGTTTTTATTTAATACTATTAAGATGTATTACATGCGATTCTTTATATGATAGTACTTTTTTATCTTATCAATGGCTTTGAATGATTTTCACTCATGAACTGGTCATTCAAATTTCTGGCCAGACTTACGTCTAAGACTTTCCACTCAACTAAGTCTTTTGGCCAAATCTGAACCTGCTCATTTATTTAGCCGCCGTATTCATTTCTATGTTAGGAATCAGAACACACTGTAGTTTCTGGTCTGCTGCCAAACTTAAGTGTCTCCAGGAGTTTTTTTTAGATGTGAATGTTGTTCAGACTGTTGTGTGTTGGCCTAAGGGAATTTCATCCATGCACATGAGCAAAGGAAGTGGGAAAAGTGCAGTGCTGGAGAGTGCACGCTAGAATCGGCAAAGCGTGGGGAAATGCACCTACTAAAACGCCTCGGTTAGGAAATATGCCTTAGCTGCCGTCCACCACCATGCCGTCTGCCACAACCCCTCACACTGTAGGAAAATGGAGCCCAGCACTGTGAAGCATTAGGTTTTTAGAAGTGAAGTTAAACTGATAAATTAGACCTCATTTATTGAACAGCAGTTAGAGCCGATTGCCTAGGGAGTCATTTGACACCTTTGAAGACCCTGCTAACTTAATTGGTGATAGTTTGGGAGCTGAAGGAAACATTTAAGCCCGGAGCAGCAGGACACCGTGCCGCATGAAAATGGAGAAGACAAGCACTCTCTCTGACAAGGGGAGTCATATATAGATTTTTGTGTCCATTGTTTTCCCTTATTTGTGTGTGTGCTTTACTCAGTCAATCAAATATAATTGACACCACTGGGTTCTGTTGTTTTGTAGATGACAGGAGCTAATGTGAGGGGAAAGGCTGGAAGTAAACTTCCCCCTGAAAGGCTGTGGGAAGGTTTTGTTGTTTTCCACCAGGCTCATGACATTTTTTGCTCAATTGTATTAATTGATGTAGTGACAAGGCACTTGGAAAGATGATGGATACTGATCACTACACCCTTTTTAAGGTTGGGTTATATCTTGCTATTAGCATAAACATTTGTTTGTGCAAGGAGCCAAAGGCAAGCAGACAGAACAAAAACAAAGATGTAACAAAGCAGATTACCTGCAGTGTGCACCCACCAGAGGAAGAGTGAAGGGCTTACTGGGCAAGGGTGCCAGGTCCTGCTGCAGACAGGCACCAGCTCGGAAACAAGCTCCTGAGGGGCTTGGCCTTACTCCCCTCACAGAGGACATCTGAAGAGGCTCTGTCCCCATTGTTTAATCATTTGTTCAAGGCACCAAATGATTCTGAGAGTTTTTCATAAAGTCCTAAAGCTTAGTTCCCCGGGCAGAAAATGGAGGAACAATTCACCAGTACTGGAGTGTTCTAGAACTAGAACAGCCAAATTTTTCAGGCTAAGGGAGCTATAAGTGTTAGAATGTTCATTTCTCAAAGTTGGTGACAATGTCAATGATGCATTAGAGCAGGCCACATTGCTCAGCAAGATACTGCCAGGCAGATGTGACTATGCTACTCATGACAAATCTGTTCAAAAAGACCTTGCTTACTTAGAAGGAGAGGAGTCCTTTGTGTGCAGAAGTCTGCCTGAAGGTTGTAAGAATATGAGCTGGGTGCATGCGAGGTACCTGGAGTCCTGCAAATCCACCTGCTCTTTTCCTTAAATCATCCTCAGTTGTCTGGATTCAGCCCAAATTTACAGTACAAATGTGTTTTTAATCATACTAGAAAAAGTCCTGTAATTAAAAAAACTTAATTTCATTAGATGATGATGATGATGATGATGATTATTGTTATTGCATTTTTGAGACAGGGTCTCCCTGTAGGCCCAGCTGTCCTGGAACTCATTATGTAGACCAGGTTGGCCTTGAACTCACAGAAATCCACCTGCCTCTGCCTCCCAAGTGCTGGGATTACAGGAGTGCCTCACCATGCCCAGCAAGTTCATTCTTAATATCAAATATTTGCAAAAATTACTATTGTATGAACTTTAAATCTTGAATTATATTTTTCCATATTATAGAATTTATATAGAGAGAGTGCTCTCCTGGGCAAGGATTAAAAGAAAATTTCTATTTTCCAAATCCTTGAGTGAAAAAGCAGAAGTGCTCACAATTCAAGGCAGGTGGAGGAATAGGTTTCACTTTCTGTACACAAATATTTCATGAAAGTGTTTGAGAAGTCTCATCACAGAAAAATTTCCACAATATATCCATAGAGGAAAAAAAAGAGAGAGAAATCTAGCTTTCCATTTATCATCTTTGAGTAAGCAGACATGGAAAGTGTATGGAAGAAATCTCTAAAAGATGTAGAACAGGAACTTCATGTCCTCTCTCAGAAAAGAGCCCTGAATTTGTTTATTGATTTAATATGTTTATTGAGTGCTGTGTGCCAGGTCCTGGGGAATTAACAAGGAGACAGGAGCAGAAGCCAGCACTTCTACCTATGTGGATCATTCTGACAAGGAGAAGCATTGACCAGAAGATAAACTCAGATAAAAATAAAACTGAAAATACAGTAAATGCTCTAAATGATAGGAAACTGGAATTATGAGAGTTTATCAATGGGAAGTCTTACCCTAACTGAGGGTTAAGGAGATCTAAAAAGGAGTCACTCGTGAAGGTAGGAGGGAAGAAGGAACGTCTCCATCCCATGTGTGTGTCAGGAGGAAACAGTGCAATTTTAGGAATTCAAATAAGCAAGAGACTGGATAAAAGAGAGAGAAGTAGGGGAGAAGAGAGTGAGGGGGCTGGCAACTGGTGGGGCCAAATCTTTCCCAGGCCAGCCACCGACACTGCTACACCCCCCACATACACTTCTTTCTTTACCTTTGCTATTTTTGGTTTTGACATCTCAACAGAGGCAGTAGGTTATCAAACGATGGCAAAAGGTCTTTGGGCTGCCTTTTCCAAAGTTATCTAAAAACACCTACATGCAGACAGGCATGTAGAGAAAACAAGTTAGAGGAACAGTGCCGACCACTGTGGCTGGGACAACCCCAGGCCACAGTTCCGCCATGTCTCCCTGGTTACACTGGAGTGAAACAAAGCTTTCCTGTGGGAAAATATGGATTCTGCATCCTGTACACTTTGAAAAATATTCATAAAGGACAGCAGAGCAATTTGTCCATGATGAGATTATACGTGCTAACATGAGAGCCATCTTGGACTGTGTTTATAAAGACCACTGGAGAAAAAAAACACTTTGGGGTTTTGAAAAATAATGTGAGAAATTAAAATTTTTCTGGAATCCTTGCTCTCAAGATGCTATTAGAGAAAATCCAGGGGCCTAATAAAAAATGTTTGATATCGCCAACCATGGACCCTATGACTGCTGTGACAGCTGTGACAGAGGCAGGGCAGATGCAGGGCCTGTGCCAACATTTCAGAGAGAAGTTGCTTGCTGGCACCAGTGGCTTTTTGCACATTCCCACCTCAGAAATCCTGAGAAAACCACAATTTCCAAGCATTCCTATCGCCTATGACTCATAACTACGTTCTAAAAACTGGATGCGAACCTAATTGTCAAGATGTCGATGATTCTGTTAACAAAGGTTGTGGCTGCCCTGGAGAGGCAACACCCTCACTGCACCCAAGCCAAGCCCTGGGAAGCCAGGCCACCATGTAGATCATAGAACTGACCATTCATGAGTCACAAAGAGGTTGAATGGCAAGAAAGTGGGATCAACAGAGAGTAGGCCTCCAGTACACTGTTTGAACGAGCCATGTATTTTTACATATGATAAGTCAAGGCTCAGTAATTCCCCTGGGTACACACACACACACACACACACACACACACACACACAGCTGCATACCCTCTCTCACATTAAGTTTGCTGAAGTGGCCATTTCAGAGAAGCTTATATTTTCAGTACTCCCCCACACTGTGGTTTCATTCCCTGCTCCACATTTACATGTTTTTGATATTTACCATGGCTTACACATACACACACACACACACACACACACACACACACACACACACATACTTCCCTGCCTAGTCAGAGCCTGTATGGCCTTTGGGGTCCATCCTAAATCCTTTCCTTTTCTGATCGGAATTACCGGGTCACATCAACCAGGTTTGGCTGAGCTCAGCTGTCCTCACAGTCAGCTGTGGGTCACATGGTGATGTTTCTGGCTCTCTCAGATCTCTGTCGCCTTGAGCGGGACAGTAGCTGAGTGTAACTTGTGCAGATTCTCCACTTCTAGCAGGACTGGAAAGCTGGTCACATGCACAGGCAGGGAACCCGAGTGCAAAGCCTTTTGAGGCATAAGCTCAACTTGATCACTGTCACTTCTATTTCGGTTCTATTGGCAATGTATGTGCTTATACACAAATGCAAACTAGGCATGGATGATAAGTAGACACAGTAAGAGAATGCTAATTATGTAAATTCCAAACTTTCCTCAGATATGGTGAGGGACATGTTACACAGCCCTTTCTATCACCAACATTTTTTTTAGGCAGTCTCACTATGTAGCCCAGGGTGGCCTAGAACTCACGATGCTCCTGCCTTAGATTCCCAAGTTCTATAATTGCATCCATACAGCACTCTGCCTGTCCTTGTCACTAGCCTGTGCCCACATTATCTTCCACCCTCTTCTGTGTTTCAGAGAAATCCACAACATGTTTATGTCTATCAAGCATCAAAATGAGCAGGTCATTATAACAATTGATAATTTTATACTTCTTCGCAGTTGAAGTTCAGTCTAAAGTATGATGTCTTCAGTCTGATTAGCTATGATACCTTTCTGTTACTATGGTAACAACCAGAAACATGTGCCTCTTAGTTTCTACAGATTTGCCCTCAAGTCCCTGCACATGCCTGAAACCATCACCATCATGACTTCTTCAAAAGCTGGGAGCAGGTTTTATAAACCACCCTAGCTTTAAAATAGGAAAGGAAAGGGGAAAAGAAAGGAAAGGAAAGGGGGAAAGAAAGGAAAGGAAAAAGGAAAGGAAAGGAAAGGAAAAGGGAAAGGAAAGGAAAAAGGAAAGGAAAGGAAAAAGGAAAGGAAAGGAAAGGAAAGGGGAAAAGAAAGGGGAAAAGAAAGGAAAGGAGAAAGGAAAGGAAAGGGGAAAGGGAAGGGAAGGGAAGGGAAGGGAAGGGAAGGAAAGGAAAGGAAAGGAAAGGAAAGGAAAGGAAAGGAAAGGAAAGGAAAGGAAAGGAAAGGAAAGGAAAGGAAAGGAAAGGAAAGGAAAAGTTTCTGGCCCTGGATCTGCCCAGAGGCTCTCTGGCCATTCATCACTGGTCAGTTCTTTGTCTTATGGGTGTCATCTGTCCTTCAACACCCCTCTCCACTGCCCCTCCTCCCAGCCCCTCAACTAAAATTACCCCCTTGCTGTTCATTGGAGTTCATGATATGATTTCTTAATTCCTATGCATGCACTGGCTGGAACTGTGTTTTATATATACTTTGTCCAGTGCTTTGAAAGAGTTTAAATTCTCAACAAATAAGCAATTCATATACAACCAAATACAAATCTCTAGAAAAATAAAAAGTTCTTCTCTGAACAGCTGTGACTTCTTAGAGAATCATCTCCTATTACCCTACTGGTCAGTACTGCACAACAAGAGTCCATGGGCTCTCTTCCTGAGTGAGACAGCTGGCTCTAGGTGGACTCATAAGGCAAAAGTAGGTCTGTCTCATCATGGTCTGCTTGCTAGGGATCACACTCAGAGCACAAGTCCTGTGACTTGTACATAGACGTCCATCCCCGTAGGAACCTGGTTCCAAGAGTGTGGGTCTGGAGTCTGCAGAGTTCATTGACCTAGCCAAAATATGCTTTTCCAAAGAGATTAAAGTTTTCCTGAGCACAAAGATAAATGCTCCCACAGAAGAGTAGCACATATTTCAACTGACTCGGGCAACCCACAAGGAGACTTGTGCCTGTCCTCCCAGGTCATCCCCCACTCAGATCCTTCGAATTCTTAACTTCCAGAGACGTAGATCTCCCCAGCCGCCTTTCCTTTCCTGTACCCTCACTGTGGTGTTCTGTGCTGTTTTTCCTTTGACCTTTCTTCCAGATCCTGGTCCAGTCTTTTCACTGACCTCAGAAACCCCTACACTATAGGTAGAACCTCCTCTATTTTGTGAAAACAACCTCCTATATATTCAACCATGTCCCTAAATGTCCTGTCCCTGTTGACCTGAACAGAAGCTTGGCTTTCTCCTAGACTCAGGACTCCAAGGAAAAGTCACTTCCTTTCTCCACTACAGGGTCAAGAGAAGAGAGGACACTTTCCTCCCTTCCCAGGATGCTCTCATTCCTTGCAGAGAAGGCTCTGCCTCTTAGACATAGCAATGTGGTTACATTGCATTATATCCTCAACCTGCTGCCTCACACTAACCCACCAAGCACTTGTCTCATTCACTGTAGATCTTGGTGCCTGGCTTGGTTCCTGACTTCTGTAAGCTTAGCCAAGCTTCCAGATAACTACAGTGTCTAGGGAAACAGACTGCCCCACTTAGTGGTTTCCTGGCTCCTTTCCTTCCTCATCTCCATCTCCTTACCTCCCATAGGCCAGGCATTCTACCATCTACATCACAGTCACCTCAAACTTCTCCTCCTTTAATGTTAAGTATTTGCTATTCTTTTCTGATCCCAAACTCCTGTCCTCACAAGTGTATCATCAATTGCTCTAGTAACACCCATTTTTCAATTCCTAGAAACCTCAGACTTACTGAAACTTTACATTTATCCTCAAGTTCTTGTCCCATCACCTCAAATACACCCCTTGTCCCATTCTCATTCTTGTTCTGTGCCAATCCTTGTATTGATTCAGGTGTCAACCTTCTTAGTGCCTCCTAAAGCCAATGACCTGGCAAGAGAAAATCATAGCGTCCCAAAGAATAAATTTTCATTAGATGCAACACTTCTGCTCCTGTCTGACGATGCTGTTTTCTTATCAGCTCTCACCTCCACAGCTTTGAAGCCCAGTATCCTCCCATTATTTTTTGGCAATATAGACCTCAGAGATACAATGGTGAAAAGGGTACACTGGCTTTCTACTCCTAAATAAACTATTTTGAAATCAGATACACCAAACTATCAACAAAAAGGACTAGAATGAAAGCAAACGGGGTGGTGTGATGACTAGAGGCTGTGTTACCTGTATCAGAAAAAACTCCACTAAAGATGCAGCAATTCATCTGAGACCTAAGTGACAGCACCAGCTGTGCAAAGCGCTGTAAAGACCACACTTCACAAAGAAGAAGCGGCTTCTGCAGAGGCACTCCTGTGGGTACGATCTCAAAGCTTTGGGAACAGGGAGAAAGCCAGGATTGCTACTGACTGGATGTGCTGATAGCTTCGCTTGTCAACTTGACACACTGAGAAGAGGAAACCTCGACTGGGGAATTATCTCTGTCAGACTGGCCTATGGGCATGTCTATGAGGCATTTTTCTTGATCGTTGAGTAATGGGGGGGCAAGCTACTGTGGGTTGTAGCAACCCTGAGCAGGTGGTCCTGGGTTGTATAAGAAAGTAGGCTGACTCAAGACTCATCCCACCGCAGAGAATACATGCACGGCCATGTTTATTTCGGCTCTCCTCACAATAGCAAGGAGCTGGAACCAACCCAAATGCCCCTCAACTGATGAGTGGATAGAGAAAATGTGGCACAGCTACACAATGGAGTTCTATGCAGCAGTGAAAAAAGACAACCTCATGAGCTTTGCAGGAAAATGGCTGGAACTAGAGGACATCATGCTAAGTGAAGTAACACAGTCCCAGAAAAACAAACGACGAATGGTATCCCTCAACTGTGGATGCTAGTGCCAATTACCTAGTTGTAAGTATTTCTTGTGTACGGCCCCTTGAGCTTTTGTCCAAAGCAGTTGGGAGTGATGCATATTGGAAACCAACACCACCACCAACAACAACAGAAAGGACTGAATCGAAGAACTGACTGAAACAGTGAACTTTTGCTCAAAACAGTCAACTTCTTCATGGAGAATATTGAGAAAGACTGAGAAAGAGATGAAAAGCATATTTGGCAGAATGCATGAGCTCTGGTGGGGTGGGAAAATGGGGGGGGACACGGGTCTAGATTTGTTAAAAAAATAAAAATAAATTTATTTGAAAAAAAAAAAGAAAGTAGGCTGAGCACAGGCAAGAGGAGCAAGCCAGTACACAACATTCTTCCATGGTCTGTGTCAGTTCCTGCCTCCAGGTTCCTGCCCTGAGTTCCTGCCCTTACTTCTTGCCAGGATGAACTGTGATTGGGACTCCCCAAGTTGACTATATCACAGCAATCCACAAACATTAACGAGGAGAGACTACAGTATTGCTTCCATGAGATGCAGAGCTGCAGAGAGGATGGGTTCTGTCATGGGAGGAGTCTAAATTGATATTTTCACACAAATGGATGAAGTGTTATTTTAATTAATTATTGTTTTGCAACGTCGGGAATTTAACCCAGGGCTCTGTACTGAGCTACAGCTTCAGGTCCATTTTGTTTTTCAGTTAAATAGTGATATAACTTAGAGAGTTTTCAAAAGAAGATTCACCTCTAAGTTGTTTTCTGTCTTCCACACCTGTAATCTCTGTTCTTTCCCAACTAGTTTCCACCTCTACTTAAACATAACCAGCCATAAACATTAAAAAAATAAAAGTTAAAAAGCAACATAACAAATCCTCTCCCTCTCCTAAGATAATCCTTCATTGGCATCAGTCTCCCTCAGCCTCCTTCTCCCTCTCCTCTCCACAGCAGCCCTGGCTGTCTCCACTTATCCCACTGCCTCTGACCCCAAACCCAACTATCAGGCAACTGCCCATCAGCCCTATCTGACCTGGGCTCCCCTGCAAGTCCTACCCTAGCCACTTCTCCCAGCTCCAGAACCTGCCTCCTATGGTCCCCAACCCCCTTTTCAGGTCTCTGTGTAAGCTTCTCCCTTGCCTGTCCTACAGTGTTTGTGGGGGCAGGGTCCTCAGCCCACTGTTTTCCTCTGCCTATTCCCTTTCCCAGTACACACATGTGCCTTTCATCCCTCTCTACATTCCCACATCTCACAGATCCAATCTCCTCTCCCAGGCTCCAGTCATGCTTGACTGTCTCACAGGCCCCCCCAAGTCCTAACCTGTCATCAAGTGGCTCACCAGCTTTTTCTGTGCTCTCAATACCTTTCTCCCATCTGGAAAGTTCCGTGATTAGTTCCCATCCTTTACAAACAAAACCATTGCACTACTTCTTAAAAGCAAAACAAGCGTTGCTGGGCAGACCATCCTGTCTTACATGGATTTTAAGACCATCCTGATTTCCTAGGTTTTCTCTGTCATATATACTCTAGCTATAACAGTTATTTTCACGTTCAGCAACATGACCTCTCAAGCAGAACTTTTTATACTTGGTTTCTTGTCTGTGAAATCTCTTCCCTTGCTGCTTTGCCCTGGACCTATCTATTCTTCAAGCCTACAATTAGAGGTTACTTCTTGACCCCCACTTGTCTGTGGTCAGAACCTATTCAATGTCTGTGCCCTCTCACTTTTGCTCCTTTGAGTCTCCTTTAATGTCATCCTTCCTTTGATCTTTCAATGGAAAAAAAGCATTTGACTTTTATTTTAAATATTTTAATTATTATTTTAATTTTGCATTTATGAGTGTATTGTCTGCATATACATAAGTGTACCCATATTGTGCAATGACCTTGGAAGTCAAAAGAAGGTATAGAATCTCCTGGAACTAGGGTTAAGGATGGTTGCCATGTGAGTGGTGGCATTCAAACCCAGTCCTCTGCAGGTAATATTGCAGCCAAGCATGGTGGCACTTGTCTGTAATCCCAACACTCAGGAGACTGAGGCAGCAGGATCCTAAATTTGAGGCCAACCTAGGATACATAACAAAACCAACCTACATCAAAAGCATTACACACACACACACACACACACACACACACACATATAATTAGCATTTCTATCTCTTTATGATGTGACAAGTAGATCTGCTTTTCCATGTAATGTGTAGAATGTTAATTATGCTGGTTTCTTCATTTTTGTACTATATATGTACAAAATTATCACACTGTTCCCCCCAAATATGGATAGTTATTATATGTCAAGCAAAGATATTTTATTAAACTATATATTACAAAGTAGAGACAGGCAGAAAAGTGAGGAAGAGACGGTGTGGCATGGCAGCTGCAGCAGGGTGTGCAGTCCAGGCTCTGCAAGACAGAATTGGAGAGGCAAGAAATCCTTAGGCACAAAGCCTGGGAGCCATATAGCAGACACTGCAAGTGAAGCCTATGGATCTCTAGACCTTGCCAGGGTGACACCTTGCAGTTGACACCTGGGAAAAGAGACAGGGGAAGGAGGACATTGGTGGTAGCTCTGAGGCAGTTTCAGCCACGCTAACTAGGAGTGACATTCGGGGGTGCCACATTTGCCAAAGTAGAGCAGCTCCAGTGTCCACATTGGGCAAGGTCATTGGCCAGGAGCAGCCCAGGGAAGGCAAGGCCTCAGCCTGCTGCTGGGGAGTGGGAGACCTCTCCCAATGGGTTCTAGAGGAGTTGAAGAGCACACTTCATGGCTAAAAATGACTTCCACTCTTCAAAGTGCCCCAAATGCTATTCTGCTGGAAAGAAGGGAACTTAAAGTCAATGTCTTGGATTATTTTACCTCAGTGGTTTTCAGCCTTGAGTAACTTTACCTCTGGAGGGACATTTGCCATTGTCAAATACATTTTGTATTTTCACATGTGGTATCAGGTTTAGGAGAGGTAGGGAGATTTATGAACAACATCTAGTAAGTAAAGCCAGATATAGATTAAAAAAATCACACAGAATGCTTAACCATTTGGTGTTGCAACACGATGGAATCATCTACAAAGTTCATACTCAAGAATCACTGAATTAAGTCTTTAAAAAGACCACAGGAAAAAATAAATCTCATATTTTTAAGTAAGTTTTTTAAGTAAACTTCTGATTTTCTGTTGGGGTATATTCACAGTTATCTTGTACCTACAAAGCCACAGGTTGGGCATCCCTGCAACAAGCATCAGAAAACAATCTGACTTAGAGTGTCAATGCTGCTCAGGCTAAGGAACCTTCAGCTGGTATGCCTCTTGCATCTGAAGGCAGCTACCAATGACGCAGCCCAACACATCTGTAGACCACCACATCTGTCCAGCCAAAAATCTGGACACCCTGCAGGACTAAAGAGGTACTGAGTACATTTCAAAGAATATGCATGCTCTTTCCTATTGAAGATTATGACGGTGGGTCATAGTGGCACATACCAATAATCTCAGCACTCAGGAGGTAAAAGCCAAAGGACCACAGTTCAAGATCAGCCTGATCTATATAGATAAATCTGCTTCAAAACCAGTGGTGGCTGGAGAGGAGCTGATAACTTACATGGCACATCGTTCTGTATGTCCAGTTTAGACTGTGGATGCAAAATTCTACTTCCAACCCCTGCTTCCTTCTTGCCTCAGCATGCACAGCCTGTGAAATAACGTAGGCACATTGGGAATAATATGAAGGCAAAAAGTTGCATTACCTAGAGGAGCCCTGCTTCACCCACTAGCTCTCGGGGTGTTTGCCTTGTGCATTATGCCACTGACTGCCAGGGTTAAGAGAAGACCATCTTTGTTGTCATAAAGGAAGAAAATGGCCTGAAACTGTACCTTTCTATGCAGCATGAACCATGGTCTTTATGGTTATCATTCTAATTTAAATGATCATCATTAAGTAATGTCTAGTTATGGTTGGAGATGATATAATAGAATCCCTGTTTATCGTTCCTTCTGAGCCCAAACACTTCTTTATTCCACTTCTTCAGAGTGAAACTGTAGCTGTGAAAATGTGTTCTACCCAGTGTGCTGACAGATCAGCCTCAGGGCCAAGTGTGGATTCCTCAGAGCAGATATGAGAAATAAGAGTCTTGGAAATGATTTATTTGAAAATATGAATGTTGCTCAGAATTTGAGATCACTCTTGGCAGCTTAAATAAAGAAACAATGGGGCTGGAGAGATGGCTCAGTGGTTAAGAGCACCGACTGCTCTTGCAGAGGACCTGGGTTCCATTCCCAGAACCCACATGGTGGCTAAGAACCATCTTTAAGCCCGGTGTGGTGGCTCACACCTTTAATCCTAGCACTTGAGAAGCAGAGGCAAGTGGATCTCTGTGAGTTTAAGGCCAACCTGGTCTACAGAGTGAGTTCCAGGCCAGCTGGGGCTATAGGGAGACCCTGTCCCAAAAGAAAAAACAAAAACAAATGAAACAAGCTATTGCATTCCCAGTGTGAAAAACTATGGTAAGCCTTCTCAGAGACCAGCTAGAGGTCACAGGAAAAGGTCAGACATGGGGAGATTCTAAAATGGGAGGGCGTAAGCCGGGCATGGTGGCGCTTGCCTTTAATCCTAGCACTTGGGAGGCAGAGGCAGGTAGATTTCTGTGAGTTCAAAGCCAGCCTGGTCTACAGAGAAAGCTCCAGGCCAGCTGGGACTAAAGAGAGATCCTGTCTCAAAAAAAGACAAAAAAAAAAATTTTAAATGGGAGGGTGCAAAGAAAAGAAAAACCTATTCAGTCCCCTGACCATGGCCTGAACTGATGCCCACAGGAGGAGGAGGGGTAGATCATGCTATGGAATAGTAGTATCAGTGTAGTTAATAATCACGTGGAAGAGTGGGTGGGAACGTGTCCCCTCTAGGGAATGTGGAGGTCGTTTATAGACTTAAGGGTCTGTTTCACTCTTGTTCTATTGTGCTGAAAATAACAAGTGACAGGAAAGTTGTATAAAAATGTCTAAAAGAATGAATAGAGTCGGAGGAGGTGTGTGATGAATTTGTTTATGCGCTTACTTTTTTTTTCTTTTTTGTGTGTGTGAATGTATTGTCTGCGTGTAGGTTTGTCCACCCGTGTCATGCAATGCTGAGGAGGTCAGAAGAGGATGTCGGATTCCCCTGCAACTGGAGTTAAAGACGGTTTTCAGCCACCATGTGGGTGCTGGGGATTGAACCTGGGTCCTCTGCAAGAGCAGTCGGCACTCTTAACCGCTAGGTCATCTCTCCAGCCCCCATGTTTATGCACTTATTTAAGAATCGGGGATGGCCTTATGCTTAACATGGCACAAAGGCCAAGCTGTAACATCTGATAGCAAAATCACAAAACATCACTCTCCTTTAGAGCTAATGTAAACTTAACTCCCAGAGAAAGGGATTAGTATTAGTTTCAAATAGGAACCTGGCTTCCACTCATGGCAGACACCCAAGGAACTGAGCCTCACATCTGAGCTTCTTATATTATAAAAGGAAATTCATCCACAGAATGTACGCACTAACTCTCTGAAGGCTCAGATTAAACTAAGGATGTTTTTATACTTGTGCCACTTAAATAATTATAAGACTCAGGGAAAAGACCTCCCCCCGCCCCATCTCCCTTGTCCAAAGATGAAAGGGACCAATTCGGAAATCAGAAAATTTAGAAACCATTGTGCCATTGATGGCATGATCTTACAGAGTCAACCCTGAGTCACTCACTGATCACTCAGTAGCTTTGCATGCCTGTCAGACTTGCACTTAAGTGGAAATGGATAAAATAACATGGATTAAAGTCTCTGGTTCTCGGAAAAGCAAGAAGCACTAGAAGAAAGACTTTTTTGGATAATGTCCTCTACAGTGATGTGCTTGGGCCTGGAGAATAGTAGGGCTGAAAAAAACACTCAAAGTCCCTCGTGTGTCTGCTCACATTCAACAACCAAATAGATGCAGGAAAAACAAACATCCCCCAGCTTTAGAAACACACATGAAGAGACTTCAGCCTGCGAAGCAACAGCTTCACATAATAGAGCACAATGGTTACATGATGCCCTACAGCTTTGACACTCTTCACAAATCAAGTCTGATTGGGTTTCTCATTGAAGCGATCTGACAGCCTAGCCAGGAGGCCTCCTGGGGCTATTATTTTTCTTTTTCCTTTTTCTTTTTTTTCCCACTTCTTACCTTAGTAATGGATAAAAAACAAGCCAGAAAGCGGTCAGTTTAGAAGTGGTGGTCGCCACACTTAGTTTTCTTTTTTATTTATTGTCATGCAATTGCTTCTTTAACCCATTCTATTGATCTTGAGTGGGAAGCAGAGGGGGTTGGATGGAAAAGGAACATCACTTGGAGTCAGGCATCTGTGGCTTGGTCCTGAGGGAAAGAAATAAATAGTCCCAACCGAGAAGAAGGAGGGGGGAGTCGAAAAAAAGAAAACAGAAGATTGACTGGTTTGCAAGAGACCCCAGTGGATTCCTGCTTACACCAGAGCATCATTTAGGCCTATGTTCTTCCATCTACCTTGTTTGCAGTAAATAGCTACCCATTATATCAGGTCAGGCAAGTGCCGGGGCGTCACAGCTCGGTGGTCGTGATCTGCCCACAGAGCAGCAAGAAAAGTCCCCCAGAGAGCAAGCGCATGTGTCAAGTTCTGGAGTCGTCAAGGTTCTAAGCGACAGCTTATCTTGAGGGTTTAAAACATGCACGCTGTTCCTGCTTGCTTCTCCCCCCAAACACCACCCTCCCTCCTCTTCTCTGCCCTTCCCCCATAAATTCCCCTTCTTGGGTAATTTTTCCTCTTGACAACCTGCTTGAAAGAAGACAGATGCTGGAGCAGTTTTCCTTAAGTCGGCTCTAATTCCATAAGGTGCAATCCACCGAACACAACTCTGTCATCTTATGGAAAGGCTAAGATCCTAAGGCAGCCCCATTTATTATTTGTCTTGACACTAACACAAATATTTTCAGATGGGTTGGCGGCTGTCACTTTACTGTCCTTATGCTCTTCGCCCTCAATAAATAAGACACATTAAAGTTCTTAAAAGCAAACAAAGAACTGTATCCTGGGTACCATTTGTCCTGCGGTTGCCATGTTTAATTGAACATTTTATAGTACTCTAATGTCATGTCAGGTTCTTAATGTGACATGTGTTCCTCTCCTACATTATCATGGGCTAAGAACATCAGAGAATCTTCCTTGGATCTCTGCGTATGAGAAATAAGATTTATCCTATGGACGTCACTGAATCATTTATGAGCTGCCTTATCTCACCCAGGCAATTTTATAACTCGTAAATGGCCCCTCTGGTCTGCTGCCTGGATTTTTTTACAGTAAGAATCCCAAAATAGTATGACTATTTTCAACATAGCAAGCTAAATTTTGTTGCAGTATAGGGTTACCCTCTATCTGTCCATTTTTTTTTCTTAATTTATTAGAACCAGATATGAGGCGTGGAACCAGTGTGGAGAAGAGGAGCATGGATGTGTAGCACTTTAGGCCATGAAGTCCCAAAGGGCAAAGGTCAGAGTGGCATCTCTCACCTCAGAAAGTGACTGCAGTGCTACGCAGTTCTCTTCAGAGATTGCTGCTCAGGTATGAGCTGTGGCAAAATCTCCAGCTGCTTACCTTCCAACAGAGACTAACCATGTCACAGAAGACATATCCCTGACTAATATTTGCAAGCAAAAATATTGCCTAAACCAATAAGGAATTAGCCATATTTCTTTTTTTTAATTTTATTTATTTTTGTATGTGTATGAATGTACTGTCTACATGTAGGTTTGTGCATCCGTGTCGTGCAATGCCGTGGAGGTCAGAAGAGGGTCTCGGATTCCCCTGGAACTGGAGTTCTCCTGGAATTGGAGTTACAGACGGTTCTTAGCCGCCATGTGGGTGCTGGGGATCGAACCCTGGTCCTCTGCAAGAGCAGTCGGTGCTCTTAACTGCTAAGCTATCTCTCCAGCCCCAGGAATTAGCCATATTTCAATAAGAGTAAAAAGTCCAAGAAGGTCAAAGGTGAGGAATGAAAGAAGAATTGTGGGAAGCTGGGGTTTTGTTTGATTCTTAGTATGTGTGCGTGTTGAATACACGTGAGTGCACATGCCAAGTGTGCGCGTTTGGAAGTCAGGAGCCTGACATCAGGTATCTTCCTCTATCGTCTCCATCTCATATTTTGAGACAGACTGAATCCAGAGCTCACCATTTCGGTTACATTGGCTGACTAGTGAGCCCCCAAGATCTTCCAGTCTCTGGCCCCAAGAGATGAGGCTACAGACAAGTTCCATCATGGCTTTTACATAAATGCTGGCGATCTGACCTCAAGTCCTCAAGCTTGCACAGCAAAGCTGCTGAGCCATCTTCCCAGCCCCCAAAGCTATGTTTTTGTTGTGCCATTTTCAGTGAAAGGGGCCTTCATGAAACAGATGGGTGGGCACTAACTCACTGAAGGAGAGATGACCAGCCTACAGAGTCCTCACTATATGCAGAGTCCTCAGTCCAAATGGAGTCCTGGCTGTCGTTAGTCAAACAGCATAATTTTCTTCCAACTTAGCATGTACTAAATAATTTAAGCAGAGTTTCAGGGATATATAAAATAGACAATATGGTTTTCACTAGTATGTGGTGATAGTGTCATATTTGTCTTGAGTGTTCTGAGGATATAGCTTTCTAGCAGTGAACAAAACTCAATATTTTTCCTAGTGTCTGTTTATTTTTGAGATACTGGCTAAACTTATAAAAGTAATGTATAATGTGTATGAGCTTGTCTTTGCTTTCAATCAAAAGCATATGTTTAAATTTTCAAAAATTATTTTAAAATTCAATCATAAACCAAACATTTAGAAGGATGTTTAGTGTTATTTCATAGCAGGTATGAAAGAATGGTTCAAAGGATCTGTCTTGATAAGCAGGCTCTGTAATTTTTCTCAGTTTACTCATCTGTAACACAGAAATAATGTTACCTGTATAACTTAAGCCAGCATTAAACATTAAGTAGGAAGTGCCTAATCCAGTTTCTAGAACATTCATAGACAATAAACACTATTCTTGTTGTTTTTACCACTATCGAATATATATATGAATTTGACTTAGACAACCCCAGAAAAGATTATGTGGGAAATTTTGTAGATACTTCAGAACTTTTTCTTTAAATGTTCACCACAGATGATGATGACAGTAGGGTATGCTGGCCACATTCTCTACAGCAGGATTCCATTTATCATGAACTCATTTCATGATAAATGGAATCCTGAAAAGTTTTGAGAGAAATAAACTTTCTAGCTAAACAGTCATGGAAATAAGAGTCACAAGAACACATTCTTGAGTTCATACAAAAATCTCTTAGGGGGTGGGGAGGGAAGGTTCTGGATTCAACTCATTTGTAATACACCCTTCTTGTAAAAAAAAAATCACATAAACATAGTGATTCATTCTTTTGGCTCAAAGATTTACTCTAGTCCTATAGATTTCTTGAAATTTTCACCAATACCAAATTCACATAAAACCAGCGACACACCCTTTCTTAACTGAATTCACCATAAAGCACTTCTCTCAGATCTATTCTTATTTCTACAGCCTCCCAGTCACTGTAGGAACCTCTGTCATTAAAATATTTTTTACAGATGAGAAACTGATATCAAGTATATAGTAAATTTTCCATTTTCGCCAAGATGCAAATGTGAGAGACATCAAAGAAATTCAATTATGAAAAGCTATTTTCATTCAGTTAACAACATAAAAATTTATTATGGGTTTCTCCTGGCCACGTTTCACATGAGCATAAATAAATTCAATTTCAATCAAAGTATCAGCTCCACCCTAATAGGCTTTGACTGGACTAACACAGACATCTTGACTTATGTCCTGAGGATGAACAGCTCTACAAACAGGCCTAAGAAATTAAGATTGTAGCTCGTGCCTAAAATCTCAGTGCTTAGAATTCTGAACCAAGAGTTCAAGGCCACTCTAAGCTACATAGTGAGTTCTAGACCAGCCTGATTACAGAATGAGACCCTATCTCAAGAAAAGAGAGGGGAGAGAAAGGAAGATCTTATAAAAAAGATGTTAGATGACGTATGCATATTTTGGAATAATATAAAATCAAATGGGAACAAAAAAGAAAAAAATTGTACTTTAGAAATAATATATTGCTGTTTATCTGAAAACAACTATGTTGTTATAATGTAAATTTCTTAATGGGCTCTAGAATTGATCCACCACTTACTTTCAGACTCTGTAATTTCTCTATATGAGTGGAAAGTATATATGCATATTTTAGAGTAATATAAAATTAAAGGAGGAAAATGTGAATCCCTAAACATAAGAAAAAGACTGAAAGATGCAGGATAGTTATGGCAGGGTGCATGATCTGGAGTGGGGGGAAGGGAAAGGGGAATATGTCTAAACTGAACTGAATAATGATGTCTGAAATACACAAAACATCAACAAAAGCATTATAAAAATAAAATCAAAAATATTTTAAAAAATGTTAGATATCCAGACACATTTAGAGTTCTGCCTTGAGAATGTTTAATGAGTATGTGCATGTGAGGTAGGACAATTATGATTTGGATGAGTGACTTCAAATTATCCCACTTTATTCAGTATTATCTGAGAAAGAACCACAAGAAGATGCTTGTCACCAGGCTACTGGGCAATCATTAGTTTTTTCCAAGATTTCTGCATGGTTTCTCTGCTCTATCTGCTGGGAGAGGTGTGTTGAGGTGTGCTCAAGTGCATAGAAGTCCAATGCCCTGCCTTCTTTGTGATCAGCTGGATAGATAAGACAGAAGCATATCCTTTCTGTAATAGGTTTCTCTTTTCTGTTCACTTAAAAAGGGAAGCTCAGAATCAAAGTTGCATTTTTTCTTCTTTCATCCATAGGATATGAGTAAACTATAGAGAAGATGAAACTGCGAGAATGGAGTGCAAGACAGTTCCCCTCCAAACCTCACATCTGGCAGCAAAGTGGGACTCCTTATACAATGTGTTACGTTCATACCATTCAAACCACATGACTCAGAACTTCTGTTTGCAGACCTAACACAGAGGAACTGTTGCCTATGTTCACCAGAACTGTGCAAGAACCTCTTCTTAGTGCTTATAACAGCAAAAGCCAAAACTGTTCCATGGGTCTACTAATAGGAGAGTCAATAAATAAATGCTGGTACTTTTATACAGTGGATTGTTGTACAGTATTTAAAATAAATTAATCAACTCTCTATGCAATAAGAATATAAGCCAGGCGTAGTGGTGCACGCCTTTAATCCTAGCACTCGGGAGGCAGAGGCAGGTGGATCTTTGTGAGTTCAAGGCCAGCCTGGTCTACAGAGTGAGTTCCAGGACAGCTGGGGCTACAGGGAGACCCTGCCTCAAAAAGACAAAAAAAAGAATATGATATAAAAACATAATAGGATATGAAAGTGAGTCCGAAAAATGTATATATACTAACACATTCTATGGAGCTCAAAATCATGTAAAATGAAATTTAAGATAGTATTTGCCTTCATATGTTTGTGGATACAGCATCTAAGTCCTAACAACAGTAAGAGTAATGGTCTTCAGCTAAGTAGAAGATATGCCCTTGTTTATTTTATTACCATGCCTCCATGGTTTACATATATTCCTTTAATGTATGAAATATCATATACTGAAAATTTCAATTTCAAAAGAATCTTACCAAATACAAAAGTCCAATGAACTTCAAACCTATATGGGTAATTCTGGTAAATATTTCTGGACATCTGAGAGTGGAGTGACCCATGAGACAATGCAATTTTTATACAATATTGTATTAACCCCAGAGTTTATCACACATGCTTTCAATTTGCCAGTGTGACTTATAAGTCTTGCTCACATTTACCATAGCTCATGAATGCATTGTATTTACACAATAAAGCATCAGGAACTGTCTAAAAATGTCATGTAATCCTAACCTCTGTATCTAAGACTCAGAGAACATCATGGAAGAGGCGTAGATAGAATGTAAGAGCTGCACCAATGAATTCTCCACAGTATGGTAGCCTAACAAGATCTGCATAATGAAAGAGCCAATTGGCATGCCAGTTTGGATGGGGAAAATTCCACAGGATCCCATTTCAAGATGAAGAGCCACAGACAATCAATGGATGCCAGGAACAAAAGTTCCCAGAAAAATGTGACTCTTCAAACTGGACTTTCTTCTGCAAGGCTGATTAATGATTAGAGCTCCAGAGATTGTGGTGAGTCTGGGATGTTGCAGGTCCAGAGCCTAATTACCATTTATCTTGGTCTACCTTTAACCCCTAAATAGCCACATCCTTGCCTGCCTCTGTTTCTAACCTACCACCCCATGACTAACAGATAGAAAAAAGCTTTTGAAAGGTATTTATTAACAAACCACCAGGTCCTGCTAACCAAAAAGCTAAGAATGTCATCAGATAACATCTGAGACCTATAGTAGAATTCCCCCACTTTGCTATGACCGGCCTACTGAATGTTCCCATCAATGTATTTGAAAAGTGTCTTGATTGATGACTTTTCTTTGTTCTATTACTATAAGAACTTCATGAAACTGTTACCAGGTTGGAACATGGAATTTGGAACAACTTGAATCTGTGTTTCTAGACCATGGTCACTCAAATTTGGCTCCATACTAAATTGTCTCTTATGCCTTTTGAGGTGAGAGTTATGGTTTAGGGTGGACAATGCTGAGGGGAAGAGAATCAGTTTTCTCCAGGAACTAACTTGAGAGGTTATTTAATCCCAAGTGGGCAGCCTTAAACACATGTACACACAAGCACCACTAAATGGACTCAGTGCATTTTATATACATATATATATGTGTGTGTTTATATGTGTGTGCATATGTGTTTATTTATAAACATATGAATATGTGACAAAAATAATTGAAGAGGACAAGAAAGTAGGAAGGAATGGAAGGAGTTGGTGGGGGACTGGAAAGAACAGAAATAAGGCAAAGACAATACAATACTCATGTATAAATTCTCAAAAATTAAATTAAAAAATTCCAAACAAAATAAACAAAATTGTATTTATTCCTGTTTGGGATCTCTGTAATATATTCTTCAACTATTTAAAAGATTTCTTAGAGCTTTGCATGCAGACTCAGCAGCACAGAGGCAATCACGATGCCCACCCGACAGTCTATGTCTGTCACATTCCCATAGTGGCTCAATTTTCTTAAATCTTTGCTATTTTTTTCCTACTCCAAAATAGGATATCAAAACCTATTTGTTTCTCAGTGGGATCAGAAGCTTGATCAGAGTTTCAGACCCAGAGAAAGGTATATTGAAAGCCATAAATAAAGGTAATAATGTTCATATTTGTAGTATAAAAAACAAACATTAAAAACTAAAAGTTATAGGAAAGCAAATAATGTTTGGCAGTGCTTAGCTATTTTGCAGCTGGTATCACAGTGGAAAATGTTTTGTTCCTTCACTCTAATAATATCAGATATTATTTTCATTACATAATCAAAAATGCCCATATGGGAAAAGGTTAAGGTCAAAGTTCTGAGAAAGATCTTTAAGATTCCTGACAGAGTGTCATCATTGCATCTGAAGTTATTTTCACTCCATGATTAGGAAACTCCATTATGAGAAGAATTATTGGTGCTAAGCCACAGTAAAGAGTGTCGGCTTGGTGGCTATGCCTCAAAGGCAAGTCAAACCATTGCATGAGCTTCTTTTATTGATTGCTGTTCCCATCTGCACCTCTGGGAACAGAACAGCAGAGAAATGTTTTGATGGGAGAAAAGAATGACCTTTTTCTTTGCAAGTGTTTTAATGCTGTGATATGCTGGAATAACTAACTGAAAGGATAACAAAACAGAGAAAAATTATTATTTTGCAACCCATGGGGAAACGGACATTTTAAAACTTTTTATGAATCTATGCTCTGGTAAAATCCTTGAAGCTGGCCAGCATGGTGACACATGCCTTAAATTCCAGTACCTGGGAGGCAGAGGGAGGCAGAGCACCATGAGATCAAGCCCAGCCTAGTCTGCATATCGAGTTCCAGGCTAGCTAGGGCTACAAAAACACCTTGCCTCAAAAAGGCCAAAAAGGAAAAAAAAATCTTGAAGCTGGATCTGAAATGCCGTGTTCTTGATTGGAATAAAGTATAAAAGGGGCTGGAGAGATGGCCTAGCAGTTAAGAGCACCGACTGCTCTTGCAGAGGACCTGGGTTCGATCCCCCGCAACCACATGGCGGCTGAGAACCGTCTGAAATTCCAATTCCAGGAGAACTCCAGTTCCAGGGGAATCTGACACCATCTTCTGACCTCCACGGCATTGCACAACACGGGTGCACAGACCTGCATGCAGACAGTACATTTCATACACATAGAGAAAAATAAATAAAATTTTTTTAATTTAATTTTTATTGATGGTTTGTGCATTTCGTACATCATTTTCCAATTCAGATCAGGCATATTTCCCTTTCCCTTCCCCCCCACCCCCATCCCATCCCAGATCATGTATTCTGCCATAACTGTCCTACATCTTTCAGGGTTTTTTTTTTTCATTTTTTAGCTATAAGTGATAATCCATGAGTACAAGCATCCTTCGTGCAAAACCAATCTACAGACTGCTGTGCCCAAACCCCCACAGTCCCACCATTCAGTGGGGGGTGACAGGTTGTTTGTTCAATCAAGTTGATCAAATGAGTGTCCAGACTACATCGCTGTAGTTTCACCATTCACCCCAATCGCAGCCTTTACATTCTACCACGCCCCCTCTTCCGCAGATTGTTCCCTAGGCTTAGAAAAGGGGCACAGGTGGATGAGAAGTAAAACTGTCCTCTCTCTCTGGAGCTGTTGACTTGGATTCTGGTCAATTCTGGCTGTTTCCTTTCATGGGCTGACAGTTTGTTCAGGAGTAACCTTTCGATCCTACTAATGAAGCACAAGCAATTAGATATATAGGTATTTAAGCAGCACTAATAGTTATGGTAGGTTACTTTGGCATAGACACATATGTTTGGATGATATGTTAATCCATGAATTACATTTTTACCCCCTGATAAATATGACAGGGTCTTACTTTTTAAGTATAATATACTTATATAACCTTCAAAGGCACACGGGGCAGTGCTGAAAGCTCCACACACCTTCCATGTGCTAGGTAAGCATTCTACAATGAGCTCCACCTCCAGCTCAAAATAATTTGTGATGAACCAGTGTGAATCTATTGTGCCCTGCCATCTTCATAAGCAAGTCACTGAAAGTGACTCTTTGGTGTTAGCAGCTAGCACCAGTAACAGAGAGAGCACATGATGACATGCTATGCTAATCTCCACACTTAAAGAACATATCTTCACTTATTATCATCCTTGAAAACAGACTTCTAAACCCATAGACATTTACAAAATTAAATTAAAAAGAAAATACTACTTTCCTGAAGGGTAACAAATGAAAGTTTCTCAGAGTTCCTCAAACATGAGCCTGTTCACGGAACCAAAAATTAAAACATCATGAGGGTAATGAACATGGACTCTGGAACCAGCCTCTCTGGGTTCAAACACTGGCCCCACTATATCTGATCTAAATGGCCCAGGGCAATGGCTTTACCCTTCTGTAAAGATGATGCTTCCTACCTGTACTGTCATTATGGGATCATGTATATAAATTTTTATCTCTTCTATTAGAACATACAGTAAGTACCTCAAATATGTTTGCTATTATTAATAATGCAGACAACATGGCCATATTTAGAGAACGAGATGTATAAAAACAGGGTTTTTTTCTTTTTTATAAAGTACTTTTATTGATGTTTTGTGTATTTCATACATCATTTTTTCAGTGCAATTTAGACATGTTCCCCTTTCCCTGACCCCCAACCCACCCCAGTTCATGCGTTCTGCCATACATGTCTTGCATCTTTTTCTCAGTCTTTTTAAAGTTTTTCTCTGCAGAGGTTTACTGTTTGGGGCAGAATTTAACGGTTTCAGTCAGTTCTCTGACCCAGTCCTTAGGTTGTTGTTGTTCCCTCCCATTTGTATTGCTCCAAAATATGCCTATGTAAATGTCACATATATACCAAAATTATGACCTCCAAATATAAACTGTATGTTAATTCCAAAATATGTTTAGGAATTCACATTTTCCCTTTAATTTTATATTACTCTAAAATATTAATACATACTTCCACCCATATACCACAATTACAATCTAAAAATAACTGGTAAGTTAATTCTAGAGCCCATTAAGAGATTCACATTATAACAGCACAGTTGCTTTCAGATAAAAAGAAATATAACAATAACGTTGCTTAGCTTGCCTTTCAGCAAGGGATTTTGTGCTAGCATCCACAAATGAGGGAAACCATTAACCATTTGTTTTTCTGGGACTGTGTTACTTCACTTAGCATAATGGCTTCCATCCATTTATCTGCAAATTTCATGATGTCATCTTTGTTTACTGCTGCATAGAATTCCATTGTGTAGATGTACCACATTTTTGTTATCCACTCAGTCGAGGGGCATTTGGGTTTGATTCCAGGTCTTCCACTATTGTGAAGAGAGCTGCAAAGTTCACGATAAAAACAGTTTTTTAAAGAAAGTGTAAAGTTCAGAGATATCTACACACATCTGCTTCACTTCAGTCTGATGAATATGAGCAGAGCCAACACATTTTTTTTAAACATAAAATGAGGTTTACCTTAAGTGTTTTCACTTTTACTGCTCTTTACACTTTGGTCTCTCTCCATGCCTTATGTTAAAAGGCCAGTGCTTTCTAAAACAACATCAAAATGAGCATGTTCATTCATCTACCCAGTCCACTATTCTCTGAGTCATTCTTAGGTGCAAGGTATGCTCTGGATTCCAGAAGGCAGTGGTGGCTAAGGTAATAAAAATCTTGTTCTCCCAAACTGTGCCAGGCATTGTGGATCAGGCCTTTAATCCTAGCACTTGGGAGGCAGAAGCAGGTGGATCTTTGTGAGTTCAAGGGCAGCCAGGTCTACAGTGTGAATTCCAGGACAGCTGGGACTACAGAGAGACCCTGTCTCGAAAAGACAAAAAAAAATCTTGTTCTCCCAAACTTATCTGTAAGAGGAGAGGAGGGGAGGGAGGAGGGGAGGGAAAGAAAGAGAGAGAAAGAGAGAAAGAGAAAGAGAGAAAGAAAGAGAAAGAGAGAGAAAAATAGAGAGAGAAAGAGAGTGAAAGAAACAAAGAAACAAAGAAAGAAAATTGTAGATGGAGGCAAGTCATAGGATACAGATGCCAAAGAGAAGTATAAGACACAGCAGGGTGGGCTTAAAGAAAGGCCAGTCTGTGATGTCCAGGCATCTACACTAATAATGGCAGATGTGGGCTCTTACTGCAAGGTACACTTGAGGAATACTTTATCTGTACTCCACCACTGCTGGCATCACAGAAGATCTTTGTATTACTCAACGAACCAATAGAGGCCCCCACCCATTTTATTTTCTCATTCCATTATTACCAAATTTTACAGCTCCAAATACATTTCCCTTGACTCACAAATGAGCATGCTGAGCAGAAAACTAGAAAAGAAAATATGACTGATCTCACTCCCACTACTCCATAAGCCACTGGAAGCTGTATTCTATGTGTCTTGCTGAGTTACTCTGTAACTTAACTTGAATTTGTGCGTATTTTTGGCAAAGTATTTGTTTTACTAAGTATTTTTGGCACCTTGGTTTTAGCACTTCAAAGTACAAGTCACAGACCTTCACAGTTTTTCAAAGCTTGCTTGCTCATGGACTAAGTGGCTGTCCAAGAACCCCAAAGGCAATGAGCCCTTCAGAGCAGTGCAACAGCCAGACGACGGGTGGCGGATATGACGGGTGGCGGGTACGACGGATGGCGGGTACGACTGGTGGTGGGTATGGGCGCCTCAGAAAGTAGCTGCCATGAGTCCTGGAGGATGGAACCAACTACATTCTTCTACATGTCCATACACACAGCTCATGTCTCCAAATACCTGCAAAAAGAAACTTCTAAAAACAGTTCTGACATTTTAATAAAAATAAGTAATTATAACCATAACAAAAAATTCTGAGCATGCAATCTTCTCTGGTAGCTAGATTTATTGTGTTGAAACTTTTACAATAATGATCATTTGTAATATGGACAGTCCTGATTTTTATTATGGTTCCACTGCAGGCCCAAATATAATGTGGTTCTAGAAAACTGTGGATTTCTTCTAAATAGGAGCTAACATAGACAAGACCTTGGCAAACCTGTGGGACTGACGGGCATTATCTCTCATTTGTCTAGTTTTCAGAGTGACATGTAGTCAGCTTGCTCAAAGAATAGAAAAGCTTCATTAGCTCTGTGCTAGGAACTGCGTCCAAGGCTCTGTGATGCAGGCACTGCCACTGAGCTCCATCTGCAGTCCAGCCATATACTTCTATGTAATGGTGATTTCTTCATGAGACCCACTGTGTTCAAAATATGTTATAAAATATTGTGAATTCATTCCCTTCGCTTTCTGAATTTTCATTTTGCAACGAAATGTTTGCATTAACTCTGGGCACGAAAGTTGAGGTTCATAAGAGCTTCAACAAGCTGGGCATAGTGGCGGCACTCAGGAGGAGGTAGAGGCAGGTGGATATCTGTGAATTCAAGGCCAGCCTGTTCTACAGAGTGACTTCCAGGCAGTTGTCCAGAGGCTTCAGGGAGACCCTGTCTCAAAAAGACAAAAAAAAGGAAAGAAAAGAGCTTCAACAAAGAATTAGTTATGATTTCTTAATGATGTACAACATGATTTTGTATAGTAATTTCATAACTTTTTTAATCTTCCCTAGCTATATGATCCTCTATATAATTGGTGAATTTACTGTTCTTCCTATTTACTGACTATAAAGAAGGCAAGATAATTGGGTGGATGTTTGCACCATGTCCAAACCTTGTGCCAAAAAGCATCCTTCGGGACACTTGTTGAAGCTTTTACTTATTTTCTGACTTCTACTTTTATTTTTCTATTCCATCTTAGTAAGCATTTTTTAATCCCAACATAGTTTGAGCACTGAATGGAGAAACAGCCAAAGGAAGTACAAGCATTCCTTTCTTAGTTGTGCATCGAAAGGGAGCTTCCTAGTTCCTGAGTGTCTGCCAAGCACATAATTCAACATGGCCTTGCTCTCCTCGGCATCTCATATCTCCTTCCAGGGGCCCAGGGGAAGCAAGCTTCGGCTCTGCCATGCTAAGGGGGAATGTGCTTTCCCCTGACTGCAGCTCTCCCGGCATTCCGCTCCACATAGACTATTAGAAATCTGTTCCAAGTAGTATTTTATTCTATTATCTAGCAAATAAAACTCATATGTATTTACATTACTTCATAAAGTACTTAATAAAAGTATACTCAATATACATAGTCAATCATCTCACATTTTTAACTCGCCCCCGCCCCCAGCAGGACCTAAGGCTTTTGCACATGTTAGGCAAGAACTCAATTACTGAGCCACACCCCCAACTCTCGCTTTTTAATGGTGGGTATATTCATTTGCAATTTCCAAGCATACATTATTGAGCGTAGTCACCATATTATACAGAGCTCCTAAAGTTATTTCTATTTTAATACTTAATTTATTATTTTTATGTTATGTGTATGAGTGTATGGCCTGCATGTAGGTAAGTATACCCATGTTGTGCAATGCCCATGGAGGCCAGAAAAGGACAGCAGATCCCCTAGAACTAGTTACAGATAGCTGTTAGGGGCCATGTGGGTGCTGATCCCAGGTCCTCTGAAAGAGCAGCCAATGCTCTCAACTACTAAGCCATCTCTTCAGCCCCTAAAGTTATTTCTTTTGCCTAAGATTTTGTATCTCTGACAAACACCTGTCTAGTCTTCCCTTCAGCACACACCCTGTTCATGATAACCATTTCTCCTAGGGAGACTCCTTTAACAAGATTCGAAAGAAAGGAGACAGAGCAATGACTTAGTGGGAGAAGTGCTTCCTGCAAAGCATGAGGCACTGATTTTGACTCCCAACACTCACATACAAAAAAAATGTGAGGAACTGGGGCAGTAGACAGACAGCAGAATCCCTGCGGCTTCCTGGCCAGCCTGTCTAGCTTACATGACAAACTCAGGTTCAGCAAAAGACCCCATCTCAAGCTAAGAGATTAAGGAAAACACTGCTATGCATGTCTATGCATGTGTTCCTGAACATACACACACACACACACACACACACACACACACACACACGAGCTGAAAGAGCTTTTTGTATCTCCCTTTCTGCCTGGCCCACATTTGGTCTGTAAGAAAGTTCAGAGGTTCTTGCTATCTACCATTGTGTATAGCTAGTCTTTTGTCTGTCAGATTTTTGCGTTTTAATTCCTCAGGCTGTGATAGGTGCAGAGACTGAGCAGTCACTGGTGATTCTCTCTCCACAGGCCCACCGAACTGGACAGCTATTCACACATAAAACTACTTTCAGGAGATGTATAGAAGTCAGGAAAAAGACCAAATGAGGTAGGAAGAGTTGCCCAGGCCAACCTGTCTCTAACCTCATCATACTGAGGTGCCTCCTGCTTAGGGAAGACGTGGCCAAGCTTCACCTCTGAAACCCAGTGACATACAGATGATTGCAACCACCACACCCTCCTCCAACCTTGAGTGGCAGAGTAAGGAACAGGACTCCACTGGCTAAGCAGGGCATGAAAACTAACACAGGGCTTTGTCTCAGAGCCCAGTACCAGGACTGCCAAGGTGAGACTCAGCATCAAGTAGAAACTAAAAGACTGGTACACAGGCAAGAACTCACAGATGGAGCCATGAGACAGATGGCAATTTCAGCTTGCATCATTCCTAGCCTTGGAATGGATCTGGAATACAACTGTCCTCCAAAGACTGTATGGCCCCTATAATTATAAGACTCAGGCATAACCATCAAGCCTTGATGAACAAAGAACGATCTCCACCACTCTTCCCTCAACCTCGGGCTGCTGAGCTATTGCTAGGCCACTGTTCACAAACAGGTTCTGTAACTGTTCCACCACCAGGCAGAGATCTGTGCCCAATGGTATGGACTTGTGTTTCAGCCCATATCATTACTATCTGTGGTGGGTCTCCGTGCATCCCTAAGACTGTGTAGATTCTTAGCAAAGTGAGACCCAGGCACAACCCAGGACAGTGTCAGTCTAGGCGACAAAGGCACTGCTTTCATCATTGTTACATCAATGCCTAGCAGTGCAGTCTGTTGCAGGCTTCCAGTAGCTCTGCGTAGAACAGAGTAGTAAACAAAAGATTTTGCCCAGAACTTGGTGCTGGACTGGTGAAATCTAACACTGGGCAGTCCCTAGTAGACCATCGCAAGCCTGCTGTAGTCAGACCTCTGAAACAACCCCAGGGTCCAGGGAAGTCAAGCACCTCCAGTCTATTAGACTTTGGTCTGAACTAGCATCATCAGTAGCTTGTTGCAGTGCTCTTGGGCTATAAATCCACCTCATCCATTGGCAGCCCACAGCAGTGTAGGTTTGTGGGTGGGAACAACACAGTTTGGTGGCCACTGGTGTGATATAGGAGCCTGATGCTTGTCCACCCATGTTGATCCTTCCCAGAACAAAGCGGAACCCTGCAGTATCCAGTGTAGGCTGATAACTGTAGGCAAAGCAGAGAAAGGCTTATGGAGACAGTCTTTCTAGGGACTCTCTTGTTTTTTTCTGAACACAAAACCAATGTATTTGGGGGAGAAAACATGGTCGTGGTCCTCTGTCACTGCAACAGTAGGAACACACCAACAGCAGATTCTCAACAAATATGGGCCTGGGAGCTATGCAGTGTGGCATAGTGAAAGTGACCATAGCTCAAAGATAGTAAGCATAGAGTTTCCAGATAGACAGGCACAAAGCTGATTAGGACGACTAGAAGAAATACATTGAGCTTCCTATGTCCAGATGATGTAACACATCAACAAGCTTACAAAGAGTTTTAAGAAACCATGACCTCACTAATAAGAAATTGGCCAGAGATTAATCAGTATGAGAGAAATCTTAGAGAATTGAAAGCATCTGGTTTTTAGAAAGTTGATGAACTTGAAGAAAGTACAGAAAGATGTTTCAATGCTACAACAGAGAACTCAACAAAGAGATGGAAACAATTTATTTTAAATAAAAATTTCTTAGGTTGAAAACAACTCAGCCAATTTTAGAATGTGATGTAAGTCATCAGTAGCACAACAGATCAAACAGCAGAAAGAATCAGTAAGCTGGAAGACAGGCTTTTATGTATGTGAGTGTATTGTCTGCATGTATGTAAATCACCTGTGTCATGCAATGCCCAAAGGGGTTGGAAGAGGGCATCAGATGCCCCTGGAACTGGGGTTTTGGGGAGTTGTTAGCTGCCATGCAGAAGCTGGGAATCAAATTCAGGTCCTCTACAAGAGTAGCCAGTGCTTTCAACCACTGAGACAACTCTCCAGCCCTGGAAGACAGGCTTTTTGTAAATATAGTTGGAAGGGGAAAGGAAAGAATAAGCAAGAATGAAGAATGCCTAGAGGGACTTCAGAATGTTTTAAAAGAATAAATATTCTGTTATTCATGTTCAAAACAAAACCTTGAAATTAACAAAAGAGTAGAAGCCTTATTCAAAACAAGAGTACCAGAAAACGGAAATGCACAAGAAAGCCAAGAGTTGCCCATCAAGCCAAGCTAGGTGGCACTCACTTATAATCTCAGCGTTGGGAAGTGAAGGGAAGAAAAGAGAATGTGAGACCCTGTGGGAGAGGGGGGAAGAGAGAGCAAATGCTTCCAGAGCTATAGATTAATTCTGAGGACCACACAACATACAGCCAGTACTGGAAATACTGTGAAAATACCAACAAAATTTCTTAATCACAAGGATGTGATGTCTCAAGAGAGTAGACCCCATGTTTCTGAAGAATGTGTATTTTGACAAGAAGCACAGTAAGAGGGTTCTGGAAAATACGTTAAGCAAACAATACCAATCATGTATGCCCCAAAGTAATCAAAACCCAAGGAAGTTAAGCCCTATATCACAAAAGGTGTCAGTCAGAGCTTGATGGACTCGCCTACATTTCAGAGCTCAGGCCCTAGAGGCATGTTCATGACCACATCACCAGAGAAAAGAGGTTCTGCCAGTCGAAGGTCATGGCTCAAACCAAAGGTGAAATTAAGGCCCAGGCCTCAGCCCAGGCCTCGTCTCCAGCTTTGGCTGTCAGTCTAGCCAGGCTTTCAAAGGTACAAAGGTCCTTGCAGAGGTTGTAGAGTACAAGCCTCTGTCTGCCAATGTGGGGACAGCAAGCTGGTGTGATCTCTAGACTGCCATCCACACAAGTCTTGTGTCCTGTGCAATATTTATAAACACAAATCAGAACACAAAAGAAGCAAAAAGACTGCCAGGCAAATTTTGCTCAACTGATTCTGTCCCAAGGCCTCTTATAACTAAGGGTCAAAGGTGAAAAATAAGGAGGTCCTCAAGGCTTTAAGAGAAAAGAAACAAACAACACAGGGATGTACCAATCCACCAGTCAAAAGACTTCTCAGCAGAAACTTTGTAGGTCAGGGGAGAGTAGCCTGTGATTTTCACAGAAATGAAGAAAAAAAATCCTGAAAATTCTGTACCCAGCTCAGCTATCCTCTTGAAATGAAGGTGACACAGACATTCCTAGATACACAAAAACACAATGTATATATTTCCACCAGACCTGTTCTACAATAAATACTAAATATGTTCTTCAAACTGAAAGAGTGAGACGTTAAAGATCACAATAAAATACAGGAAAGCATAAAACTGGCTAGTATGAGAAATTACTCAAATACAGCATGCTTTAAGATTGGAAATATGGCCCATAAATCATCTATGTCATTAGTATGAAGACTCAAAACAAATCAATTTAAGACAGTTAAAACTACATTAAAAGGTTAAGAGAGGGTGTGAGACATGGCTTATTTGGTAATGTGCATGCCACACAAGCACAAGGACCTGAGTTGGACCCCTAGCCCTCACATAAAACTGCCAGGTATGGTGGTTTTATTAGGCCTATAATCCTAGCATTGAAGTATAGAGAGAGGCAAGGCCTCCATGGGGCTTGCTAGCCATCCAGTCTAGCCATCCAATCTTGGCAAGCTCAAGATTCAGCAAGAGATTCTGTTTCAAAAAAATAAAGTAATATAGAAAGGTGCTTTCATATACAAGCATCCATATACCCAAACACGTATGCACATGTACACACACAAAAAAATGTTAAGAAATAGGCAATATAGAAAGCGTAAAATGAGACATCAAAAATTCAAAGTGCAGAAAGCAATGGAGTTCAAGCATAAAACTTTCTCAATATATTTTTTCTTGTTCTTTTGTTGTTTGTTTCTGCTTTTATCCTCATGATCACGTCATTTCTGTTTCTGTTCTTATCTTTAAGATGCTCATTTCAGTGTAGCTTGTTATAATCAAAAGATGTTTTTGTAAGCCTCATGGTAACTACATAGCAAAAATCTAAATAAACAAGCAAAAATAATAAGCAAGGAAGTAAAACACATTGCTGGCAAAATCCACTTAACCACAAAGACTGTAAAAGAGGAAGAAAAGTAAGGAATAACAAAGCCAGTTACAAAATGGCTGAAGCAAGGGTTTACCTCTCAATAATTACCTTGACTGTAACTGGACTACATTTCAATGGAACTGTCTCAAAGCTCCTTGTTGGCTGGCTCCAGAAATGCCAAGGGCACAGACAACGACACTTTGGTTGTTGGTTGACTTCTTCTGAACATCTTCCAGTCTGAAAAATCCATGAACTCTAACAAAGCCGAGGCAGAGAATGGATCTATTAGAATCGTGTCCAGATGTCTCCCTTTCTAGCAAGGCACTAAGGAAAATGTGAAATGTAGAAAATGAGAGGATACCATATTTCCTGATGATGTATTTCATTAAAGGAACTTTTTTTCTCAAGTTCTGAGGGTGTGAACTGGGGACTGGTAACAAGCTCATCATCCACAAATGAGAGATATTACCCAAACAAGGATTTATCCATCCGTAACGCTGAGTTTTTTAGTACCCTGAAATTTTTTTAGTACCATGAAATCTCTACGAAGGAGAATAAGAGTTCTAAATTAGGCAACTATCAGGGAATCGAGCCCAGACTAGATTCAGTGGAGTTCCCATTACTTACACTTTCATCCAAGATAGCCAACTTTAAACCAAAATTGGCCCTTTTGACAGGTTTTTCTTCCTCCACCAAAGGCTCCCTTTGGTGGAAATTCCAAATCTTCTGCCTCTTACCCAATCAGGTTCCTGCTTTCATTTGAGTAAACCAACCAGCAACGTGCAACCGGTCCTGTCCAATCCAAAAGAGGAAAGGGGAGCCCAGTCACGTCCCAACTCTGCACCCACTTCTTTTGCAGAAAGTCTGTCTCTTTGTGGTGTAGAATAATATTTTTGCTTTGGTAAACCTTGGCTGGGTACTGTGATTGGAAATGTCTAGTCTTAGAAATCTTTGGCTAAGAAGAGGACCTAAGAACAGACCCTAGGCAGCATCACTAGGACTAGGGTCCTCCTTTAGGGAAAAGGAGATGAGAAAACAACAAACCAGGCTCTGTTCCTGTCTGGCATCCCATCCTCTGGCTACGGCAGAACCAGAGACATCTTGGCTTAGACACTTCTTCCTCTCTGGACTCAGGCAAGGACAACTGTACTGGCGGATCCAAAATCACTTCCAGCTCTTAGCCAAGAAAGAAAACAGTCACATTTCCTTCAGAGTCTTTTTAACTTAAACTGCCTAAGCAATTTCTACCTCCTCGTCTATTCTGAAGGAAGTTCTGTGTGCTAATGAGAAAAAAAATGTATATTTGGCTCCTGGTGAATAGATGTCTGTTGGGTCCAGTTGGTCTGGGATACAGTTTACTGTTTCTGTGTTGCTTTTCTGTTTGGATAGTCTGTCTATGGCAGAAAGCAGGGTGCAAATGTCCCTAGTTATTTCTGTACTGGAGACTTTGCATTCCTCTGGCTATATTCACATCTGCTTTATAATTGGCTATTCCATATCAGATAGCACATGTATACGCATTTTCAGCTTGCAGACTTACATCATGTTTCCTTTAAACATTTTAAAATTATGTCTGTTTATTGTATGTGTGTGGATGAGGATGTGCGTGTGCCACTGTGTGTGTAGGTCAGAGGACAATTTTCAGGAGTTGCTCCTTCTACCATATGCAGCCCAGGGATTGAGGTAAGGAGTCAAACTTGGCAGCAAGCACCTTTTGGATTCGGCTTGCACAGAATATCTTATTCTACTCTGTGGCTGCCAGGGGTCGGGGGGCAAACATGGGACCTGAATGGATTAATCACCGAACTAAAAAAGGACCAGGGGACTTGTGCAGTTTTATTTCTTCACCCACACACAAGTGCCAAAAGTACAGGCAACTCCATTTTTATACTCATACTCATTAGTTACAAATGAATAGTTATCGAACAATGAATAATAATAAAGTGGCTAGAATATAGTAGTTCAGTAAAACATGAGCAAGATAGCATTATCACCATACTATGCCTTCTTGGGAGAGCAAAGTTTCTCCTGAGAAACCAGGTAAGTACCAGCATTCTGAAGCTAACTCCTCAGCCAGCCTTCTTGCATAAGCCTTCTCAGGAGGCAAGGCTCTCCAGGCATACAAGTTCAAGGTTACAGCTTAATTTACCAAACATATTTTTAAGTCAGAGGAACAGTATTTCATAGTCCCTTTACTACTCCTCGATTTTTTTCTTTACTCCTCGATTTTTTTAATTTAATTTTATTTTTATTTGTGTGTATTTGTGTTTATATCTGTGGTTTGGGGAGTGCCCACAGAAACCAGAAGTGGGAAGATTACCTGGCTCTGAAGTTACAAGTGGCTGCCAGAGAGCTGAGAACTAAACTGAGCTCCTCTGGAAAAGCATCATGTGGTCTTAACTGCTGACCTATCTCTCTACTCATTTTCACCATGTGAGTCCTTAGAGGTGAAGTGGGTTTCTTCTAAGCAACATAGAGTTGGCTTTTATTTCCATCCAGTCATTCTTTCAATAGAATTTTTTAATTTAACATACAATTTATTTATTCCAAATTGAGGAATTTTATGTCTACCCACACACATACATAAAATATATGCCCCGGGCATGGTGGTGCATGCCTGTAATCCCAGCACCTGGGAGGCAGAGACAGGCAGATCTTTGTGAGTTCAAGGCCAGCCTGGTCTACAGAGTGAGTTCCAGGACAGCTGGAGCTACAGGGAGACCCCCTGTCTCAAAAAGAACAAAAATAAAAATATATGCAAACCTTAAAATATGAAAATACAACTTCAACATTCTTTATTTCATACTGTCTAGGGTCTGTTCTCTGGCCCTTTTCTTCACCAAGTAAAGATTTATAAGATGAGGAGTTTGTACTCATAGCACACAGCCAAGTTTTATTGGCATAAGCAACACTTCACACAGCAAAAAGACAGACTTCTTGTAAGGGGAGGACATCCAGAGCTGGAGCATTGTCTATGCCCCTGGAGAGTCTGGGCTCTTAGATTCTATGGGGTAACAGGTAGGATAAGATTGGACTCCTCTTGCATGTTGTTTGTTGGTTTACTCATATGAAAGCAAGAACATGATTGGGTAGAACAAGGACAAAAACATTGAAATTCCCACCAGAAAGAGCTCCTCAACAGAAAAAACTCCTTCCAAAGGGCCAACTTTGGATATCCATCTTGGATGAAAGTGAAAGCAATTAGCACAGAGCTAAGTCTAGTCTGGGCCCCCTCCCCTGACTATCTGCTTAATGTAGAACTATGTCCTATTCTCCTTCAGCCCTCCCACCCCCTGCCCCAGAGATCACACCAACTCCTGATGGGGTAGACAGGCATCCATCTTTCTGGCTGGTTCCTGCTGAGTGCGGTGAGAGATGGTGACAGCGGCCAAGGGGTCTGTTGGAGAGGTCTGTCTGGAAGTCCATCAGCCGCTGTTCTGGGGTTGGTTGCCGCTGTGTATGTTTAGTTGTCCAAGAAGCCTGGAAAACTCTTATTCCTGAGTGGTCTGCTTTAACACCGGAGTGTTTGGAAGCAGGAGGGAGGAAAATTGCTGTTTGGTGATGGTCATGACACTTTCGGCAGCCTGGATAAATGCAGATCATCCCCGAGAAAAGCAACAGGACACCAATTAGTAGGATAGTGAGGAGAGTTTTACCTGCCCAGACCTAGCAGGCTAGGTTTGGGGGGGGGTGTTGCAGAAAGCAGACATCCAAACCAGTGAAAAAAATCCTTGACAGGCTTTATCATATTCACTTATGTCTCTTTTTTTTTTTTTTTAAATTAATTTTTATTGATGCTTTGTGCATTGCATACATTTTTTCCAATTCAGTTCAGGCTTATTTCCCTTTCCCTCCCCCCCACCCCCACCCCATCCCAGATCATGCATTCTGCCATAACTGTCCTGCATCTTTCTCTCAGGTTTTTTTTTTTTTCATTTGTAGCTTATAAGTGAGAAGACATGAGTACAAGCTCCCTTCATGCAAAACCTATCTGCAGGCTGTTGTGCCCAAACACCTACAGCCCCCCATCCATGGGGGGGACAGGTTGTTTGTTCAATCAGAGTTGATCAAATGAGTGTCCAGAATACATTGCTGTAGTTTCACCATTCACCCCAAGCGCAACCCTTACATTCTACCAAACCCAACGCCTCCTCTTCCGTGGTTTGTTCCCTAGGCTTAGAAAAGGGGCATAGGACAGGGGATGAGAGGGAAAACAGTCCACTCTCTCTGGAGCTGTTGACTTGGACTCTGGTCCAATTCTGCTGTGTCCTTTCATGGGCTGACAGGTTGTGCAGGAATAACCTTTCAACCCACTAATGAAGCACAAGCAATTATATAGGCATTTAAGCAGCACTAATAGTTAGTAGGTAGTTCTTTAAAGCATAGACACATGTTTGGATTTTTTTTTTTTTTAAGTCTTCAATTTTTCAAAAAAAAATACCCCTGTTATCTAATTACCTGGTCTTACTGTGTCTTATAACATCTACCCTGTAGAGGATTTAAGCTTGTGGCATCAGCCATGGGTTATTTATCAAGGGGAGAGACAATAGCCATTAGATTTGGGATTAACAGGCACATGGCTGCCACTGCGACACAGTATTTCCAGGGGCAGGTGAGGTTGTAGCTGGTGCTGACGGTGGAGTCTTGCTTACCAGGGAGACCACATATTGCGTTAATTGGTTTAGTGGCCTTTTGTAACACGCTCTGGCATTCCAGAGGCCATCTGTACACTTGCAATGTAATGTTCTCAATACATCCCTCCCATGTTACGTCAGGTCTTCGCAGCAGGGTCTTATTGCCTCTCCTTCTGTAGGTATACCAACTTAGAGGCAAGGAGCCGCTTACCTTTTGTGGGCCTTGGATCCCCTGGAAAACATCCCCCTGGTAGAACAATCCATTGCTGATGTCAAGGCTCCTGTAGTAATATATTTTGCCTGAGTGCATAGTCCTAGGACTTTAGATTATATTTGGTCTGAAAAGAGAGTAATCCCTTCCACAGTTCCCATGGCTAGTAGTCAATTTAAAGAAAGCAGTTTTTACCAGTTTTATAAGAGATTACCTCTACAATAGTTTGTCTCCAATTTACAGTTTGGGAACGACCTCATCATCATAATATTTCTCCTTGGCTATGGGTAGGAAGGCAGGATGGGGTCTCTCATACGCTAAAAAAAAAGGGGGGATACAGAAAGACATGAAACCTTTTCATCAAACCCCTGCAATTCAAATCTTAAAACTAACTATGGGAAAAGATTTGTTTGTTCCAACAGGACAAAACGTCACCAACTTAACGGCTGAGAAAGAAAAGATACAGGTTTGCATTGAGTAGGATGTACCAAAAAGTGGCAACGGAAAGGCTGACCCGTCTGAACATTCAAAGGAAGAAAAGCCTCAGATTGCCATAAACATCGAACCCCTCTGTGGATCCTACATGTAACAACTAGTTATAATGAGTCCTAATGAAACTTACCTTCTAGGTGCCACAAAGGTTCTGATATGAGAGACTTCCTTGCCTTCCTACCCACTTATGTCTCTTAATATGCTTTGTACTCCCTGATTTATTGTTTCCTATAGTTGGTAAATTACTGCCTATTGGTCAGTCATTAACTTAAGGAGCTTATCAGTTTCTAGTTTAAATCTAGAAGCAGGTCAGATTGACTCAGAGATCCTTAGACCTCATGAGGATCTGAGAGGTTTAAGTTTGCTTTATGTTTCTTCTATATCCTGATTAATGTAGGTGTGATTTAGGATTGGAAATTTGAGGACCAATTGGTATATTCTGTATACCATGTCCATGTCCTAGGTTTGTTTGTGACTCAAGTAAAGGTATTACTGTCAAAGTTAGCACCAACCACCTTTTCATGTTTATTTCCTTATTAGCAATAAAACCCTTAGTCCATATACCATACATTATGTTTAAAAGGCCAAGTTCTGGTTATATCTGGGTTCTAGTTTTGCTGAGGGCAGAACCAAACATCATGTTCTAGCCTGCAACTGGAAAGGGAGACTGAGTTCCAGTGGACCTTATGCTTTAGTATTGCCCCATTGAGTATAGTACCAAGTTCTTAAGCTTTACTGCAGAGTGTTGGGTTTCTTCATCAACTCTTGAGACTTAGACTGACATAGTGTTGATGTCCTGGGTGCAAGCAACGTTAAGAATGTCCCAATGGAGAGAGGTGCCACAGAGTTTAAATAGGCTTTTTAAAATTTTGCTTCAGCATTTAAAGGCCATTGGCACTTAACTAGTTCACATTTCATTTGGCTCAATGCATACAAGAGCATTTGCTGGGTCCAGGCACAGGCCCTTTCCCAGTTAGCTGGAGTGCCATGTTTAGAGAGTACCAGTAACAGACTTGGCCCATCTCTGTAGACCTTTATCTTGTTTTATTATGGCCCTGTGGTGGCTTGAATGAGACTGTCCCCCATAGGCTCCAAGTATTCAGACATTTTGTCCCCAGTTGGTAGAACTGTTTTGGGGGGGGGTCTTAGAAGGTGTGGCCATGCTGGAAGAAGTATGTCACTGGGGGAGGACTTAGAGAGTTTAACAAGCCTTGCTATTCTCCAGAGGCTCTCTTGGCTTCCTGTGCTCATTGGAGATGTGAACCTTGGCTTTCTGCTCCAGCCCCAGCTACCATGCCTCCTGCCACAATGGACTCTAATTCCCTGGAACCATCAATCATAAGCTCAAATAAACTCTTCACTTTATAAGTTCCCTTGGTCATGGTAGTTTTATCACAGCAACAGAAAAGTGACTAATACAGGCCCCCATCCCTTTCCTTCAGCTTGGAGGCTTAGGCCCACTTGATGGACTATCTTTGAGGTAAATTCCTTTTCTCTAGAACTTCTTCACTCTGGTCCAATTCTACCTGTCTTGCAATCTCCAGTCCTGTTCTTGTGCTCACTCCCAACAGATCTTGATATTAAGGCCATCCTCTACTAGGTTTGATGGGGAAGTTTTGAGAGAGACACCATGAAAATTGCTGTCTCTGAAAGGATGTGGCTGGGGAACAATTGGAGTATATAGTGTTGACCCAGAAGCAGCAGTGATTCGATTGTCTGTTTAGAATGTGGAAATCACCCCCAAAATAGGCTGTGGTTTTAGTTTGCCATTCAGATTCCCAGATTTGCTCCTTATGTCAAGATAGGCATTGGCTTATAGGGTCACCAAGTTACCACAAGAAAGGTAAGATTTTTATCAAGGAGTTCTAGAAGTGGTCCATAACTTCACTGAAGACTACTTAGGAGACAGGTCTCTTTTAGACAATGTTGGTAACAAGTCCAACTCCACCCTCATTTGGGGGTCAGACATGACTGCAATGGCGACACAGGGGACCTCAGGCAAGTGAGGGGAGTCCAGTGGTATATGTGGATCTCCTGCCAGTGTTAAGCCAACAGGTGTGACCTTGGAGGGTCTCTGACCCTGAAGTCCATAGAAAAGTATTCCCAGAAACTTGTCAGTTGAATGTAAGTTTAAAGAGTATTCTGGTATTTTATTATGAAGTGACACTCTTCAGCTATAGGATTAATCTGTGGATTTGGATTTCTCCATGTCCATGGACCACTTCCTAGACCATGTTAGTGATTGCAGTTCAAGCACTGTCAGGACCATGCACCAAGTAAACTATGGGTGCATGCTATTATTAAAGAATATGGGAGGGGCTGGAGAGATGGCCTAGTGGTTAAGTGTGCTGACTGCTCTTGCAGTAACTCCAATTCCAGGAGAACTCCAGTTCCAGGGGAATCCCACACTCTCTTCTGACCTCTTCAGCATTGCATGACACGGGTGCACAAACCTACATGCAGACAGTACATTCAGACACATAAAATAAATAAATAAAATTTTAAAAAATTAAAAAAAATAATATGGGAACCTAGCTGGGCATGGTGGTGCACGCCTTTAATCCTAGCACTTGGGAGGCAGAGGCAGGCAGATCTCTATGTGTTCAAGGCCAGCCTGGTCTATGAGTTCCAGGACAGCTGGGGCTATAGGAAGACCTTCTCTAAAAAAAAAAGAATATGGGAACCTGCTGAGGGCAGCACTTAATCATGGTGAGAAGGTAACACTGTGTCCCTGGGCAAAGGGCCACCAGGAAGAACGGCACCAGACAGTAACTTGAGGCAGACATCTTGCTCATCATGCATCCCAGACATGTTCAAGGCATGAAAGAAACTTATCAAAGTTTGAGGGATGTTGAGAGTTAGCTGAGTTTAGGGGGTGGGGGATGTATTAGTCACTTTTCTGTTGCTGTGATAAAACCACCATGAGCAAGGGAACTTATAAAAGGAAGAGTTTATTTGAGCTTACAATTGACGGTTCCAGGGAATCAGACTCCATTGTGGTGGGAGGCATGGCGGCTGGGGCTGGAGCAACAAGCCGAGGTTCACATCTTACAATGAGCACAGGAAGCAGAGAGAGAGAGACTGGAGACCACAAGGCTTGTTAAACTCACTAAGCCCGCCCCCAATGACGTACTTCCTCCAGCACAGCCACACCTTCTAAGACCTCCAAGAACAGTGTCACCAACTGAAGACAAAATGTCTGAATACTTAAACCTATGGGGGACACTATCATTCAAACAACCACATTCCACTCCCTGGCTGCCATAGGCTCATGATCATATAAAATGCAAAATGCATTTAGTCCAACCTTAAAAGTTCCTATAGTCTTTACCAGTCTCAATTCTATTCAAGTCTATAGCCCAAAATCTATTCTGAGACACAGGCCAATCTCTTAACTGTAAGCTCTTGTAAACTCAAAAAGCAAATTATATACTCCCAACATACAGTGGAACTGAATACACATTCCCATTCCAAAAGGGAGGAACAGAGGCATAGTGAGGAAATACTGGACCAAAACAAAACCAAAACCCAGCAGGGCAAACACCAAGTCCAGTAGCTCCATGTGGGACTTCTGGGACTTTACTTCCAAAGGGCTGAGATGGCTCAGCTCTTCCAGGATTATATGCAACATGGATCTCTTCCTTAGGCTGGTACCCCTCCCTGTATGCAGCTCTCCTTGATAAATATCTCAAAGGTCTGGCATCTCAAATGTCTTCTTGGAGTCTCTGCTGCCAACCAGACTTCACATTCACAACTTCACACAATGGCCTATCAGGGCCTTCTTTATTCAGGGATGCCCCTGCTGCACTCTGCCTGACCTCTGTGGCTCTCTGAAACCATGGAGGAAGAACTGATGACCCCTCACTCTTGCAAACTTCATGCCTCTAAAGCCAACACCACGTGAATTAAACTGCCAAGTTTGGCTGCAAGTTTGGGATGGACCCTGGCCTATTTCAACCACATTTGCAACTTTTCTCTGCCCTGAACTTGTTGGAGCATAAAACCCTTTTGGTATTTTCCTTTCAAAAGTTGGAAGATTAGCTGGGTGTGGTCTTGCCCTGAAGGTACTATTTCTGTTGTTTACTTTTAAATCTCCTGGCCCCTCCTTAATCACTTTAATCTCACTTTTTCCATTGTTTACCTGTAAATAGCTAGGCCTCTCCTTAATCACTTTAATCTCCTTATCAAAAGGAAACTTTCCTTCACATGCCTTGACCCCACCTTTAATCTTCCTAGTGGGATTTTCAGATCCAAACTGTACAGTCTGCATTTCTTTCTGCCCCATCTGCTCTTCTTCACTTAGATCTGTACAATATTCACCATTAATAGCCATGCCACCATTTCTACATTAGGCTGTCTTGAAATATCCTCTGCCAAAGACATTAGTCCACTGCTTTTCAACTTAGCATAAGGCAAGCATTTGGGCTGTGGGCAAACTGTGGCCAGACTCTTTGATAAAAGATCCCAGTTGCTGCCTAAGTCTTTATTTTCCTCTGGAACTACATTCTTCGCAGCAATGCTTTCTTCTAGGCTTCTACTAGAATGGCCCATTAAGCTCAGCTTAAAGTAGTCAACAGATTTTCTAGCCCAAAGTTCTAGAGTTTTCCACATTTCTCCAAACATCCACATAGACAGGTTCTTCACAGCCAACACCCCACTTCTGGTACCAAATAACTGTATTAGTCACTCTTCTGTTGCTGTGATAAAACCACCATGAGCAAGGGAACTTATAAAAGGAAGAGTTTATTTGACCTTACAATTGATGGTTCCAGGGAATTAGAGTCCATTGTGGTGGGAGGCATGGCAGCCGGGGCTGGAGCAGCAAGCCAAGGGTCACATCTTGCAATGGGCACAGGAAGCAGAGAAAGAGAGCCTGGAAACCAAAAAGCTTGTTAAACTCACTAAGCCTGGGGCTGGAGAGATGGCCTAGCGGTTGGGAGCTCTGACGCTCTCGCAGAGGACCCGGGTTCGATCCCCAGCACCCACATGGCAGCCAAGAGCCATCTGGAACTCCAATTCCAGGAGAACTCCAGTTCCAGGGGAATCCGCCGAGACCCTCTTCTGACCTCCGCGGCATTGCACGACACAGGCACACAGACTTGCATGCAGACAGTACATTCATACACATACAGAAATAAATAAAATTAATAAAAAAAAATTTTTTTTTAAAGCTCACTAAGCCTGCCCCCAATGAAGTACTTCCTCCAGCACGGCCACACCTTCTAAGATTTCCAAGAACAGTGCCACCAACTGGAGAAAAAATGTCTGAATACTTAAAGCCTATGGGGGACATTCTCATTCAAACCACCACAAGGGAGTATTGTCTCCTGAAGTATACTTTCAGGTCTTCCAAAGGTTCACAACTGGAATGGGTCTCAGTGGTGGGCTGGGGTTCTGGAGTGTCTACACATGGTTCCCCTGATGTCCAGGGTTTGTCATGGGTATGGTGGATCCAGGTGTCCAACCTAGCTACTCAACCTGCTGTAGAAGTGGACAGAATGATAGGATATGTCCTCTTTCATAGGGGCTTGGAGATACCCTTGGTGGGATCTGTTTTCTTTTTTTTTTTTTTTTCAGTCTTTTTGAGACAGGGTTTCCCTGTAGCCTCAGCTGTCCCGGAACTCACTATATAAACCAGGGTGACCTTGAACTCCCAAAGATCTGCCTGCCTCCACCTCCCAAGTGCTGGGATTAAAGGTGTGTGCCACCATGCCTGGCTGGGATCTGTTTTCTCAATAAGTATTGCATCTCCTGGAAAGAATGGGAGCAGGGTTCTCTCTGGTCCTTTCAGGGGAGTCCTGTCTATGACTCAGATAGAATTTGTAGAAATTTGGCTCCCTTAGTAATTTGTGACACTAGCTAGATAGTCTCAGGGTTTAGTATCAAATCATTGGTAAGGAAGGGTCTACCATAGAAAGCCTCAAGTACTGCAAGACCCTGTCAATTAGGGGTGTTCCTGAGAGCAAGCAGGGCTAAGGGGAGAAGTTTGAGCCGTGGAGACTGAGTTTCCTGAATCAGTTTCTTTGGCGTCTGTTTAGGAGTTCGCTGGCCTTTCCTAGTTTTCCGGAGGACTAGCGTCATCAACATCAAGTACAACGTAGGTGAAGTTGAGTTCCCAGAGCCTTTGATAAGCCTTGAGGGACTTTAGCTTTAAGGGCTGGCCCATTATCACTCTGGAGACTCTTGGGTAGTCCAAAGTGAGGAAATATCTCAGGAGTGCTGAATTCTACCAATTCTACTTAAAGAGTAGGTAATATCAATAATTCTTACATTATTGTTAAAAAATGGAAAAGAAGAGCTAAGTGTGGTAACACACATCTTTAATCCCAGCACTCAGGTGCCAAAGGCAGTTGAATCTCTGTGAGATTGTGGCAGACCTGGTCTGCATAGCAAATGATAATAATAATAATATAGAAAACAATTTCTCCAAATATATAAGGTCAAAATTACCTTCATATCAAAATCAGATGAGGACACAAGAAAAAGAGAAAATTATAGGCCAGTATTCTTGATGAGCATAAATCCAAAAGGCAGCCAGGCGTAGTGGTGCATGCCTTTAATCCTAGCACTCGGGAGGCAGAGGCAGGCAGATCTCTGTGAGTTCAAGGCCAGCCTGGTCTACAGAGTGAGTTCCAGGACAGCTGGAGCTACAGGGAGACCCTGTCTCAAAGAAACAACAAAAAAAGGCTACACTGAAAAGCTGAAAACAAAATCATCAGCACATCAAAGAAAAATTCACAGAGAGTGGAATTGCAGAGCACCACAGGGTGAGGCAGGTGTCGCTCAAACATCCAGATTTTTTTTGTTATTATTTTAACTGTATGTGTATGAGTCTATTGCCTGCATGTATGTTAAGTGCACCTTTCCCATACAATGCCCCCAAAGGTCAGAGGAAGGTGTCAGTCCCCTAGAACTTGAGTTACAGATTGTTGTTAGCTGTCATGTGGTCCTCTGCAAGAGCAGGCAATGTTCTTAACTGCTGAGCCATCTCTCCCACCCCTTAAACATACCATATTTTGGCAGAGGACTTCTAACTTGATCAGTGAAAGCCAGAGGCTAGATACAGTATGCACAGAGAGGTGGCCAGAGCCCAGAGGCTATGGAGATAGATGCATTAAGTGTGGAACAGTAATCAAGCTGAGAAACCCTCAATGCCCCCAACCCATTCTCACCATTTGCCTGCCTCGGATCATGGAAAGTGCACAGTAAGGCTGGGTGACTGTGCTCTGACAGGAAGGAGAAAGGAAAGCATGCAAGAGCAGGCCTTCAGGTCCCTCAGAGCCTCAATCACAGAAAACCCAGCACAAAAAGAACATCCCCAAACTCCAGAGACAAGGTTCTAATTTCTAGCTAGGGGCTGCAGATTGGAGAGTAAAGGCAGATCGTGGGCTTCTGTCACAGGAATTCTGGCCTAGGAAGGAACAATGACTTAACCTGTTTCAGTTACTGAGACTAGCACAGCAGAGGACCCCACACCTGTGGAGACTGATGAAAAGACAACAAAGGGCAAAGAGAAACTGCATCTTCAAGACTACGCAGCCATTGTGACTGAGGATATAATAACTTCTACTTCATTTTATTACATTTAAACCATTTGTATGAAGGGTCTGGAGAGATGGCTCAGCAGTTAAGAGCATTGGCTGCTCTTGCAGAGGGCTGGGTTCAGGCTCCAGTGGGTGTGCCCACACTAAAGGACATTTGAGGACACAAAATAGATTCTATAGGCCTGATTATATATAATAAAGTCCATTAAATTGGGTAAGGGCAATAAGGAGGGAAGGAGAGGAAAGGGAATCTAAATACCATCGAATTACATTGAATGAAAAACGTGGGGCTGGAGAGATAGCCTAGCGGTTAAGAGCACCGACTGCTCTTGCAGAGGACCCGGGTTCGATCCCCAGCACCCACATGGAGGCTGAGAACTGTCTTCAACTCCAGTTCCAGGGGAATCCGACACCCTCTTCTGACCTCTATGGCACTGCACGACATGGGTGCACAAACCTACATGCAGAAGTACATTCATACATGTAAAAATAAAGAAATAAATTTTTAAAAATTAAAAAAAAGAAAAATGTAAATATTCTTTTTGGGACTGTTACTTCACTCAGCATAATGGCTTGGAGCTCCATCCACTTACCTGCAAAGTTCATGATGCCATCCTTCTTTACCACTGAATAGTACTCCATTGTGTAGATGTACCACATTTTTTCATCCACTCATCTGTTGAGGGGCATTTGGGTTGGTTCCAGCTCTTCTCTATTGTGAGGAGAGCCGCAATAAACATGGATGTGCGTGTATCTTTGCGGTAGGATGGGTCTTTGGGGTATATACCAGGAGTGGTATGACTGGGTCAGGTCGTAGGCTTATTATAAGTCTTTTAAGGGTTCTCCACACTGATTTCCATAGTAGTTGTACAAGTTTGCATTCCCACCAGCAGTGGATGAGTGTTCCCCTTTCCCCACAACCCCTCCAGCATCTGTTGATCTGTTGTCTTTTGTTTTCTTGATCTTAGCTAGCCATACTGGAGTGAGATGATATCTGAGAGTGGTTTTAATTTGCATTTCCTTAATTATTAATGATGTTGAACACTTTTTAAGATGTTTCTCAGCCATCTTTAATTCCTCACTGGTGAAGACTGTTCAGCTCTTTACTCCATCTTTTGAGTAGATCATTTGTCTTCTTACTTCTTTGTTTTTTGAGTAGTTTATATATTCTTGATGTTAATGCTCTGTCAGATGTGTCACTGGTAAAGATTTCTTCCCATTCTATGGGTTTCTTTTTTATTTTTATTGTTATTTATTTATTTATTTATTTTTTCACTCTATGGATTTTCTCTTCACCTCCTTGATTGTTTCTTTCACTGTACAGAAGCTTCTGAGTTTTATGAGGTCCCATTTATCAACTCTTGACTTTACTTCCTGTGTGGCTGCTGTCTGATTTAGAGTCGTTTCCTATACCTATGTCTTCTAGGTTGTTGCCAACTTTTTTCTTTTATCACCTTCAGGGTTTCAGGCTTCACGTTAAGATCTTTGATCCACTTGGAGTTTATTTTTGTACAGGGTGAGAGGTAGGGGTTTAATTTTGTTCTTCAAACAGATGGTGATCCAATTTTATACAATCCCAGAAAGACAAACGGAGAATGGTTTCCCTCATTTGTGGATGCTAACACCAAATCCCCCAGACGAAAGGCAAGCTGAACAACATTATGGTTATATTTTTGTTTATCTGAAAGCAACTATGTTGTTATAATCTCTCAACAGGCTCTAGAATCCACCCACCAATTATTTTAAGACTCTGGAATTACTTTATACGGGTGGAGAGTATGTATCCATATTTTAGAATAATATGAAATTAATGGAGGAAAATGTGAATTCCTAAACATAAAAAAAGACAGAGAAAGATGCAGGACAGTTATGGCAGAATGCACGATCTGGGGTGGGATGGGGTGGGGTGGGGGGAAGGGATAGGGGAATATGTCTGAACAGAAATGAAAAATGTATGAAATACACAAAACATCAATAAATAAATTTTAAAAAAGAAAAATTTAAACATTCAATATAAAAAGGAGCTTACTGTCTGTTACAATAAAATTTGTATTTGATAAACATATTTTAGTGGGTATAGTCAAAAGGACTATAGATAACAAATGCTAGTGGTATGTGAAGAAAACAGAGCCTGGCACACTGTTAGTGAGAATAGAATTTAGTATAACCATGATGGGAAATGTTTTGAGGCTCCTCAGAAAGTTTACAAATGGAACTACCATGTCATCCAGCAGTCCTACTGAGCACAGAGCCAAAGACATTAAATCAGTGTGCTCATGAGACCTCTGTGTTCCCATAGCCATTACAACATCTGCAATAGCCAAGAAACAGAAACATGAGTGGACATCGACTAACAAATGCATTTTAAAATATGATCCGCTATGGCCACAAGGAAAGACAGCTGGTCAGTTACTCATGTGAACTCACAGCAATGGTGACAGCATGGGCAAGTCCCATGCAAGTTCAAATCAGACAGAATCCCAGCACAGACATAGAAAAGCAGGCAAGAAGTTCCCACCTTAGCTGAGGAACTATTGGCAACCAATGGCTTCTGGGAGGGAGAGTTATTCAAGTGTGTGACTCTGAGTAGGTTAACCAGGTTCCATTGGACGGACCCACACTGAAGGGCATTTGGGGATACAAACTAGACTTTATATGCCATATATAAATATATAATAAATAATAATAAAGTACATTAAGTTTGGTGGGGAGCAATAAGGGGAGGTGAGGATGTGGAAGGGACCCAAACACTCTCTTATATTATATGAAAATTGCAAAAATTCAATTAAAAATGTGTTCCACCTCTTCAATGGGGAAAGGGGAGCACTCATTCACTGCTGGTGGGAATGCAAACTCGTGCAACTGCTATGAAAAGCAGTGTGGAGAACTTTTAAAAGACTCAAAATGAACCTACCACTTGACTTGGTCATACCAGTCTTGGTGTCTACCCAAAAGATTCGTCCTTTTGCAGAGATGTGTGCACAACCATGTTTGTTGCTACTCTTTTCACAATAGTGAAGAACTGGAAGCAACCCAAGTGTCCCTCAACTGATGAGTGGATAATGAAAATGTGGTGCATTTACACAATGCAGTTCCATGCAGTGATAAAGAAAGAATAGGTCATGAATTTTGCAGGTAAATGGATGGAACTAGAAGCCATATGCTAAGTGAAGTAACACAATCCCAGAAAAACAAATGATGGATGGTGACCCTCATTTGTGGATACTAGCACCAAATCCTTATATGTAAGTCAAGCTGCCTGTTTTGTTTTTTGTTTTTGTTTTTGTTTTTGTTTTTGTTTTAGTAAAAATAATACCACATTGACTGATGCTACTACAGTTATAGCTTGAAGTTTATATCTCTATTTTCCTAGGCTCTAAAATCTCTTCTTTAAAAAGTATATTAAGGGGCTGGAGAGATGGCCTAGTGGTTAAGAGGGTTAAGAGTGCCAACTGCTCTTGCAGAGGACCAGGGTTTGATCCCCAGCACCCACATGGCAGCTGAGAACCGTCTTTAACTCTAGTTCCAGGGGAATCTGACACCCTCTTCTGACCTCCACAGCATTGCATGACACAGTTGCACAAATCTACATGCAGACAGTACATTCATACACATAAAAAAATTTAAAAAATAAAAAATTTAAAAGTATATTAAAACATACATCAACTTGCTATGTAACTTAGGAATTTAAAGTTACTTTTCTTTTCACCTGCATGCAACATTACTATTAAAATGTGAATCTCAGCAGGGTGTGGTGACCCACGCCTTTAATCCCAGCATTCGGGAGGCAGAGGCAGGTGGATCTCTGTGAGTTCAAGGCCAGCCTGGTCTACTTAGTGAGTTCCAAGCCAGCTGAGGCTAAAGGGAGACCTTGTCTCAAAAAGACAAAAGAATGTGAATCTCAAACGTGTTTTCAAATTAACCTATAGTTTTTTTCAGACTCTCTCATTTTGGTATATGTGTGGTGTGTATATATGCCTATTTTGGAGTAATATGAAATTAAAAGGAACAGCAACAACAAAAGACTTGTTCAAAGAACTGACCGAAACAGTAAACTTCTACATCAAAAAAAGATTTTTAAAAAAAGACTAAGAAAAAGATGCAAGACAGGACTTAACAGGCAGAATGCATGAGCTCTGGTAGGGGGTGGGGCATGGATGGGGAAATGGGTCTAAACTTGATTGGGAAAGGTTGTATGAAATTCATAAAATCTCAATAAGAAAATTTTTAAAAAGAAAAGGAAATTGCAAAGATTCAATTAAAAATGTGCTCCACAGGGCTGGAGAGATGGCTCAGTGGTTAAGAGTGCCGACTGCTCTTGCAGAGGACCCCAGTTCCATCCCCAGCACCCACACGGCGGCTGAGAACCATCTTTAACTCCAGTTCCAGGGGAATCCGACACCCTCTTCTGACCTCCATGGCATTGCACAACACGGATGCACAAACCTACATGCAAATAGTGCATTCATACAAATAAATAAATAAATAAATAAATAAATAAAATTTTAAAGAATTTTTTAATGTGCTCCCCATATTCAATGGAATACTATTCAGTCCAAAAGAAAATAAAATCCTGTCATTTTCAGCTTAACAATGGAACCAGAAAATCATTATGTTAAGCAAAACAAGGTAGGCACAGAAACACGAGTACTGCATAGTTTCAATCATGTGGGAAATCTAAAAAGTCTGACCTAACAGAAATGAAGAGTAGAATGCCAATTGCCATAGGCCTAAGAAAGTACAGTGGGTACAGGGGTGGGAACGGTTGACCAGTGGGCACTAAGTTCCAGCTGAACATATATCAACTTGCTGTGTAACTTAGGAATGTAAAGTTACATTTCTTTTCACCTGCATGCAAGAAGCAAGACGTTCTATCATCCTCTTGCAGTAGGGTGTCAATAGATAACAAAATATGCTGTACCTTCCAAACAGCTAGATTTTGAAAGTTTTCAGTATAAATAGTAAATATTTGATGAGAGAAATGTTTAACCTCATTTAAATATTACTCAACATATATGTGTGTTGAAATATTTTTAATTTTTTAATTAATTTTATTTATTTCTGTATGTGTATGAATGTACTGTCTGCATGCAAGTTTGTGCACCCGTGTCGTGCAATGCCGAGGAGGTCAGAAGAGGATGTCGGATTCCTCTAGAACTGGAGTTCTCCTGGAATTGGAGTTTCAGACAGTTCTCGGCCACCATGTGGGTGCTGGGGATCGAACCCGGGTCCTCTGCAAGAGCGGTCAGCGCTCACTCTTAACCGCTAGACCATCTCTCCAGCTAAATGTGAACGACTTTTGTTTTTATTATTGAGAATAACTTTGTTAATGAAGACAGTTCCTCATACTGTGACGCTCACTTCACTGTGCCTCCCAAGTGCTAAGGACACACAGTGAGCTCTTCCAGGACTACCACAAGAGGCAGACTAACTCCACTTTCCCTTTGTTTGTTTGTTTGTTTGTTTGTTTGTTTGTTTGTTTGATGCTTTGTGCATTTCATACATTATTTTCCAATTCAGTTCCTTTGAAGTAGACAAAGAACCAAAGTATGGCAAGTTCTCTTCAGTTCTCTGTTTTCTTTCCTTTTATTGGCTCCCAGGAGCAAAGTACTATTGTACTTTGGTGTTTCACTTATATGTTCTAATTTAGCATCATATCTTTTTATGGCAAGAACCTTAGGATTATAGTGAGAACTCAATAAAATAGTAAGTGTGGTATTTATTAATTCCTTTAAAAGGAACAATGTTTGGTTTTTTATTTAAATATTTTATTTTATGTGTACAAGTGTATTGTTTGCATGTAGCTAGGTACACTTGTGTCATGCGATGCCCACAGAGGTCAGAAGAGGATATCAGATCCACAGGAACTGGCAATACAGACCATTGTTAGCTATTATGTGGATGCTGAGGATCAAACCCAGATCCTCTGCAAGAGCTGTCAGTTCTCTTAACTGCTGAGCCATCTCTCCAGTCCCAGGAATAATATTTTTATTATAGTTTATAAGAAAATGATTTAATAGAAATAGATCTCTTGGGGGCATCTGCTCTGTTAGCTTTATTCGTTACATATTTTCTTTTCCTTTAGGGAAGTACACTTGTCTGGAAATAATGAGAGAATATTTGCTCACTTAAAATGGACAAGGTTTCATGTCAGCTGTTAGTTTAGAAGAATGTTAACATTAAAGATCCTTTTGCTACCACCAAGCATTTTAGAAGGAGTGGTATCCATTTCATTTATATACAAAAAGGAACTTCAATCTGACCCCAAAGCTTTAGAATTCTGCTTAAATCAATATTTATACACAAGATAACGTGTTTTATTGAAGGAGAGGGGATGGAATTTGTGGTAATATAACAAAAAGCTTCCTCACAAAAGCAACACAGAAATTCTGCAGTTAGAGAGAAATCTTGGGTTCATGAATAACTAAGGTTGAAGACAAAGGGAAGTCACAATGTATAGATTTGAAAGTGGAAACCAGTGGTTTTAATTGACCCGTAGACACCCATGAAGGGTATCAGCCTAAAAGAGGGCTTAATGAGTCCCACACCATAGGGCCCCAGGAGGCGGGTAGATTTTCAACAACCACAAAAGACCAGTGGAGATGGCCACAGTCCACGCAAAGCAGATATCTGGTAATACAATCTTCATTCTTCACAAAGGTACTTGGAATATTAACACTACCCATATACTAGGCAAGAAAACAATTCTTAGTGAGTTAATGGTATTTTAAAGCTTACAAAATATGTTCTTGGAATACAACAGAATAAATCAAGAAATCTGTGACAAATCCACACAAACTATGGAATCTGTTTATTTTTCAATAATAAGAAAAAGACTTCTAAATTATCAGTAGCCAAAGATGAAATCCCATGAGAAACTGGATATTTTTAAATGAGTGCTGAAAATTTTTATATATTAAAATTTGTAGATGCAACAAAAAAATCTGAAGAAATTTATAGTTCTAAGTTTAAAATGTTAAAAATTATTAGGAAAAAAAGATGTGATGGTCCACAACTTTAATCCCAGCATTCAGGAAGCAGAAGGAGATCTCTGTGAGATTAAAGCCAGCCTGATCTGCATAATGAGTTCAAGGCCAGCTGGGGCTGTAGGAAGGCCCTGTCTCAAAAGAATAGACATGTAATATATGTTAATGTGTTATATATAGCCACATATATATTAGGAAAGAAGAAAAACTTAAAAACCAATTAGTTAGAGACTCACCTCATAACATTAGAAAAATATAGAGAACAAGGCCCAAATATATAAAGAAATAATAAAGACACGATGAATAAATAAAATATAAAACAGATATAGGGAGATAGTAAAAACAAAACCAGTTCCTCAAAAAGATGAATAATTTTAAATTCCTATCCAAACCATCAAGGAAAAATGAGAAAAACAGCAAATTAGCAATTATATTACATTAGTTATCAACTGGGATTAACACTATTACAGAGTCTGAGGTTTTTAATAGATTATAAGCAGACAGTATGTCCCTTTGATGTGAGTGACAAAAATAGCATTTCACCTCCCTTTTATCTTCCTCCACTCAAAGCCTTAGTCCATCCATAAGCAAGTAAACTGAGGTATTTTCTTAAAGAAAGAATTGCCTGGCCAATATTCCTTAAAATTGTCACGCTCAGGGCTAGACCAGAGTTTGGATCCCAGCACCTGTACAACAAGCCAGGCATCTAGAACACACCTGGTAAACCCTGCCTCAAGGGAGTCAGAGATAGGAGGATAACTGGGTTTGCTGGCATCAAGCCTTACTGAGAAAACCTGAGCCCCAGGTTCAAGGAGAGACGCTGCCTCAAAGGAATGGATGGGTAGAGAGTGATAGGAGAGGACACTTGGTATGGTGTCTGGACTCTGTATATACAAAGGCATGTACACACACACACACACACACACACACACACACATGCACATACACTTATACAGACACATATGTGCACAATAAATAAGTCTAAAACTGTCAGTCATTAAAAACAAGGGAAATATAGCAAAGTGGCGATATGACAACTAACACTATTGTCATACTCAATGGTATTCTAAAACAGAAAAACTCATGAGGCACAGAGTGAACAATAAATAATGTATTATACACTTACAAGTTAATCAAGAAAGTTTTTGTGTTAAATGATATTCTTACAACCAAAAGAGGGAAGGAGGAAACTCTTTGATCAATGACTATGTTTATGTTACCATTTATGGTTTGACTGTTCAGTTGTTGGGCTATAGGCTATCAGGCCACACATACAGGCAATAGCCTCTTTCTTTTTCTTTTTCTTTTTTTTTTTTTTTGGTCTTTTTGAGACAGGATCTCCCTGTACCTCCAGCTGTCTTGGAACTCATTCTGTAGACCAGGCTGATCTTGAACTCACAGAGATCCGCCTGCCTCTGCCTCCGAGTGCTGGGATTAAAGGCTTGCACCACCCCTAGCCTCTTTCTTAAGGCTGCTGTGAAGTAAATGACAAGCCCACAACTGAGAGACTACCTGTGAACTTCCAACACCCCATACCAGATGGCTTGGATGCCCATATTCCAGAATAGCAGCCATCATTCTCTGTCCCCCAAGGTTGCTTATGGGCTCGGATTGCCAGATTCCAGGACCCAAAGGGCTCCTGATATACTGGGTACAGATCAACTGCTGTGGAACACTCATCAACCACATGGCATGAAACCTTCCCTTCCTCTGAGACTTATGAGAAGGGAACCCCACTTTGCTTCATGGGCCTGTGCTCTTTTCGGAGCCACTGCCATGCTGCTGTCTGTCTGTCTGTGACATTAACAACCCTTCTAATAAACCTCTTACCCTAAAGATCAACTCATCACACTGTCCCCCTTGGACCCCTAATCTGAAACCTTTTATTCACAAAGTGGATACTCATCTTCAAACTCATCACGATGCAGATATCAAATATGAGAGCCCTCAGGTACATCAATAATATTGCAAAGGTATTAGGAAAAACCTAACAAAACTCAAAGCCAAAATTGGTTCATGAGCTGTAATGAATGTACAGTAATAATATGAAAAGGCAAGGTGGGAGATGGCAAAAGGGAGATTACTTTGGGAATTCCCTACACTATCTTTTCAAATTGCCCAGTTAAGCCTCTTCTAAAAATAAAAACTTTACTAAGAAAATATTATAATGGATATTATTAATAGCATGAATTATGCTATAGATAGAATATTTAAAAATGAGAAAAATGAAATGGTCAAATTACTAGAAAAGCTCAGATTATAAAACTGAAATAAGAGGCGCTGGTGAGATGGCTCAGCAGCTAAGTGCACTAGCTGCTCTTGTAGAAGACTGGGGTTCAAATCCCAGTACACACATGGTGGCTAACAACCATCCATAACTCCAGTTACAGAGGATCTGATACCCTCTTCTGTCCTCTGCGGGCACTGCACAACCTGGGTGCACTTATATTTAATGCAGGCAGTACACACATACACATAAAATAAAAATAATTAAAAAGCTGATACAAGGAAGAATAAGATATATGATTTCCTCTACAACATAATAATTCTTAAAATTAAATTCATAGCATAAAATCTTACCAAAAGTTGAGCCTAGAGAATTTCACTGGTAATTCTACCAAATATTAAAGAATTAGTGTCATTCTTCATATGTGCAAATTATTCCAGAACAAAACAGAAAATACATTTTCTCACTTGTTTTCATTCTACAAAAATCAAGGCAACGGATCTTGAGAGGTGGCTCAGCAGCACTGGCTGCTTTTGCAGAAGACTGGGTTGGATTCCCAGTACCCATGGTGGCTGACAACCGTCCCTAACTCCAGCTTCAGGGGATCTTATGACTCCCTAGGCGCTGCACAACACAGTGCCTTTTCACTCTTGCAGGCAATACACTCATACACATAAAATAAAAATAATAAATAAAATGTTGGGCGTGGTGGCACACTCCTTTCATCTGAGCACTTAGGAGGCAGAGGCAGGCGGGTCTCTGTGAGTTCAAGGCCACCTGGTCTACATAGTGAGTTCCAGGCCAGCTGGGGCTACAGGAAGACCCTGTCTCAAAAGGATCAATGTGTACTTGAGTTAAAACTTGATGATAAGCTAAGTCATCACATTAAAGGAATGAAGGAGAACCCAGAGGTTGTGGTATACAGCTGTAATCCCATCTCTCTGTAGACAATCTAATTACAGGCCAGCCTGGAATACTGAAGAAGACTCTGTCTCAAAAGAAACAAACATATATTTAGTGAATAATGTAATCACAATTGATGCCAAACACCCAATTATGTTCTAAAAAAATATTTCTAAACTAAGAATAGAGGGGACATACCTTACCCTGGTAGCATAATTGTATACATAAAAAATAGAAACAGCTGGGTATGATACCATATGCCTATGAACCCAGCACTCAAAAGGCTAAGATGGAAGGAACACAAGTTTGAGAGCACCCTAAGCTACATAGTAAGATTCTGTCTCCAAAAACTGAAGGTTGAGGATGTAGTTCAATTGCAGAATGCTTGCCTGCACAAGACTCTGGGTTCAAATGCCAGTATGACAAATAAGTCAATAGAAACCTGAAGATAAAGACTTATAATTAATAAGTTAGTTTCCAAAGTCATTAGATCCAATATTGATATATGAAATGCAATTTTGTTTCTGTGGACCAAGAATAAGCAATTCCATTTTTAATATATTTTTTATTTTTTTAATAATAAGTAATAAGTAATGAATACAAGCATCCTTCATATAAAACCAATTTGCAAGCAGCTATGCCCAAACTTACACAGCCTAATACCCCCATTGTCCAGCTGGAGGGGCTTGTATGTACAATCGTGTTGATCAAATAAGAGTCCAATCTATATTTCTGTAGTTTCATAATTCACCCCAATCGCAGCCCTTACATTCTACCACGCCCCCTCTTCTGCAGATTGTTCCCTAGGCTTTCGAAAAGGGACATGAGTGGGCGAGAAGCAAAACAGTCTACTTTCTCTGGAGATGTTGTTTTGGACTCTGATCAGTTCAGGCTGTTTCCTTTCATGGGTTGGCAGTTTATCCAGTAATAACCTTTTACTCCTACTGATGAAGCACAAGCAATTATATACAGGCATTTAAACAGTACTAATTATTATGGTAGGTTACTTTGGTATAGACACAGATGTTTGGATGGTATGCTAATCCATGAACTATAGCTTTTCTGTAAAAGATGACAAGGTCTTACTGTGGCTTATAACATCTCCTAACCACTAGAGGATGTAAGCTTGTGGCATCAGCAATGAATTATTACTCCAAGGAGAGAGCTAATAGACAATTAGATTTGAGATATACAGACATATGGCTGCCATTGCTGCACAGTATTTCCAGGCAGGTGAGGTGTAGCTGGTGCTGATGGAGGAGTCTTGCTTGACTCAAGGAGACCTATATTTGCTTTATTGATTTAGTGGCCTTTGGTAACACTCTCTGGTATTCCAGAGACCAACTGTATACTTGCAAGTGTGGTCTCAATGCATCTTTCCCATGCTTACACCAGGTCTTCGACAGCAGGGCCTTACCACCTCTCTTCTTGCAGGTATCTCATTGTTTTCATTTAAAGATACTTAATAAAATACCACTAAAATTCTTTGATACCTAGAAATATAATGAAAGATATAAAAGCCCTACAGAAGTAATATAATAGTATTGATGGAAATTAAGTAACAATCTAAAATTAATTTTGGATATGATATAGAGATTTAATATTTTTCCAATTAGTGAAGTGACTGTTTCAGCACAAAGTGAATATTCTTTTGCTAATTTAAACTGTCACATTCCTCAAACACAAAATTTTGTTTAATAATTTAGACTTTTTAAGATTTGTTTTTATTTGTGTGCTAGAGTGTATGTGCCTGGGCCACATATGTGCCATTGCCCACAGAGGCCAGAAGAGGGCACTGAATCCCCTAGAGCTGGAGTTAGAGGTGGTTGTAAGCCACCCAACATGGCTACTGAAAACCAAGCTCAGATCTTCTGGAAGAGCAGCAAGTGTTCTTAACCACTGAGCCATCTCTCCAGCCTCCAGTTTCATTTATTTTTAATTTTCTTCTTGATTAGTTTAATCTTATGGCAATACAAAACTAGTTTAACTTCATTTTAAGTTTCAAGGGATTGAAGAGATACCTAAAAGGTTAAGAGCACTGGCTGCTCTTGCAGAGGACGTGGGTTCAGCTCCCAGTCATGAATTAGCATCCTATATAAAATGAGAAAGAGGAAGAATCCCATTGGGCATTGCAGGCATTTTAAAGAGGAGCAATGCCACAATACACAAAGGAGATTTCGTCCACATCATGTACTTCAAACAACTTCCCTGGTAAGGGGATTCTTGGGTTATCATGCTTGGGAAGGTTCACTGAGCTCTTCCCAATTAGTTGCTGTGAATTTCCTGGGTTTCAGTGCAACCTGGTCAGTTTGAAGATTTTTATGTTTTTTGAAATATCAGATTGGTTGCATAGCACTTAACATGCAGACCCAATTTGGGTTTGGTTTGTTGCAGTCTAGAGAAGCTCGATCCAAAGGAATAGGCTCCCATAAAATTACTTAACATAACCTCACAGTTTGCTCTGTAATTCCACGGCTGCTTCTCCCTCAAAGTAATAGAATTTTTACTGGAACTACAATAGAAATCTGTCCATTAAGAAAGCGATGGTGAGGCTTATTTATGATGCATCTTCCCTTTCATAACACCTGTTTATTCTTGATATCCTTTAAAATGGAGCTTGAAATCACTAGTTCACTGTAGTAAGAGCGCTTGCTAATCTGTGTAGGATTTTGATTAAGAAAGTTCGAGGTTAAAAGTCACAGCCCCATTGCTTGCTAGCTATGTGCCCATGAAACATTTCTCTGAGCAAAAAAAAAAGCTTCTCTCTCTCTCTCTCTCTCTCTCTCTCTCTCTCTCTCTCTCTCTCCCCACATGCCTGTACATACATACAGCGACCAAAGGAGGACAACCCAACTCTTCCCTTCTCATGTCCCCAAACTCTCTCCCCTGGCTTTCTATCCTACCTCAAGGCTACAAATCAAGTACTTAGCACATGACCTAGCCAGCAGACACTTCACACTCAAATTATATTAGTTGCTATTTTTACTCTTGCTGTACTCTCTATGGCACTATTCAGCTTCTTTTACATTAAGTCATTCAATAAATATTTATCAAATGAATGTGCATACATATGTTGTAATCAGCCATATTTCAAATAAGTAATTTACTTTCTGTTTTTTTTATAATTTCATACATGAGCTCTATATTTATACCATCCCCACCTCTCCCTCTCCCCCAACTCCTCCAACATCCCTCTACTCCCTCTCAACTTTGGGACCTCTTCCTTGATTATTATTGTTACATATAGATAGATATAGATATAGATATATAGATATAGATATATAATGTACCAAGTCCATTTAGTGGTGCTTATGTTACTACATGTGCTTATGGGTGACCATAGAATTGACCAGGGAGTCTGTCCTTGAAGTAAACTGATTCTCCCTCCTTCAGCAGCCACAGGTTCCCTGAAGCTCTTCATCTAGAGGTGGAACCTTGTAAACTTGCCCCCATCCACATTGGCAGGTGACCTGATGTTGTCATTATTCAGGTCTTTAGGCAATGATATTGTTGAGACTTCATGGGTGCAGCTTCCCCATCATGTCTAGAAGACACCATCTACCAGCAGGTATCCCGGTTCTCTTCCACCTGCTTTTTCTCTGTATTCCCTAAGCCTTAGGTGTGGGGTTGCATTGTAAATGTTTCAATTGTGGCAAAGCATCCTGCCTCGCCCCACCCCCATCCATCCCTTATTCTCTTCATTTTGACCAGTAGTGAAACTTTATAATAGTCTCCATTTGTTGAAAATAGAAGCTTCTTTGATGAGTGGTAAGAACTAAACTTATCTGTGATTATCAAGATAAGCACAATGTTACATTGGTTTAGGAAAGTGGTATATCAGTAGATCCTTCTCTAGGGTCTATGACCTCTCCAGCCATGGGTATTTGGCTGTTTACAGTCCCTCCTATTAAGCAGGACTTAGGTCCTTAAGCTGTTGGTTACCACCAAGTCAAAAATGCCACTATTGCACCAGTAGAGATAATTTGCCGGTTTGGATATTGTTATGATTTGTAGGCTGGGAAGGACAACTGCTTTTGTTCCTTGGCAACTTGCACAGCATTTTCTGAGGCTCTGAGGGAGGGAGGGAAGAGGTTTCCAGGTCAGTTCCAGTTCAATTCCCCCAAATCCAGTGTCAGAAGTGTGTGGTATCTTCAGCAGTGAAATAAGGAATTTAAATACTCTTTACCCCTCTGATGATTGTACTGGAGAAAATGTAGGAGGTGAGCCTTGTAGAAGTACCACAACTCTTCCTATCCAGCCAGTGTTTCTCATTACCTGAATGGGATAAAGGCAGACAGTAGTAACTCCCCACTGTAAAAAGAAGTAACAAAAGGCCACCCATTTTTCTAAGAACAAGTTCTTGGGAAGGCCAGAAAGACAGCTCAGCAGATGAAAGCTCTAGCCACACAGACTGATGACCCAAGCCCAATCCCTCTGAAAACACACACACACACACACACACACACACACACACACACACACACACACAATGCAGTGGCACTCCCACACTATAATGTGATGGGAAGTAAAGACCAGAGAACTGCTCAAAAGCTCACCAGCCAGAGCCCGGAGCAGGCATCAAGGCAGAAACAAACCACCAGGTGGAAGGAGGAAACTGACTGAAAGTCGTCCTCTAACCTGGCATGTGAACTGGCACTTGCACACACACAAATGAATAAGTACAGAATTTTTATAGAAAGCTGGGTGTGGTGGCACACATCTACAATCCCAGAACATGGGAGCTGTAAGCAGGGGCGTCAAGAGTTCAAGGAGAGCCTGTGCTATACAGCAAGACCTCTCTCTTAGGGAAAAAAAAAAAAAACAACCCCCACAAGGCACCTCATGATATGATGACCCCTTGATATTGAGTTTCTTAGCCTCCAGATTTGTAGGAAGTAACTTCCTTTAAAAAGAAAAAAAGGAAGAAATTTAAAGAATATAATAAAAAGTATTTCTGAGTGGGACTGCTTTGGAGAAAAACTTTTTTCGGAGACACTAGTTTTGATTGTGTCTGGGTCCAGTGGTTAAATGCTGCCTGTTTACAACGTGCAGAAATTCCAGATGCTGGAGAACACACGGAGCTCTGCAGAGGTCTGAACAAAAAGGGTAAGGAAAATGGAGTCTGGCCAGCCTGCAGCCCTCTGCAGCCCTGGGCTCCGCCTAACTGCACGTTCTTAACGCTGGGAGCAGAGGCGGAACATGGTGACTCCTGATTAGATGCTAGGCAGTAACAACAGCAAAACCAGGCAGATTCATTCTGTATTCAAGGTGGGCTGCTGTAAAACAATTTGTTTCACAACCAAAAGTTGACAGAACAAATCCAAAACATTTCTATGTACATGTTTACACGGGCAGCGATTGGCATCCAGGCGGGTCTGAAGGTGTGCCTGAAGTCCCTTATGCTTTTTGTAACATTTTCAAATTCATTGCTGTCTTGGAGATGACAGGAAATTCAGGTCTGCCTTCCTCCTGGGAGATCTTTATTCACAGACAAGTCAAAAACCCTTGACAAAAGGCAACCAGGGAACTTGCTGACCTTTTAGCTGTCTGCCTAACATCAGTGCAAGTATTGTTCCCTGATAAAACAAGAAATTCAATTTCAGGGGAAATTTAGAAGGTGTTCGAGCCGTTCTCATTTTATTTTACCTCTTGGGCTGTCCTTCAAACTGAAAACAAATGTAAATAAACAAGAGTTGTGCTCTGTTCCAAGGATTCAGTAACAAAATATCTGGTCTCACAGCTTGATGTAAATGAGACATTGTCTCCTTATTTATCTCCTCTTTCCCACTGTCTTGTGTACACACATTCCCATACACATAAAATTACTAAGACGTTAAAGCCTCATTACCTTTGATAGAGCATTCATTTTACCCACATCATTTGTTACATGTTGAAAAAGCTATATTTTTTTGTAATCAGGGAAAAAGGACATCCCAACAGTGCAGAATACTTGTTATTTGTGTTATGCATCCAGATTGAAGATAATCACATTAATAGCTTATTAATCTTTTAATTAGAGACTTCCTTGGCATAGAATTTTATTTTAACACATACCAGTGAATGAAAAAAAAAACTTTTTTTTTTGCTCTTCAACTGATGAAATATTCATTCACCATCAGTGATTTAGTGTCGGAACTGTGGCGGGATTATAAATTCAAATAAGACAGGTGATGCCTCCTAGAGGGAAGAGCTGAAAGAGGACAGGGGCAGGGGCAGATCGGGTTCACCAAAGTCCCTAAATTGCATCCACAGCTTTTCAAAGGAAGCTCTCCTGCATGAAGTGCTCACATTTCTGCTTCATGGAATCTCATGTTCCCATAATTTCTACAGAGACCTCATATTTGAATCTATTCCCACTAAACTCAGCACTTCTGAGTAATATAATAATTCAATGTGCTACTGAGGTAACTTGTGCAAGGCTGAAAGTGGGAGGGGTCTCTCTTGGATCTATAAAACCTTATTTTTAATGTTAGTTTAAAGAGGTTGCATGGTGTAATACAAGAGGCTAAGTGCTTGCTTGTGTCTATAGAATTATCAGCTATGGACACCTGCAGGGAGAATTTCTTCCTTCTGGGGAGCAGCAGTGACTGAGAGACTCAAGTTACCTTTTGCCTTTCACTGTTGTGCTCTCCATCCCACAAATCTACTAGAATAAAATCACCTATACTCTCTAACCAAAAAACAAAACTAAACAAATTAGAAGTATGCAGCAGTAACTGTTAACGTAGGAGACAAAGAACTCTACTGGGTTGGGTCATCCCAGCAAGCTTAGTTCTTTGTACACAGGTGTCTGAATTGGAACTCAGATTTATTCAAGGAGTAGACACATCATCCCCTTGTTTGTCTTCTCTAATACATCCATGAGCATACTTCTGCCCCAATGTCACGTCATCTGCCCGGGCACAGCCATTATAGGGCTTTGCCACTGATGCACAAAGACCTCCCATATAGCTCTTGGAGCAAAGTGTCCCATTACAGCATGGCAAACAGCACCAGGGAAAGTGACTCAAACATCACTATGCACGAGTCATCCTTTATAACAATAAGATTCTCCAAACACCACAGCCATCCTTACTGTTTTCTCAGAATTCAGGAGCTCACAATGTTGGGATTAGAATGCTTGCGAGGCACCGAGTCTCATGTCTTTCAGCTCAGCGTGCCTATCAAGAATGCTTACCTTCCAGCCTGCAGCTGCACAGCATGCATTTGACATTGCTTAACTGTGAAGCTGAATGAAGTGCCCATGTGCTCAGAAGGCTTTACTGAGAGGATTGACAGCAAGAGCTTTCAATTTGATTTTATCTTGAATACATCACATTGCAGTGCGTGCACACACATAGAACTTCCTAAAACTCAAGCAAGCATTTCACCAATGAATACTGACTACTCAGAATGTTTTCCATTTATTCTACTTGGTTACTGGATCTCTGGGTTTGATCCAGTTGATTTTGTCACCCAGTGATTCACCACTTATTGGTTAAAAAATCAACTCTCAAGTATCCATCCTTCCCACCTCTCCACCCACCCTATTACATATTCGAGTTTGCTGGCTATATGCTGTCTATGGAAAAGAATGACTCTGTATGGAATAAATAATGAAATATCTACTAGACACAAGACTTTATATGACCATTTAAAGATAAATAAGACTTCTCAGTGGAGATTAAAGTCATTTTAATAAGATCACTTTATCAGTACTGTGAAAGGAATAGGGCCTTACTCTCAGCTCTCTCTACTGTCTACTTGTGGGTTATAAGACAGAGAATAAATCTGAAATTATTCATCTTTCTTTGAGTGCTTTGTCCTCATTTTTTCTAATTCTGTGTGTGTGTGTGTGTGTGTGTGTGTGTGTGTGTGTAATGTAAGCACATTCACTTAGCATTAAGGTTCCTATCCAAAGACCAACTCCATCATACCTAGCTCCATTAACTGGTCACCCTGCTGATGCATTAGACTATGGCAGCCACCCACAACAAGGTCCGGTGAGTGTGAGGCTGCTTATTCAGTGCCCCATAGTAACTTCATTTTCCTCTCACACTGCTTTCATGGCAATGGTAACCATAGTTGTCACAAAAATAGATAATTTGTAGAGTTCCCGAGGGGGAGGGATTATGCCTCACTCATTTCCGTGTCCTTTGAGCACAGTTTAGAGTCTGGATTGCTGCCATTGCTCAATACGTGCTCACTGAGTGAATGGGCGGGAGGACAAAGACAGCAAAAGCCCCTCTCTGTCCATCACCTCAGCAAAGCTAAGGTCAGAGGACAGGCTCTCGTAGAAGAGGTCTGGCTTTAAGGGAAAATATTTTTGCTTCATTTTCATTGTTTGGACTTCATTGTGACTATTTTCTACATGTAGGGGAGGATAGGGTAGAAATGTTTAAGTGAGGAGGGGAGAGAAGAAATGGGAGAGGGGAGGCGGGAGGGTCAAGGAAACTAATTATGTATGAAAACAACATAAGGAAATTTAATATTTAGTAAGCTAATTTTTAATACACATTTTATTTATTATTTTTATTTTATGCATAAGAGTATGTATTGCTGCATGTATGTAAGTGCCCCCATGTTATGCAATGGCCACGGAGATCAGAAGGAGTCAGATCCTCTGGCCCTGGACAGTTGTTAGCTGTCTTTGGGTAGTGGAATTCAAACCCAGGTCCTCTTCAAGAGCAGCCAGTGCTCTTAACTGCTGGACCATCTCTCCAGCCCCAGTAAGCTAATTTCTTTAAGAGTCTGAATCAGATGCCCAGCATATATGATAAAGCTGCTTCTGAGGATCACAGGTTATTAAATGAAAATCCCAGGGAAAAGGATCCTGAAGCCCTGACCCTATTAGAAGAGTTATTCACAGTTGACAGTTGCTAAGGGAGGGAGAGTCACTTTTCTCTGAGGACATGGCTACTGGTAGGCTGCCCACGCCCTAATGCACAGCCCCATATCCAGAAGCATATGGTCAGCACTAGCTGGACTAAACAGGGAAAACCATCATCAACAATCAGACTCAGCTGTGGATCTTGCATGCAACACTACTGACTAGTCAGGCAAGACACGACTTGCCAGGCAAGATGCGCCCACCAGTGCACAGAGCGTTCATAACAAGTCTGTTATGGTGGCGACCAACTGCTTTCTGATTGGATTTGAGACCGACTCCATAGGAAGGAATTGACCCGAGCGAGTTATGTAAACCTAGTCGAAAGCCTATATAGCTGAGGGGGTCCTAGACCCTGGAGGGAAGCTACTGCTATTGTTTTGCTAAATGACTGATGTCCCTATCAAATTTCCTCCTAAATAACTATATTTTATATCTACAGATTAGTGCTACTGTCATCGTTGGTCAGAGAAGCTTCTCCTTGCAGTGGGGAGTGGTAATTGCAGGGACTCATAATTATTCAACATTGAGAATAAGTGACTATGGAATTCTATAAACAGGACACCTATATCATCCCCTCCAAGGCTCAGGGAACATTGTGGAAGAATTGCAAAAAGAATGTGAGAGCCACAGGAAGGGTGAAGTGTTGTGGAATGCTGTCTTGACATGGCCACTGTACACTCAAAACATGACAGCAGCTGTCATTATCTGCACTCAGTCTTCACAAGACATAGTCCATCAACAACACATCCTGGAGTGGAGAAGATCCCAGGAGGCCCCACCTATCCCTGAGGGTTTATACAAAGTTAATGGTTGATGGGAGGGAGGAGAAACATTTTTTTCAGTGGTGTAGCCACTGGTAAGGTGTCCATGCTCTTGTAAGCAACCTCTCGCCCGGGCTCCTGTAAGCAACCCTGATGAAGCTTGTTGGATCATTTAAAAAAAAAAAAATACGGGCATGAAAGTTGAAGCAGGAACAGTTCGGAAGAGGAAGAGAATCCGTGGGAGTGGGAGGTGGACAATAGAGAAGAATATGATTAAAATACATTACATACATATGTATAACAATATAAAGCAATCTCACATTATGAATAATTAATACATGCTAATAAACTATTTTGCCATTATAAAAATTTTGAAATAAGACAGGCAGGAATATTCATATTACATGTGCATATATATATATATATATATATATGGCTTGTAAAACTGTGCCCTTTCTAAATGCTCACACAGTGCTACATAAATATCCACCTTGATCCCTTATCGTCTATCTAAAATAAATCAAAGAATTGGTCAAGTTCAATCTATATATAAAATCCACACCAAAGTACTCAGTAGCACTCACTACTTGAGTCATCTAGTACCTTGTTCAACATCTAAATCTACCAAGGCATAAGATTTCTAATTTATTCTGCCCTTACACCAGTCAACCTTTGTTCAAAGAGCGCTTCCTTTCTTAAAGATGCTTATGTGTGCTGGCACATATCTTAAATCCCAGCACCTAGGAGGCAGAGTCAGGCAGATCTCTTTGAGATCTAGGCCAGCCTGGTCTACATAGCAAGTTTTATGCCAGCTGGGGCTACAGGGAGACCCTGTCTTAAGGCAAACAAAAAAAGATGCATAAGTCTCCAGTAAATATAGTGACTAAATTATAAGGAGTCAATGAGATGGCTCAGATAGGGGTAAAGATATTTGCAACCAGGCCTAATGGTCTTTCAATCCCTAGAACCTACATGGTAGAAGAGAATTTTATTCTCCCTAGTTCTCCTCAGATAGCCACGTGCTTACTCTGGTGCTCACACATATGCATACTCACACACAATAAAAATGTCCACCAATCAATAAGTAAATGAAAATTTTTAAAGATTTAAATTTCCACAATATAAAATTAAAGGGAAAAATGTGAATTCCTAAACATATATCAGAATTAACATACAGTTTATTCATGGAGGACATAATTCTGGTACATATATGACATTTCTATAGGCATATTTTGGAGCAATACAATTGGGAAGGAACCACAACAATATAAGGACTGGGTTAAAGAATGGACTGATATAGTTAGATTCTGCCCCAAACAATAAACCTTTACAGAGAAAAACTTTAAAAAGACTGAAAGATGCAGGACATGTAAGGCAGAATGCATGAACTGGGATGGGATAGGAGGAAGGGAAAGGGGAATATGTCTAAATTGAACTGAAAAATGATGTCTAAAATACACAAAACATCAATAAAAGTATTATATTAAAAATAAAATGAAAATACTTCGTATACAGATGAATTCATTAATAAAAAATATTCAGAGTTTATAGACTATAGTTATATGGATCATCTCAATCCTTTTTACAGTTCTGTAAGGCAAGAAGGACCCTACAGATTCAGGAAGCCTGGCTCTGCTTGTATCTTTCTGGTCTTTCTAATCATTTTAGTGACATACAGCATTGCTTCCAGTTCTGTTCCAGGGTTAGATGATATTAGTAGATTGGGTCATAATCTCAACATTGGCTGCCTTCTATTATTAACCAGAATTCATTCCTGACTGTAGTCTATAATTATGATTGTTAATTAGCTTTCCATCACTATCCATACATAACCCAGGTCACAATTGTTTAAAACATTTTAAAATATTTTATTTATTATTTTTATTTTATGTGCATTAGTGTATTGCCTGCATGTGTGTAAGTGCACCTGTGTCGTGCAATGCCCACTGAATCAGAAGAAGGCGTTGGATTCCCCTGGAACTCGAGTTACAGATGGTTGTTAGCTGCCATGTAGGTGCTGAGAATCGAACCTGGGTCCTCTCCAAGACCACAGAATGTACTGTCTGCATGCGGGTTTGTGCACCCCTGTCGTGCAGTGCCGCGGAGGTCAGAAGAGGGCGTCAGATTCCCCTGGAACTGGAGTTAAAGACTGTTCTCAGCTGCCATGTGGGTGCTAAGGATTGAACCCGGGTCCTCTGCAAAAGCAGTCGGCGCTCTTAACCACTAGGCTATCTCTCCAGCCCCCAACCAGCACTCTTAACCACTGAGCCATCTCTCTAGTCCCTCAGATCCTATTGTTTAATCTAGCAAATTGGTACTGTTCATCTCTAGTCCAAAGCACTTTAGTGGCACTTGATGTATAATGTCACAGCAAAGATAGAATTTCTGTGGGGCTTTTATTATTCCAAAAGATATAGACTTACTGTGAAGGGAATGTCTTCCAATATAACATCATTTAACTTTCATTTTTTCAATGATGAGGTGACAATGTTTCCTATTTTGTTTCACTTTGTTTTCTAGAGGGAGCTAATTATTAACAGTGGCTTATACTTAAAAATAGCACAATCAGCTGCAGGTAGTTTTAATATGGAATTAAGGTCCTACCTGCTGGCGCATAAAATATGCAAAAGAACGTGTGGTTTTCAGAGGTGTTCTCACCTGATTAGAGGCTGTGGAAGCCAAGGAGACTTCTAAATTATTTTAAAGTCCCCTTTGGTGAAATTTGCAATACACTTCTGAAAAATGCCACTGTCACAGCTGCCACCTGATGAGACTTGGGTTCCAATCTGTGCCACCACTGCTGCCAGGTGGCATCCCCTTCCTTCCAGCTTCCTCCTCCTGGCTGCCATGAGGGAATAAGGCCTGTCTCCCTGGGAAGCTCCCACCCGTGACTCTGGAGAAATCTGTCTGCAGAGAAGAGATGGCAAGCACGCTTGCAAAGTTGAATTATTGCTGTCATCAGCACATCGCTTTCCCCCCAGTGCTGAACCTTTGACCTTGAGACAGTTTTCTTACCTGTACTTAGAATATTTGTCATTTGCTTGGGTTTGTGTTATGAGAGCACCACATGATGTATTTATTCTGACTGCACTGAGACTAATTTTTAAAAATTAGATAGCAAACATTTTAGCTGCTTCAAAGTAGATAATCTTGTTTAAGATTAATCTTGCCCCAACAAGAGTAAGAACTGGGCTAAGGAAGTGGTCAGTGGCTAAAGTGGTCAAGCACGAGGAACTGAAGCACTCCTGTAGAAGATGAGCAGATCAGCACATGTCTGTGACCTCAGGAATTGGAGCGGGGAGGGGTAGGCAGAGCTCAGAGCCTTGCTGGCCAGCCATTTGACCCCAAACAGCAAGTACCGGGTTCCATGAGAGACTTAAAAAAATAAGGTGGAGCTGCAGGAAGACCCTGTCTCAAAAAGACAAAAAAATAAATAAATAAAAAAATAAGGTGTAGAACGATAAAAACACCCAGCCTCAGCCACAGATGTCTGTATGTGCATGCTTGTACAAAAGTCCACACATACATATGCACATACACATACACACCACTGAAGCATCTGTGTTCATGGGCCTGCATCTTTGTACTCCAGGGACAGTTATGACACTGAGTTGACAGGAAAAGCCTTATGATATGAGTCACTGTGTCAGGACAGCACTGTCTACAGCTATGAGTGCAAGAGTCGGCCATCTGCAAGAGAACTTCTTTTCATCTTCAAATCTCCTAAAAGGTTTTTCCATTATCCTTTTGCTAAATAATTAAATATTTAAGTTGATGGTTACCCTGCCTGCAACTTTACATGGAAAACTAGCCCCACAATATATCTGTCTGTATAGTTAAATACATTTGCATATAGGATATAAAAATGCTCAAAAATGTTGACATTTCTGGTTAACTAATTATTATACTATTGCTCCAAACTTTATGTTTGAAATTTTTCTAATAAAAATTAAGGGGAAAGTATTCTCAAAACAACAACAAAAATGCACATCTCATTTGGTTTTATCTTATTTTGTCGCAGTGCTGGGGATTGAACTCGTGCCTCATGCATGTTAGACAAGCACAGTGCTACTGAACTATGTCTCCAGCCCTGCTTTTTCTTTTCAGACCATTGGAAAGACTTTGGTGATATATTTGATTAGGTAATATTCTAACATTGTTTAGTATTAAGGAAGAAATTTTCAATTACCTACATATTGATTTCTGAAGTAAGTATCCTGTTTAAATTTTACAGTAAGAATGTATAATGCAAATTAAATATTTACACCTACAAAAGTATGATCTGAAATCAATTTGCTCTCTGCCCATGATATATGTCCCTCAGAGAAGTGCTAGCATATCAGCTCATTGGGAGGAGGAAGCCATCTCCTAAGGTCATTCATCTTTCCACCATTGGGTCTGTTTCAACTCTTCCAAAGCATCACTTTCTTATTTTTCATTTTTAATTAATTCGTTTTTATTTTATGTGTATGAGTGTTTTGCATGCAAGTATATAAGTGCACCACATGCATGCAATGCACACAGAGGCTAGAAGGGGACATCAGATTCCCTGGGATGGTAGTTAAGGACAGCTATTAGTTGCCATGTAGGTGCTGGGAACCAAACCTATGTGCTCTGCAAGAGCAGCCAGTGCTCTTCACCATTGAGCCATCTCTCCAGCTCCACACATCTTAGTTTTCTTAAGTACTTTGTTTATTTAACCAGAGGTGGTTGGTTGGTTGGTTGGTTGGTTGGTAAATTGCTTTTACCCAATGTAGAAGAAAATTTTAACTTAAGTGAAGAATAATGTAAATTAATTTTCCTGCTGTGCTTTGGGTTTTGGGGGTGCTGTGCTTTGTTTTGTTTTTGCTTTTGTTTTGTTTTGTTTTTTAATTTTATTTATTTCTGTATGTGTATGAATGTACTGCCTGCATGCAGGTCTGTGCACCTGCGTCGTCGGAGGTCAGAAGAGGGTGTCAGATTCCCCTGGAACTGGAGTTCTCCTGGAATTGGAGCTTCAGACGGTTCTCGGCTACCATGTGGGTGCTGGGGATCCAATCCGGGTCCTCTGCAAGAGTGGTCGGCGCTCTTAACCGCTAGGCCATCTCTCCAGCCCCTGTTTTGTTTTGTTTTTTCTCTAAGACATGGTGACACATGCCTTTAATCCCAGTACTTGAGAGGCAAAGACATGTGGATCTCTGTGAGTTCAAGGCCAACCTGTTCTACGTAGTGAATTATAGGCCAACCTATAATTTGGCTCCATAGTGAGACCCAAAAAAAGTACATACTGTTTTCCATCTCTGACATAATTAACCTTCAACATATATAGTACAGTTAACTCATATAACTGATCTTAATTTCCTGGACTGGGACTGAACAGAGGCATCTAGGACACCAAAGCTGTAAATTTCAGGGAACCTGCTCTCTCAGGGCCTTGTAAATAAATGTCCTTAGACTTGTGAATGACATGACTCCCTTGCCTCACCCTTGCCCTGGCCCTGCTGCTCTCTGTCCCACAGGAACAGCAGCCAATCTGCCAACTTCACTTCCAAATAGACACTATTTTCTCCAGTCACAAGTGTCTGGGCACAGATGCTTGTTAACTAACCAGCTGGAGGTCAATGATAATTAATGACTCTTTTCAACTCTAACTCTAGAGCCAGGAAGGCAGCTCAGTGGAAGAGTGAATGTCCAATACACAGAGACCAAGTTCAATCCCTAGCAACACACATACATACACACACACACACACACACACACACACACACACACACACACACACACTTCTAATTCCAAAATAAGAATTATAGAGACAATCTCATCCTTCACTTTCTTCTTCCTTTCTTCCTTTTTCCCTTTCTTTCTCACTTTCTTCTTTGCTTCCTTCCTTCTTTCCTTTTTTCTTGAATCACAATCTCCCAGCCACCACCCTCCCTCAATCCCGGTCCTGAGATTATAGGTGCACATCATGGTAACTGCCTGACCAGATTATGCTTTGGGGGTTTGTAGTGGTTGTAGTGGTTCTTTGGTTGGATTGTTTTTTTCATTTTGGTTTTTGAAATAGGGTCTTACTATGTAGCTCAGGTTGGCTTACCACTTGTTCTGTATTTTAGTCTGGCCTCAAACTCATGTCCCTGTTACCTCCCAAATTCTGGGATTATAGGCATGTGCCACTGTACTCCCTATTTTATATAAACATAAACTCAATGCCACTTACTAACTACCAACATTGCTTCTTAGTTTTTTTTTTTTTTTTAAATACAACAAAACATTTAATTGATGATAATAAATGGTAAATGTCAACATAGAATATAGCCTAGACCACGACAGGAAGACAAAGCAGTTGATGTGTCCAGGAGACCATGATGACATTTAGGCCAATGAGCCCATTTTCTTCTATCTCCACCCAATTCTCCTTCCCCACTAGGTATTCCTCATCTGCTGGTGATTTCATTCTCTTCCCTCTCCACCAGCTTTTCCTCTGGCACAGCTATTTCTTACCTATGGAGTACAGTAAGACATTGCGGCAGGCCAACACTGCCCCCTACTGTTCATACTTTTTAATGTTTTGTGTATTTGTGCACTTTCCTTTTTCCTTTCCTTTTTCTTTTTGATTTTCTTTTTTCCTTTCTCTTATCATGCACCCATTCCTCTTACTGTTATCTTTCCGGAGCCCAGAGGCTGACCTAGTCTCTGATAATCTACCTCCTCTTTTAGTCTACTGTTAACCAAAACCCCCACGTATCCACCCATTGTCTTCCTTTGCCCACTTCTTCCCGCTCCTACGCATGCTCCTCTACATCGTCTAAACACCTAATACCTATCACGAGTCTCGCTGTAACTGCTGACCTCCTCTTTTCCTTTCTGCTCATACTAACATATTAGTATACATTTTACCACTGGGGTCCCATTATTAATTGCTACTTGGCAAGTGTCTCTTTTTAGTCATCTGCTACTCTACTACCAGAGTCGATTAATCAACTGCTACATAGTGACTGTTGCTACAAACAGTAATCAACCCATATGGGCACACTGGTGCTTGGAAGGAACATTGGTCTAAAAGATGAAAAATCACCGCAACTGTCCTAAAACCTAGTCTGTCTATCCTGAATAGACCAAACACATTCAACGTAAGAATAGAGGCCATGGGGCTGGAGAGATGGCCTAGCGGTTAAGAGCGCCGACCGCTCTTACAGAGGACCCGGGTTCGATCCCCAGCACCCACATGGCAGCTGAGAACCGTCTGAAACTCCAGTTCCAGGAGAACTCCAGTTCCAGGGGAATCCGACACCCTCTTCTGACCTCCGCGGCATTGCACGACACGGGCGCACAAACTTGCATGCAGACAGTACATTGATACACATACAGAAATAAATGCCGGGCGTGGTGGTGCACGCCTTTTATCCTAACACTTGGGAGGCAGAGGCACGCGGATCTCTGTGAGTTTGAGGCCAGCCTGGTCTACAGAGTGAGTTCCAGGACAGCCAGAGCTACAGGGAGACGCTGTCTCAAAAAGAAAAAAAAAAAAAGAAGATAAGAAGATAAACAGATAAGCTGGGGATAGTAGCATACAACTATAATCTGAGCACTTGGGAAGCAGAGGCAGGAGGATCATTAGTTCAAGCCCAGCCTACACTACATGAGACCCTGTTCAACAAACAGAACAAACAAATAAACAAGAAAAGAAATAGATAAAAAGAGACTGTAAATTGATAGGAGAATGTATGAGCCCAGAATACATCATTTTTATTACTGTATACTAATTATACAAAGTAATAGAGTTCATCCCAGCCCTTGGGAGGCAGAGGCAGGCAGATCTCTGTGAGTTCAAGGTCAGCTTGGTCTACAGAGTGAGTTCCAGAACAGCTGGGGCCACAGCAAGACCCTGTATCAAAAAGACAAAAAAAAAAAAAAAGGGTAATAGAGTTCAGAATATGTCTTTTAAAAATAATAACTTAAGGGACAATGTGGAAAGAGGATGGTATTGGGAACCTCGGACACCTGAGCTCTGATCCCAGCTCTGCTGCCTACAGCTGAGGCACCTCTACAAAGGACCCGTCTTCCTCTGAACTTCTTGTCTCTGAAAACGGGTTAGGAAGAATGATGAAAAGATTTTGCTTCTTGTGCAGCTTTGAGCAGATGCCTGGGAGGAGAGTACCCTGATCCCTGATCCCTGAGTGTCGAGGGAGACCTGCCCAGGTAGTGCCCGTATGCTTTTCAACTGTTTACCATCCCCATGGTGCTCCTGCCTTCGGCCAATTTTATTTTATTTTATTATTTTATTTTTTAAAGGGACAGGCTCTCAAGGCAACATGCCACTGATCAAGGCTTCTTGTTTATGGAGATGAACAGTAAACTGGAAAACCCACTTGGAGATAATCTCGAGTTAGTGTTAATCTCCAAGCAGTCAATCACTCTGGTCAAAGTGGGAATAATAGTAGAAAGCAGGCCCTGGGAAGGGTGTGGCAGCACACACCTTTAATCCCAGCACTCTGGAGGGAAGGTAGGCAGACTGCTGACAGTTGGAGACTAGACTGGTTCCGGGCCAGCCAGGGCTATAAAGGGAGACCCTGCCTCATAAAAACCCCCAAAAGAAAAGAGTTAATGGAAAAGCTGTCTTGATGGCAAAACACATCTATCATGGATGGAGTCTGTATTTCACTCAAGACAACTACTCCACTGATGTCTGTGTGCCCTCTTTCTTTTTTTTTAATTTTACTTATTTTTGTATGTGNCCTTTTCTTACCTTTATTGCCCTAGCAAGGGTTTTAAGCACTATATTTGAAGAGGAGTGGTAACAGGGCAGCCTGCCAATTTCCTACCTTTAAACGGAATGCTTCTTCATTTCCCCATTTAGATTGATATTGCTGTGGTTTTCCTGTATTTGGCTTTGATTACACTGAGGAATTATCACTCCAATACAATTCCCTCTAGGACTTTTAAGCATGAAGGGATGCTGGATTTGTCAAAGGCTTTTTCCATGTCAAATGAAATGATCAGTGGTTTTTGTCTTCAGTCCATTTATATGTTTTTTGATATTTATTGATTCTTATGTTGAACCATTCTCTGCATCTCTGTATGATTCCAACCTGGTATGATGGATGAACTTCTTGATGGTGAGTCTTGTATGCTTTTTGCAATATTTTGTTGAGAATTTTATCCATCTGTGTCATTATGAGATGGGTCTTATGGTTCTCGCTTTTTGTTGTATCTTTGCCGGATTGGTATTAGATGATGCTGGCTTCATAGAAAGGAATTTGAGGGAATCCCTCGTGGTTTGTATCGCTTCTTCTAAACAATATCAGTAATAATGTTGTAGGTCTTTTGAAATGTTGTATAGAATTTCTGCCATGAAACTATCTGGCCTGGGCTTTTTTAGTTGGGAGGTTTCTTATTAAATCTTTCAAATTTCTTCATATATTTATGGGTCTGTTTAAGCCTCAATCTCTTCTTGGTTGAGCTATGGTGATTCCCAGTATTTCAGATAGTCATCCATTACTTCTCCTAGGTGTCCTCAAGTTTAGTAGGATATAGGTTTTGGAAGTATTTCCCTATGATGTCTGGATCTTTTCATTTCTGTTGTGATATTTCACCTTTCATCACAAATTCTTATGATTTGGAGTTGTCCTTCTTTCTTTTGGTTAACTGCGGCTAGAGGTCTATCTTGTTTATCTCTCAAAGAACCAACTTTTGAATTTTATTGATTTTTTGTATTGTTTTCTTTGTTTCTTTTTTTTTATTACTGTGTTTATAACTGTACTATCTGCATGTAGGGTCTGTGTACCCAGTGTTGTGCAATGCCGCAGAGGTTCAGAAGAAGTTAGGATTCCCCTGGAGCTGGAGTTAAGACAGTTCTCAGCTGCCAGTGGGGTGGCTGGGGATCAAACCCTGGGCCTCTGCAAGTACAGTGGCCACTCTTAACTTCTTAGGCCATCCTCTCCCAGTCCACATGTTTATCTTTGTTTCATATTTAAATTGACCTTTCTGCTCTATTTTTGTTATTTCTCCTGTCATGTCTACATTTAGGTTCAATTGTTGCTGTCTTCTCAAGTGTTTTTACTGCAGTGTTAGATCGTTCACTTGTTGCTCTTTCTGTTTTTCAAATATGGGCACCCAGGTCTATAAACTTACCTCTTTAGCGACAGCTTTTTAAAGTATCCCATACGGTTTTGTTGTTGTTGGTATTATCATTGCATTCAGTTCTAGGAATGCTTTTATTTTCTTCTTTTGACCCATCATTATTCATGTTTGTGTTTAATCTCCATGTGTCTTGTAGATAGTAAGGCTTATCCTGTGTTGATATGAGCTTTATTGCACTGAGGTCTGATAGAATGCATGAAATTATTTCAATCATTTTTATTGTGGAGGTTTCTCTGTGTCCCAGTATGTGGTCAGTTTTGGAGAAACTCCCATGGGGACTGAGTAGAAAGTATATTCTCTGTATTAGGGTGGAATATCGTAGATAGTCTGCGAGGTCCATTTGTGTATTGTACGCATTTATGTCAGATGTCTCTCTGTTTATTCTTTGTCCAGTTTGACCTGCCACAGGGCTCAGTGGGTTATTGAAGTCTCCTACTATGGATGTACTGGGTTAATCTATGCCTTGAGATCCAGTTCCATTGGAGGGGGCGGGGATATGCCTGTTTAGCCTGCAGGTGGTCCTGGATAAGAAAATCCCCTATTAAGCTCTGTCACTCAAGTTATTTAAAATTTTTCAAAGAAGGAAAGAACTCACTTTAGCCATTTGCCCTGAAACTTGAGGACTGCCCTCTCCTCACACTTCACCAGATGGCGAACCCATGGAGTAGTTCAGGAATAAATCCAAGGCTTAGGAACTTCTGAAATACTTGTGGGTTTCCCCAGCGGCTTCCAAACTGGCTTCCAAATCACTGACAGAAGGGTTTTTCTGGGGCGAAAAAAAAAAAAAAAAAAAAAAAAAAAAAACCTATGTAGGGTTGCAAAGATTCCTCTCCAAAGTTATGAAACTGTGGATTCTAGGCCTGAATGTTCTAGGCTTGGGTGTACCAGGCCTAACTGTTCCAGGAGTGGTTGCTCCAAGCTGGATTGTTGCAAGTCTAGTTGTTGCAAGCTTAGTTGTTCCAGGTCTGGTAGTTACACATCATTGTAAGGCTTCCTGATGGGTTCAGATAACCCCTGGGGATAGTTGGCATGGAGGCCTGGATAGTCTGTAAATGCTGAGCCACCGTTGAAAGTCTTTGGCCACTTCTTTTTTCTGCCACCATTTACATTTCATTCTTTGGTTTTGGAACCAGGTTTTTACCTGTTTGTAGGTGAAGTGCACAGTGCTAGAAAGCTTTTGCATGTGCTGGAGGCTGAGGTACTTCTGTCTCTGAAACATTTCATTAAGTGTGCTCGGCCTGAGGGAGCACTGTTCACATCTTCTGCATCTTGATCTGAACCCTACTCTCTTCCCTCTTCTCAAGGCTCTCAGAACTGGTAGCAGCTACTTTTGGTCTGGGACTGGTGCAGGAAGCAGAGCTGACCTGTATGGCTAGATCCACGGAGGAAGGATGAGGAGAGGCAGTCTCCCTGTGGAGCCTCTCAGCAGTAGGCATTTGTCCCTTAGCCTTTTTTAAAAAAAAAATTGCTTTCATTTTCAGATGGGACCTTGCTAAATTGCCCAAATTGGCCTCAGCTTCCAAGTAGCTGGTGTTTGTTGTAAACCAACAAACCTGGTTTAAACCCTCCCTGATTGATATTTTTACATAAATTAATATATTTATATTAATACAGTTTATTGACATTTAAAATGCATATTTTCTTGTTTCTATGAAAACATGTAGTTATGTATTTGAAATTATATCTTATAATCAGTGGGATCAAGCCAAGTGTGGTTTGCACATGCCTTTAATTCCAGCACTCCTGAGGCAGAGACAGGTGGATCTCAGTGAGATCCAGGCCAGCCTAGTGTACAAAATAAGTTCCAGGCCACCTGGGACTACAGGTAGACCCTGTCTCAAAAAAGACAAAAAAAAAGTGTCAGGCATGGTGGCATATGCCTTTAATCTGAGCACTTGGGAGGCAGAGGCAGACATAACTTTGTGAGTTCAAGGCTAGTCTAGTCTACATAATGAGTTCCAGGACAGCTGGCTCTATAGGGAGACCCTGACTCAAAAAGACAATAGATAGATGATGATGATGATGATGATGATGATGATGATGATGATAGATGATAGATAGATAGATAGATAGATAGATAGATAGATAGATAGATAGATCTATGGGATCTTCAAGAGAATGAGAAAGCTGGGCGTGGTGGCACACACCTTTAATCCTAGCACTTGTGAGGCAGAGGCAGGTGGATCTCTGTGAGTTCAAGGCCAGCCTGGTCTACAGAGTGAGTTCCAGGACCGGACCGCTTGGTAACTACACCCCCCCCCCCCACCCCCGGGAGACCCTGTCTTTTGAAAANTTAACATGGGAAAGATGTATTTAGACCACACATGGAAGTGTACAGATGGTCTCTGGAATACCAGAGAGTGTTACCAAAGGAATAAGTTTCTAAAGCTTCACATAGTCCATCTAAAACCACTTAGAATTATCACATGAAAAGGTTAAAAGCAAATAGAACAGTCTTGATACTGATGTGTGACAGGTGGAGGCTTCTCCAAGTATGCTTAATCTACAGACAAAAGGAATTCTTGGGCCAGCAGAAAAAAAAAAGTTTTCACATCTATCTGTATTCCCCTTTTTTATTTTATGTTTTTGTTTTTTCCAAGATATTTTTGAGATTGTAGACTAAATGTAAATTTGTATTATCCTGTTTTGCTAATGATTTGGGGAAGCATCTGATGATAGCAAACACACTAATTTGGACCACAAGATTAATGAGCACCTTTCCCGGCACTGATATTACAACACTATATCTTACAAAGGCCTTCACATTCTTTGTGTGTGTGTGTGTGTGTGTGTGTGTGTGTGTGTGTGTGTGTTTCTTTCATTGATTCCTATCTGTGCTTTACTTGTGTAATATAATGCTGGAATCTCTGTTTATTTGTTTTTGTTTCTTGAGACAGGGTTTCACTGTGTAGGCCAGGTGGACTCAAACTCTCCATCCTCCCACCTTCATCTCTCAAGTGCTAGGGTTACATACATGCATCACCATGCCCAGCCTGAAACATATGTTTTAGCCTTGTACCTAATGCTGAATTTCCTAAGACAAGTTACAGTTCCTGCACGTTAGCTTTGACCTGAATAGTGAGTGTGTATGAAAGAATAAAACAAGAGCTAGGCTCAGTCCTGAGTTCGGTTCCCAGAGCCCATGTGAAAAGCCAGGCATGGGGACTGGAGAGATGGCTCAGTGATAAAGACCACTCACTGCCCTTGCAGAAGACCTGGGTTCAGCACCCACAGCTAACAGCTGTCAGGTAACTCCAATCCCAGGGGATGGATGCCCTTTTCTAACTTCTGCCAGCATTACATGCATGTGATGTACTTACATACATGCACACAAAAAATTCATACATAAAAATAAGTAAAATATTTGCAGGAAGGCATGATAGTATACACTTTTAATCCCAGCACTAGAAAACAGGAAGGTCCATGGGGTTCATTGGCCTGCTTGCCTAACTTACTGGTTGAGTTCCAGAGTTCCAGGCCCAGACTCTGTTCAAAAAGAAAAGGTGGACATTGCCCATTGCCTGAAGAATAATACCCAAGGTAATCCTCTGGCCTATGTATGTACACACACACACACACACACACACACACACACACACACATGTGAGCGAAGAAAGAATAAAATGTTCTGCTATAATAAAATATCAATTTGTATAGAGAGAATTTATAAAATATGATAAAATCCTAAAATGGTCTATTGTAGTTCAATAAAGCATATCAAACTAAGGTTTAAAACATTAGCATTATCATTGTAAGGTAAAGGGGCCACTGGCAATTGCTCTTAGAGGAAGTTGGCCCTGCTTGCTTCAGTCAAAGCAGATAGTGCAGTCCAGATGCAATCCTTTATTAGCAAGGGATTCTGTAGAGAGACATGGTTTGAAGTTTGTTTTGAAAGCATTTCAGAAATATGAAATTGAGAAGTGCTGAACTATTTTCCAACAGGTAGGGATTTCAAATTGCAGTTCACAGGAATGAGGCTACCTCTGACAGAAGGTTTGTCTACCACCAGCTTCTCTGTATCTCTGGGTCGCCAATCATCTGTCCTTCTCTGCAGGGTTTCCCTGTCTATCTTTTCCTTTCTCTGTATTGCATTCTTTCCTGGTATTCAGTGATTGCTGCTAAAATAACAGCACACACCTCGACTGTGTGCTGGCGCTGCTTGAGTGGTAGGTAGAATACAAGGAATTTTTACAGTCAAAACTCCAAACCAAGAGTGGATACTCTCATAGTGGGAGTGTCCCCCACCTTCAGGGAGGCCAGCTGAAGCATCTCCTTTTTGAGCTCCCAGCCCTCCTCTGAGGAAGAAGCTTGTGGAAGTGTAGTGTAGGCTCTCTGGTGACAATGGTAGAGCCCCAATGGAGAGAGAGCTATTGATCGGAGAAGCAATAAGCTCTGATAGCAAGCCCAGCCAAAACTTCACCAATTACTTCATTTTTTCCTGAACAACTTTTCAAAGCCTTCTTTATTCCCTGAGTAGAAAGCAGTAAACAGAGCAGCGGGCTCAGAATTTGGAAGGTTCTGGCAGATGGGGCTAGGCTGAATTATGGTTTTCTGTAGCCCTCTGCCTGCCCAGGAGTCATGCATAATGGAAAAGGAGGTAAATAAGAATTAAATGGCTGAAGTCTCTTTTTTCTTCTGTCCTTTGATTACACCACTGTTTTATTGATGGTTCCCTGAAGACAAGGAAACTCCTCTTATGTGCCATTGCTTCTGTAAATTGTTAAAGAATCACGAAAATGAAATACTTCACAGCGGGTTTTTCTCTGTTGCCTCTTTCCCGCTGTACTGACCCTTTTAAAGTGATGGTTTACCTGCACGTGTGCCTGTTCCGCAGCTCCACAGCCACCCTGTCTGTCCCACCACCCCTGATACAACCGGCTTTAATTTCACAGTACTTTATGTGCTAGAGGAAATCAAATCCTTCTTGACTCCACACTGAGCCTGGCGTAGGGTTCACTAGTGCAGTACAGAACTGGCTTCTCACAATAGTGCTGTGGTCTCAGGGGCTTGCCCTCAGCAGACAACCCACATTCTTCCTTTGGCCTCTGCAAGAGAATCGAGGGCACAGTTACAAGTCTGGTGTAAGCACTCCCTCAAACAGCATGGGTGAGAAGAAAGTGTTATCTGGCTTTTCTGTGTCTCTCGAGGGTTCGCTCTTCCTCATCAAAATAGAAGTTGATACAGGGCTCACTAATTTTCAGCTATCTGGAAGTTTCTGATATTGGGTTCTTTCTACTAAGAAAAATTTCATGATATTTTTGTCTTTTATCACTTATCTCTACACCCAAGAAATCCAGGAGAACAGAGAGCAGATTCTCATTTTGGATTCTCTTCCAGCTGGAGGAAATGCCTTTGAAGCAGAAATGATTTGGAGTGTAATATCAGACAGATGTTACTGAGGTACAGACCTATATACCAGCACCATGGAGCCATGGAGTACAGAATAATTCCTAGTAGATTTAAGAGGAAAAATGCAATAGAAAATAAAATGTGCTGTGCCTGGCAGGCAGGATTCCTCTTTTACTCAAGATTTCCAAATGTTCTGAACTTCTTCATTGGGATTTTTTGCAAGTATCCACCACACCAGAATAAAGCTTGCTGGAGAAATTGTAAAGCCTCAAACAGAACACAAGTTGCACTGGGATTGCATGAATGGGTATTTTATTTGTGGAAAAGAAACTGTGTGAACTCCGGGTTGGAGAAATTAGAACTAGGCAGATTTGCCCATGATCACCCACTTTAAGCTTGGCAGTTTTCCTGGCACAAACCTGGTGAGTCTGTTTCCCTACATAAGTCTTGGCTCTCTCTACCTACTATCTGCACTATCTTTTTTCATACAAATTATTTTGCACTATACATTACTGTATTTACTCTATAGCTATTCATATCATACAAAGGGCAGAATTGTAAACAAAAATATCACTCTGAATGGACAATTAAAGTGGTATAAACACTTCTTTTGTCTCCACTCCATTTTTGTTTTGCACACTAACTCTGTAAATCAACTTCTGTGTATGATTCCTGTTATAATTATACTGGTTTGATTAAGTTAAGGTGGCTATGCTTAAATAAATCACAAATAGGGTAGCTGAAAGCCCTGAGCCAGCAGGCATGTTCATGCCAAGTCTATTGATTTGGGAGACTTACAGAACCTTGGAGAAAATGCCAAAAGGGTGGGCAATGAACAAAGAGTACCAATTTTATACAGAAAGAGAAAGATATTCCCAGAAAGTAAATATTACAGAATTAATCTGATACTATCTAGTAACAACAAAAACAACAACAACAAAAATAACAAAATAGTAATAGCTTGAGGACACTGAAATAATTTGGGAGCACTTTGGAAATAATTACAGTTAAACATAGCTTTACTGAGAATAGTCACAGCAAGACTAATTTAACTTTAATCTTATTGGAGTTTTTGTTTTATTTAGAGATTGAAACCAGGGCCTTGTACATGCTGAGTAAGCACTCCACTACCTACCCACATCCCCAGTCCTGTTTAGTTGCTTTTTAAGGAAAAACCATGGAGATGGTATATTTTAATTTTGTGATGTTTTAATAGACAAAATAAAGAATAATATTGATTTATGACTTGTATCACATCACAGTGTGGAATCCTTCATAATTTTGCATTTAGTTCCATCTAGGTCAACATTTTTCTTTAGTACCTGGACTGACAACTGCAGAACAATTACACTTTGGTTTGGGATTACTAAAATCTGGATAGAAAAATAGTATTAACATTGTAATTAATATTTCCAGAATAAAAGCCCTCAGGAAACTAAAATAGAAAAGCAAAACTAATAAAACATCTAATGAGAAAAATAAACACTTCACAAAGGTGCAAAATTTAGCTTTACAGGCACAGAATTGAGCAGATCTGTGTTAATATATAGACAGCTTCAGGTGGGAACAAAACTTTTCACTAATTGAAAGTACAACATGAGAGGCTGGAGAGATGGCTCTGCAGTTAACAGCCCTGGCTGCTCTTGCAGAGGAGCTCGGTTCAGTTCCCAGCACTTACTGGCAGCTAACAACCATCTATAACTCCAGTTCCCAAGGGATCAGATGCCCTCTTCTGGCTCTCCACAGGAATTGCAAGGCAAAGGTACACTTACATACATACAGGCAAACACTCATACTCATAAATAAAAATAAAAACAAAAAAAAATGGGTCAATCACATGATGTATCTGCTGAAAAGCGGCTGCAATATTTGCTTCCATTTCCAATCCCAAAGAAAAAAGGAAAGTTCTGCTTCTTTCTGAACTCCATACTCAGCCACAGTGGTGTCTTCTTATACTGACTTCACAGGGGCACGTCTGATCCATCTTCCATAGGACAGCCTTTGAAATATTTGAAGGTAGCTCGCAAAGTACCTATTCTAAGCTAAAAACGAGGACAGTTTCTTGTGCATAAGACTGCTCTATACACATTTACCAACATTGCTTTGTAAATGTGTCACGGAGGCCTGGACAGGATGCTCCAGATGGGATGACTAGCAGATAAGAAAATGGGGCCTTCACTTGCTTTGTGTAGTTCAATTTTATGTTAGTGCAATCTAAAATTATGGTGGTGCTACATTAGCTATTGCATTTGATATACTATAACTTGACTATTTGTCAGCAAGAATAAAGAGATACTCAGTAAACACATATCCTAGGTAAGTATGAAATTTAAAATGTGAAGCAGGTTTGATGACTTGTGCCTATAATACCAGCACTTGGGAGTGGAGGCAAGTAGGTCACTGCAGGTTCAAGGCCACCCTGAACTACATAGTAAATTCTATGATAGCCTGGACTACAGAGTGAGACCCAGTCTTGAAACAAACAAACAAACAAACAAACAAACAAACAAACAAACAAAAATATGTAAATCTGAGTAAAGCTCAAGGCCGGCATCCCTGCATATGCAAGGCTGAGGCTAATTTAAGGCTAGTCTGGAGTACCGTGTGAGGCCCAATTTCAAAAAACTAATAATGATAAACTACAGATAGCATTGCATGTCTGTAATCTCTACAACTGGGAGGTAGAGGCAGAAGGAACTGGAAAGTGAAGGGAAGGAGAAGGGAGGGGAGGAAAGAAGGGAGGGAGGGAGGGAGGGAGGGAGGGAGGAAGGAAGAAAGAAAAGAAAATTTGGATGTTTTGTGTCTACTTGTGGCAAAGATTAAGAATAATTTGAGGATGTAAAGATGTGTGAACTTTTTGTTTAGTTTGCCTCTGAATACATTGCTATATTTTATAGGATGATTCTTTTGGTTTAATGAGAATTTTGTCTTTTTGTGATGTTCTATATGTGGTAAACTGGGTTCCCCCAGACCCTTATTGGCAGTCAATCCACATTATTCATATATAACCAGTTTTGTTTTGTTTCATTTCATCTTGTTTAAGCCTAGCAGGATTTCTTCCTATTATAGTTCTTCCCATTATATATTACCCATAATTCCAGATTACTGAATTAGGGGACTGAATTGTTTTTGTATTCAGCTTTATGGCATCGAGCTCTAAAATAAACCAAAGCTAAACTCACTCTCTTTTCAACTCATTCATTTGTTTTATTTTTTTCCTAGCCTGGAGAGTGAACACAAAATCTAGTGCTCAGCAAATATTCTACCACTGAGCTACATCTTCAGCCTTTTTTATTTTTTATTTTGTTAAGGTAAAGTGGCTGTTTTATTTAAATTTAAACTAGTCAAACTGGTACTGATTTTCCTTGATGTAACAAGTATAAAAATCTTCCTACAAATATTAATGAACAAAGTGAGGCTCATAGTGAGACAGAAAGAGGTAACCAAGGGTTCGGTAACAGACAGAAACACACCATCATATGCAGCTTTAGTTTAGTTTTGAGGTAAGATCTTACTACACATATGTAGTCCAGGCTGATCTTGAACTTGCTATGTAGTCTAGGCCGGCCTCAAACTTCTGACCTTCCTGCCTCACTGTCCAGAGTGGCCACTATACCTTGATAGATATATCTTTTTCTTTAATTTTTATTTTTTTACTTTACGTCTATGAGCATTTTGCCTGTGTGTATGTAACTGCATCCATGTTGTGCAAAACCAGAAGAGGCCATTAGAGGGCATCAGACCCCATGGAGCTGGAGTTATGGATGGTTGTTAGCCACTATGTGGGCGATGGGAACTGAACCCTGTCCTCTGCAAAAGTTTCCAGTGCTAGAACTGCTGAGTCATATCTACAGGCCCTAGATACATCTTTATATATTTACTTCCTATAGTTTTAGATTCTATATCCTGAACATACTTCACTTAGACTGGATCCATAGCTAGGGCCATCCTTTCTGTGTCTGTAGCAGGAAGAGTGATTTAAGTCCCTTTGATCAGACTCTAGGTAACCCTTACTCCAAGTTGACACACTGTGTATAATTTGATCCAAGATTCCAAGTAGAAGACAGGCCTTGTGTGGTTCAGTGCAACAGCCCTGGCCTAATGCATACCTCCAGCACAAAACCAAACAAAAAGACACAGCTATATAGCTCTAAAACAAATGCACCAATACAGGGCCACAAATATAGCTCAGTGGTAGAACAGGCACCTAGCATGTTCAAGGTTAGATCTCTGGCACCAAAAGAAAAATGAAAATAAAGGTAAAACAATATTTTAAAAATTCCTTTTTTCTTTTTTTAAATTTTTATTTGTTTATTTTTAAGGGATTCTATAATATAAGAGCACAGTTGTTTTCAGATCACATTAACATTGCTCACTTTGCCATATAATTAGGTAATTGGTGCTAGCATCCACAGATGAGGGATACCATTCATTGTTTGCTTTTCCTGGACCATGTTACTTCACTCAGCATGATATCTTCTAGTTCCAGCCATTTACCTGCAAAAATCACGATGTCTTCTTTCTTTTTTTTTTTTTTTCGAGACAGGGTCTCCTTGTAGCCCCATCTGGCCTGGAACTCACTCTGTGACCAGGCAGGCCTTGAATTCACAAAGATCCGCCTGTCTCTGCCTCTCAATTGCTAGGATTAAAGGCGTGTGTCACCACACCCAGCTTTCTTTACCACTGCATAGAACTCCATTGTGTAGATGTACCACATTTTCTCTATCCACTCCTCATTTGAGAGGCACTTGGGTTGGTTCCAGCTCTTTGTATTGTGAAGAGAGCTGCAATAAACATGGCTATGCCTGTATCTCTGCAGTAAGATGAGTCTTGTGGGTACATACCCAGGAGTGGTATGGCTGGGTCAGGAGGCAAGTTCATTCTGGGTCTTCCAAGGGTTCTCCACATTGCTTTTCATAGTGGCTGTATGAGTTTGCATTCCCACCAGCAGTGGATAAGTGTTCCCCTTTCCCCACAACCTCTCCAGCATTTGGTATAACTTNGACTACAGGAATATAGTCTGGACACCTGATTGATCAACATACCTGTGCATACAAGCTTCTCCAACTGGACTATGGGAATCTTGGGTTGTTCAAAATTTGGACATAGATACTTGCAAAATGCACCAATTACTTAATTGTATGACATACTGAGTAACATCAATGTTATCTGCAAACAACTGTGTCATTGCATTGTAGAATCCCTTAAAAAAATAAAAAATAAAAAATAATAATAATAAATAAAATTTTAAAAATAGTATAAAAAAATAAAGGCTAAGGATGTAGCTTGGCTCAGGAATAGTATGCTTGTTCAGCATGTGCAAGGGCCTAGTTTCAAATTCCACCTCTGCATAAGACAAGGAAAGTGGTGGGCCCCCCAGGAAGCAGAAGCATGTGGATCTCTGTGAGATCCAGGCTAGCCTCCTCTCCATAGTGAGTTCCAGATGGGCTGGGACTAGAGAGACCCAGTCAAAAAAAAGTGGGAAATTGGAGAGCTGCCTCAGCAGTTAAGAGCACTGGCTGCCCAGATTCAGTTCCTACCACTAACATGGCAGCTAACAACCACTTGTAATTCCAGGTCCAGGGCATCCTGTATCATCTTCTGATGACTGTGAACATTGCACGATGTGGGTGCACTTACATATATGCAGACAATGCACTCATACACATAAAATGAGAATAATAAAATATATTTTAGAAAAGTGAGCAAAAGGCCTGAATTGACACACTTTACGAAAGAAGACATAAAGATGGAAGACCAGGATGTAGAAGATGCTCAGCTTCCAGAGAACTACAAATTAAAATCACAACAAAAATGACTAGATATCTATTAAGATGGCTATAATTCAAAGCATTGATAATGAAATGAAGTAACAAGAACTGTCATTCAGCAAGAGGAGAGGGGAGGAGAGTTGGGGTAGTGAGAGAGAAGAGAGGAGGGGAGAGGAGAGAAGAGAAGAGAGTGGGGGGCAGGTATGATCAAGATATACTGGTGTTTGTATTTGAAAATATCATAAAATATTCTTCCATACAGTTACTACAGTCATCTAAAACACACACTTTGGCATTCATTACTGGTGTGAATACAAATGGCTCAATCACTTTGAATGAGAGTCTGGAAGTCTATTAAAAAACTAAACATCCAAACAAAAGGACCGGGTCAAAGAACTGACTGAAACAGTAAACTTCTGCCCAAACCAATAAACCTCTGCATAGAAAAAATTTTAAAAGACTGAGAAAAAGATGCAAGACATGTATGGCAAAATGCCTGAACTTGGGTGGGGTGGGAGGCATGGAAAGGGGAATGAGTGTAAATTGGACTGAGAAATGTTGTTGGAAATGCATAAAACTCCAATAAAAATATTTTAAAAACTAAACATCCATTTATTATGATCCAACAGACACTCCTTTTTTGCCGACCTCCACAAGGATGTTTGTTGCAGCTTTACTCCTAATTGCCAATGCTTGGAAACAATGAGGAAGATATCCTTCAGGATGAGAGTACATAATTTATGGTCAATCTGAATTGGAATATCACTTGGGGCTAAAGAGAATGAACTCTCAAGTCACGAAGAGATATGAAGGAAACTGAAATGTATACTCTTGAAAGAAATGAAAGTAACCAATCTGAAAAGACATTGTGCTATACAATACTAAATACATGATGTTCTGAAAGGGGAAAAACTATGGAGACCGTAAAAGGATGAATGATGGTGGTGGGTAGAGGGTAGGGAGTGATGCAGACTCAGAACACTGAGGATTTTTAGGGCAGCGAAACTAGACTGTTCAGTTTTTCTCTGATCCAAAAACTCTCCACTTATTTGGAAAAATCAGTGGACCCTTACAGCCCCTCTTGGCTAGGTGGCAGCCATGGTGCTGTGGTGTTACCTGTGATGCACAAACATGCTCAATGTCCTCAACATGTCAACAGAGCTATTATACACACTGCTGGAACTACTCGCATTGACTTAAAGCTTCAGCCGAAGGTTTATACCAGGACCCGAGTTAGAGTCAAAGGTTATTATAGATGTAGAACAGAATGGAGAGGTGAGATTTATATTTTCTGTAAGTTCAGAGAGAATGGCCTCTGGAGTAGTGGCCAGGGAGAATACACAGCTTGAAAAGGAGGATCAGAATTTCACACAGCACTGTGCTACATCCTATTCCAAAATAAGGACAAAAAACTTGTCACTCAAAGATAATGTACAGAAAAGAAATTAGCAACCACAGTGAGAAAGGGGTGGGATGTGTCTTGTGACTCAAAGGTTAAGAGTACAAAGCCAGCGCTAGTCAAGGAGGAAATACAAAGACCAGGGGTTTGTTGGCAAGTCTCAGAACTGCATGTCAGTGTGAAAGGGACTAAAGAAACAAAAGAATGGAAATGAGTCTAAAACCACTTTCAGTTAAGTGCAAAATAAAAATTCTAAGTGATTAAAAAGCAATGCAATAATTAATTAGGTAGTACTTTGAAAGAAATAATGAATCCTACAATCATTAATACCTTCAAGTCAAAGAAACTCTATCTTCTTACACCCTTAATTCCTATAATTTTGGATAATTATTTTTTAATTTTTATTTATTTTTGTATGTGTGTATGAATGTACTGTCTGCATGTAGGTTTGTGCACCTGTGTCGTGCAATGCCGTGGAGGTCAGAAGAGGGTCTCGGATACCCCTGGAACTGGAGTTCTCCTGGAATTGGAGTTACAGACAGTTCTTAGCTGCCATGTGGTTGTTGGGGATTGAACCCGGGTCCTCTGCAAGAGCAGTCGGTGCTCTTAACCACTAGGCTATCTCTCCATCCCAATTCCTATAATTTTGAAAATAGAATGTCCAGAATCCCTAGGAACAGCTGGGATGTGAAATGGGTGGTGACAGTTTTCTCTTGACAGGTGTGAAGGTAAAGTGCAATGCTTATGGAGGTCTCCAAAGTAGAGTGAAAGAGCTGGATGCATGTAGGTTAGAGGGCAAATCCATCAGTGGAGAGAGCCTGGACAGAGGGATAAAAGGGAGGGAAGGACAATACTGGGTGAGAAGAACCAACAGAGCTATTGCTAACATTTCAGCAATATCAGGCAAAACTGTAGTTTCTAAAGGAATCTAAAAATCTGACTTTTGTGGAACTGGCTATACAGTATGTCCTTGTCCAGGACAACTAAGCACATTTGTGGTAATGTGCTCCTTCTAAGAGAGATGCAACTCTGTCCTGCTAAGGGAGAAGTGGGAGAAGTAGCTGCCCATGGCCACCTGGGGAGCTGGCACCTCGGCACAGGCTGTCAGTAGGCTGCTATCTGCAGCCCAACCTCAGTGGCCACTGCCTCTCTCAGGTTCTTAGCCTGGGATGATGCACCACCACCTTGTCTAGCTGTGTTTCCTTCACCAGTCCAGGAGTTGATGACTCTCAGGACTGAAATTTCATCCTGGTGCCTGATTGGCTCTCCCCAGACTACACTGCAATTCACTCTCCAGGCTGGTGATCTGCTAGGCCTCCATCCAGCCAAACCACTAACACACCAGGCTGGTGGTCTGATAGACCTCCTTCCAGCCCTGCTAGCACATGATGAGACTCAGGCCTGCTTCAAGCTACACACATGCAAAGTAACAGACCCGAAATCTTGTCAGATGTTGGTGAAGATCTGTTTATTTTATGTTGCAAGTCACTTTTATAGGCTGAATGATGTCACCTCTTAGGGCCAATCCCAGACCCCTGAATCACACCTCCTGCATACATCATCTGCTACTGCTCCACCCAGCCTCATGTGGGTGGGTCACAAGTTGGATCATAAGCTGCTCTCTCATGGAGCTGGGTCAGAGAAGTCTCATGACTCCCATCTGTGACCCCTGGGAGATGCTGGCTGGAAAGCCAGCCCATTCATATCTAACTCAAACTGGATTTCCCTACACACATTCTCCACTGCAATAGCCTGTCACTCACCCACCTATGTCCACTTTGCTCCCAGAAGTTTATTCCCTAGTTTTTCTACATGCAAATACAAACATGTTAAAAATTTAAATATCTGCATGGTTCCTGTTGCTCTTAAGAAGAGTTGACTATGCCCCATGGCCTGGTCCTGACAACTCATTCTTCAACTCATCTGGGTGTTTAAGTTTCTTCTTGGCTCCTGACACTCCATGCTCTTTCACTTCCTTACCTCGTGCATGCTCCCAATTATTGGTGGCTGCTTTGCCCAGTCATTGTTCAACTCCTTGCTTCATTTGGTAAGCTGCTGTTCATCCTTCCACTGCCACCTTTGTTCTCATAGCCTTTCTAGCCTCCTTACCTAGGGAGTTCATTTTGATATACTGTACCATGTCTCTATCTTCATCTCAGTAAACATGGTGAATTTTGTTCACTTTTGTGATATTTGACCAATGAAAACGTCTGTTCTCTCCACAAGACACAATGAACTGCAACCTCGAAGAATATAGGTTTCCATCTTTCTACCCACATTGCAACCTTAAGTACTGTGATGGTTAATCCTGGTTGTCAACTTGACTGGACTAAGGAACAACTAAGAGAAAAAGGATCTTCAGATTGGACCACCTCAACCCGGATGGCCCATCCCAAATGTGGGCATTACCTTCTGCCAGCAGGCAGTATAAAAGGCCATGGCAAAGGGAGCTGGTTCCTTTTTTCCTGCAGCTTGCCTCTCTCAATGGTGAGTTTGTCTTGCTGCTGTGATCAACCGTTCGGATCCCAGCATGTACTGAGACCAGCAGATCTCCTGGAATCCACTGGGCCTTCAGCACCAGATTGGGACTACTGAGACATCCAGCCTTGCGGACTGAGCAGTTCCCTGGATTCTCAGCCTCTCCAGTGCAGTGCAGCTACTGTTGGACTACTTGAGCTCTGTCATGTGAGCAAATCAATAAATTGTATATAGCTATATATTTGTCCTGTTGCTTCTGTTTCTTTAGAGAACTCTGACTAATACAGATTTTGGTACCAGAAGTGGTTCTAGAGAAACAGAATTGAAAGGATGAATTTCTTTAGTGGGCTTGGTAGCCTCTGGAGCCAGCTCTCCAACCCAATGAAGCCTAGAGTTACTGAAGGCTCTCCTGGTGGCATGAAGAGGAATGATAATCCTTGGTGCAGACTATTTGAACTAATTATGAAGATAGATCCATTTGACTCACCTAACTCACCTCTTGTGAGAAGCAAGGAATTTAGTGACTCTATATATAAAACGTTCGAGAAATTGCAGAAAAATCAGGAAAATAATGATGTTGCCTTGTTGCTCCTAGCATGTCTGGATAAACTGTTAGACGAAAATATGGAGCTCGGTGATAAAAATGACCAGCTCCGGATTCGAAACAACAGTTTAAAGGTTTCCAAGTGTGCTCTGGAAGAGAATCTTCTCTCCAGCAGCCAAAGAGCTAAAGCAGCAGAAAATCAAGCTGGAGCCCTTATTATACGGTTGGCTGATTTACAACGCAAATTTAATTCCCAGCCACGAAAAGTGTCAGCAGTTAAAGTGAGAGCACTGGTGGGGAAAGGGTGGAACCCTGAAACTTGGGATGGAGATGTGTGGGAGAACTATGATGATGAGGATTTTGAACCCTCGGATTCTGAGGGATTTTCTTTATCTGAGGAATTAACCTCCCCACCCTCAGCAGAGAATCCACACCCTGCAGATCCCTCCTCCCCACCCTTGCCTGAGGAAATTAATCCCCCCCTCCCAGTGGGAGCTGATGTCCCTCAGGGCCCAACAATTGTTGCCTCTAGACCTATAACCAGATTGAAGTCTAAGCAAGCCCCTCAAGGTGAGATAGAAAGTGTGGTCCACGAGGAGGTGCGATATACTACTAAAGAAATTAATGAGTTTGCTGATTCATTCCGGCAGAAGCCTAAGGAATATGTGTGGGAATGGATTTTAAGGGTGTGGGATAATGGTGGAAGGAATATAAAATTGGATCATACTGAGTTTATCGATATGAGCCCACTGAGTAGAGATTCTAGGTTTAACATGGAAGCTCGAGCAGTTAAAAAAGGTGTTAAAAGTTTATTTGAATGGTTGGCTGATGTATTTATTAAAACATGGCCTACTAACAGCGAGTTAGAGATGCCTGATATTCCTTGGCTTAGTATTGATGAAGGGATTGTGAGGGTCAGGCAGATGGGCATGCTCGAGTGGATTCGAAGTGTAAAACCACATTCTCCACAATATGAGGACCCAGAGGACATGCCACTCACTGAATTTATAAGATGGAAAGTACTGAGAGAGACACCAGAACATTTGAAGAGCTTTGTTTTTGCTCTATTTCTTATGCCAGATCTTACAGTTAGAGAAGTTGTGGCTCGTTTGCATAAATTAAATGTACACGTAGTAGGTCTAACAGGACCTCAGGGTAGGCGTCAGGTGGCAGCACTGAATCGCAGAAGGCCAGATGAGCGTAGTTACAGTAATTATCATAATGGGTGGCAAAGGCAAAACAATACCTATAATGGCATGACCCGAAATGATCTTTGGAACTGGCTAATTAATCATGGTGTTCCCAGGAACCAAATACATAAGAAGCCTACTAAGTTTTTATTTGATCTGTATAAGCAGAAAAGCTCTAGAACGAATGACAGGAAGTCAACATTTGATTTTAGGAGTAGCGAATCCCGCCCAGTTGACCGGTTTCCAGACTTGAGACAGTTCACAGACCCAGAACCCCTTGAATGAAGGGGTGGCCGGGTTCCAGTGAGGAAGGACCTTGTCACAATACCAAAGAGTTATGCTGTTTGCCTTCCTCCTGTCCTTCCCCAGAGGGACCTGAGGCCTTTTACTAGGGTAACTGTACACTGGGGAAAAGGAAATAATCAGACTTTTCGAGGCCTATTGGATACTGGTTCTGAGTTGACACTGATCCCAGGAGACCCTAAAAAGCATTGTGGCCCTCCGGTTAAAGTAGGGGCCTATGGAGGTCAGGTGATAAATGGAGTTTTGGCTGAAGTCCGACTCACGGTGGGCCCAGTGGGTCCCAGAACGCATCCCGTAGTTATTTCCCCAGTCCCAGAATGTATAATTGGGATAGATATAATTAGAAATTGGCAGAATCCCCACATTGGTTCCCTGATCTGTGGAGTGAGGGCTATTATGGTTGGAAAGGCCAAATGGAAACCATTGGTGTTGCCTCTACCAGGGAAAATAGTGAACCAAAAACAGTATCGTATCCCTGGAGGGATTGCGGAGATTAATGCCACTATCAAGGATTTGAAAGATGCAGGGGTGGTGATTCCTACCACATCTCCATTTAACTCTCCAATTTGGCCTGTGCAAAAGACAGATGGATCATGGAGAATGACAGTTGACTATCGAAAACTCAACCAAGTAGTGACACCAATTGCAGCCGCTGTACCAGATGTGGTGTCCTTACTCGAGCAGATTAATATGTCTCCTGGTACCTGGTATGCAGCTATTGATCTGGCCAATGCTTTTTTCTCAATACCGGTTCATAAGGACCACCAGAAGCAATTTGCTTTCAGCTGGCAAGGCCAACAGTATACCTTTACTGTCTTACCTCAGGGGTATGTTAACTCTCCAGCGTTGTGCCATAACTTAGTTAGAAGGGATCTTGATCGCCTGACTCTTCCACAAAATATCACACTGGTCCACTATATTGATGATGTTATGTTGATTGGACCCAGTGAACAGGAGGTAGCAGCTAGCCTAGACTTGTTGGTAAAGCATATGCGCATGAGAGGATGGGAAATAAATCCAACTAAAATTCAAGGGCCATCTACCTCGGTGAAGTTTCTAGGAGTTCAGTGGTGTGGAGCATGCAGAGACATTCCTTCTAAGGTAAAGAATAAGTTGTTGCACCTGGCCCCTCCCTCCACCAAGAAAGAAGCACAACGTCTGGTGGGTCTTTTTGGATTCTGGAGGCAGCACATTCCTCATCTGGGTGTGTTACTACGACCCATATATCAGGTGACTCGTAAGGCAGCAAACTTTGAGTGGGGCTTGGAACAGGAAAAGGCTCTTCAACAGGTCCAGGCTGCAGTGCAGGCTGCTCTGCCCCTAGGGCCATATGATCCAGCAGACCCAATGGTGCTTGAGGTATCAGTGGCAGATAGAGATGCTGTCTGGAGTCTGTGGCAGGCTCCCATAGGGGAATCACAGCGGAGGCCCTTGGGATTTTGGAGCAAGGCTCTACCTTCATCTGCAAACAACTATTCTCCTTTTGAGAGACAGCTCTTAGCCTGCTATTGGGCCTTAGTGGAAACTGAACGTTTGACAATGGGCCACCAAGTCACCATGCGACCTGAGCTGCCCATCATGAGCTGGGTGTTATCTGACCCACCAGACCATAAAGTAGGACGTGCACAGCAACAGTCCATTGTCAAATGGAAGTGGTACATACGGGACAGGGCCCGGGCAGGCCCTGAGGGCACAAGCAAGCTACATGAAGAAGTTGCCCAAATGCCTATGGTTCCCACTCCTGTTACAATGTCTCCTGGGCTTAAGCATGCACCTATGGCTTCATGGGGTTTGCCCTATGATCAGTTGACTGAGGAAGAGAAGACTAGGGCCTGGTTTACTGATGGTTCTGCACGCTATGCAGGCACCACCCAGAGGTGGACAGCTGCAGCATTACAGCCAATTTCTGAAACAACCCTAAAGGACACTGGTGAAGGAAAGTCTTCACAGTGGGCAGAACTTCGGGCAGTGCACATGGTTGTGCATTTTGCCTGGAAGGAGAAATGGCCAGAGGTTCGATTATATACTGATTCATGGGCTGTAGCCAATGGTTTGGCTGGATGGTCAGGGACTTGGAAGGAGCATGACTGGAAAATTGGTGAGAAAGACATTTGGGGAAGAAGTATGTGGATAGAGCTCTCTGAATGGTCAAAGGATGTGAAGATACTTGTGTCTCATGTAAATGCTCATCAAAAGGTGATCTCAGCAGAGGATGATTTTAATAATCAAGTAGATCGGATGACTCGTTCTGTGGATTGTCAGCCTCTTTCTCCAGCTATCCCTGTTGTTGCTCAATGGGCCCATGAACAAAGTGGTCATGGTGGCAGAGATGGAGGTTATGCATGGGCTCAACAGCATGGACTCCCACTCACTAAGGCTGATCTGGCTACAGCTGCTGCCGAGTGCCAGATTTGCCAACAGCAGAGACCAACATTGAGCCCCCGATATGGTGCTATTCCCCGGGGTGACCAGCCAGCAACCTGGTGGCAGGTTGACTACATTGGACCACTTCCATCATGGAGGGGACAGCGTTTTGTTCTTACAGGAATAGATACTTATTCTGGTTATGGATTTGCCTTTCCTGCACGTAATGCTTCTGCCAAAACTACCATCCAGGGACTTACGGAATGCCTTATCCACCGTCATGGTATTCCTCACAGCATTGCTTCTGACCAAGGAACTCACTTCACAGCCAAAGAAGTGCGACTGTGGGCCCATGGTCATGGTATCCACTGGTCTTACCATGTTCCCCACCACCCAGAAGCAGCTGGCTTGATAGAACGATGGAATGGCCTCTTGAAGACACAGTTACAGCGCCAATTAGGTAGCAATACCCTGGAGGGCTGGGGCAAGGTTCTCCAGCAAGCAGTATATGCTTTGAATCAGCGTCCACTATATGGTACTGTTTCTCCTATAGCCAGAATTCATGGGTCCAGGAACCAAGGGGTGGAAGTGGGAATGATTCCACTCACTATCACCCCTAGTGACCCAGTAGGAAAATTTTTGCTTCCTGTACCCACGACCTTGCGTTCTGCTGGTCTAGATGTTTTGGCTCCAATGGGGGGAGTGCTTTTGCCAGGAGATACAGCAAACGTTCCATTGAACTGGAAGCTAAGACTTCCCCCTGGCCACTTTGGGCTTCTACTGCCTTTAAGCCAACAGGCTAAGGAAGGAATAACAGTAGTAGGAGGAGTGATTGATCCAGACTACCAGGGGGAAATTGGACTTTTTCTCCACAATGGGGGCAAGGAAGATTATGTCTGGAAGGCAGGAGATGCTGTAGGGCGCCTTCTGGTGCTACCATGTCCTATGATTAAGGTCAATGGGAAACTCCAACAACCCAAACCAGACAGGACAATAAATGGCCCAGACCCTTCAGGGATGAAGGTATGGGTCACTCCTCCAGGGAAAGAGCCAAGACCTGCAGAGGTGCTTGCTGATGATGGAGGAAATACAGAATGGGTAGTAGAAGAAGGTAATCATAACTATCAGCTGAGGCCATGGGACCAGTTACAGAAATGTGGATTATAATAGATAATAACTTTTGTCCTGTTTGGTTAAGAATGTGCTTGTTTATATATATATATATTAAGCAGATACTTGTGTTGTTTCCTTTTGAATGTGCAACTGAGATAGGTGTTAAGTGTTGTCATATTTAGGTTATTAGATACTGAAGGACTAAGTGTTCCTAAAGGACATTACCACCTACTCTAAGATATAATGCTTCGCTATTGCACATGAGACACTTATAACATGTTAGGTGGAATTATGACCTTGCCATTGTTTGCAATTGACATTTAAGCATAACATAAGGAGAGGCTATTTATTGGGTGTCAAGTTGACAAGGGGTGGACTTGTGATGGTTAATCCTGGGTGTCAACTTGACTGAACTAAGGAACAAATAAGAGGAAAAGGATCTTCAGATTGGACCACCTCAACCCGGATGGCCCACCCCAAATGTGGGCATTACCTTCTGCCAGCAGGCAGTATAAAAGGCCATGGCAGAGGGAGCTGCTCCCTTTTTTCCTGCAGCTTGCCTCTCTCTCACTGGTGAGTTTGTCTTGCTGCTGTGATCAACCCTTCAGATCCCAGCGTGTACTGAGACTGGCAGATCTCCTAGAATCCAGCACCAGATTAGGACTACTGAGACATCCAGCCTTGCGGACTGAGCAGTTCCCTGGATTCTCACCCCCCCCCCAGTGTGGTGCAGCTACTGTTGGAATACTTGAGCTCTGTCATGTGAGCAAATCAATAAATTGTATATAGCTATATATTTGTCCTGTTGTTTCTGTTTCTTTAGAGAACCCTGACTAATACAAGTACTATTCTGGAATGAAGTGGGTATTCAATAAATTCTGAACAATTAATGTCATATAAAGATACTTCCATTGTTCTTCATTTTCTGTAGCCAGTTTCATGGATCGTAGAATTTTGCAGGCCTCATCAATAAAATGATGTGTTAGATACTAAAAAAAAAGATGGTAAAAGACTTCAGAAAAATGAAATCAAACAGTGGACTTCCTGTCAATAGTTGCAGTTACATAAATACTAATGTTTGAAGGAGAACAAGATAGATGGAAATGACCAATGTGAACTCACTAAGAATTAAATTCCTATTTTTTGGTCGTATTTGTCATTAATATACTACTATTTTTTAAAGTTACCAGGATAGCAGCTGCCAAAGAATAAATTTCTAGTTACAGAGAGTCAATAAAAACTGTTTTTTTTCTCTCTTAGCCAGTGTCAGACATCAGGAGGTAATTCCTCTGTGATCATGTGGATTATTTTTTATTCCAGTAAATTTATGAGTGAGTGGGAACCCATTTTACTTCAATAGAAGAAACAGTAGATTGTGTGAACTTTATACTTATTTAGCATTAATAAAAAGAGCTGGTTTAGGCAATGTGACAGGAAAGGCATTTGTAAAAACTGTCTGGGTGTGCTTAGGGAGAGCTTAAACTACAGAGCAATTAGTACTCAGATTCAGACACAGATACTTCTTTGACAAAGAGAACCAAGATGAACTAGCTCAGCACTAGAGCAAAAACAATACACAGTGGGGAAGAGTGAGTATACTTCTAAGCAATCATTCTTGGCAGCTGTGCCTCCTGCAATGGAGAATGATCCCAACATGATATAATGTCTTTTGTTTAATTATTTTACTTACTTTTTATAATTTCATATATGTATATTTTTATCATATTCACCTCTCTATTCCCCTCTTCCATCCCCTCCCACTCCCTCTATAATCCTTCTTGTTAACACTTCACCCTCCTATTTTCATATTCTTTATTTTTGGTATTTTTGAGACAAGGTCTCCCTGTAGCCCCAGATGATCTGGAAGTAACTATGTAGACCAGGGTGGCCTTGAATTCACAGAGATCTGCCTCTGCCTCTCAAGTGCTGAGGTTAAAGGCTTGCACCATCATGCCCAGCCTCCTTTTTTAATATCTATCATATATATATATATATATATATATATGTAAACCTACTGAGTTTTATTAAGGTTGCTTGCATGTGCATAGGTGTGCATTCATTTACTGAATCATGGGCACCTTGCCAGTGGCTACACTTCTGAAGGAAAATGATTCCCTCAGCAGTCAGTAACTATTAACAGTTCCTCAAAAGGAGTGAGGCCTCATGCAGCCCTCGCCCATCCATACTGGAATGTTGCTGGGCTCAATCTCTGCAGGTTTATAAGGTAACCATAGCTGTAGTGAGTTCCTGAGTGCAGTGGCTGTCATAGAGGAAAAATTCTCCTCTATCCCATCCTCTAGCTCTTATTTTCCTTCCACTCCCTCATCTATGAAGTTTCTTGAGCTTTAAGGGAGGGAGTGTGATATATAGATGTCCCATTGATGGCTCAGCACTCACAGCCACTTACTCTCAGAACTTTGCCAATTATGAGTCTCTATGTTGACTGCCACCCACTACAAAAAGAAGCTTCTTTGTCCAAGGTTGAGAGTAGCACCAACCTAGTGTTCTAAGCACAAACATTTAGAAGACTGTTTGACAATATGTCCATTTAGCAAAATAATAATATTAGCTGTCCCCATGAGGCCTATTATATCCCCAGCCACAGACTTTTGACCAGATTTACAGTACCAGGCATGAATTCCTCCTAGGGAGCAGGTTTCAGATCCAATCAGGAAGTAGCTGACTACTCCATAATGTTTGTGCCACTATTGCACCAGTATGCATACCTTGTCTTTCAGATCAGTATCATAGCATGCAGAGTCCACCTATGGATAAGACCACTGATGAATTTTCTGCCCCAAGGGCCAACATAGCTACTTCTAGCACCACAAAAGCTAGGCACAGAAAAGAAGCTTCTAGGTCAGTTCCAGCTTGGTTTCTTTATGTTCTACAACCAAAGCATGTGATGTCTTCAGCAATAGTGTCTTGTCATCTTCTAATGGTGTGTAACCAAGAGCAATGACAATGGCTTGTATTTCTTTGAGGGGGTCTCTGGGATTTCCCTGAATAACAACTCACAGGGGAGGATCTCTCACCTGACATTGGGATTTTAATTTAATATCCTACACCATCTTATAAAAGCAATGTCCACCCATGCTGGTTACCTCTACTCAAATTCATTATTATTATTATTATTATTATTATTATTATTATTATTTTACAAAATAATGCATTTCTATAAAGCTTTCTGTATTATTCAGGGTTCTCTAAAAAAAAAAAAACAGAAGCAACAGGACGAATATATAGCTATATACAATTTATTGATTTGCTCATGTGACAGAGTTCAAGGAGTCCAACAGTAGCCATGCTGCACTGGAGAGGCTGAGAATCCAGGGAACTGCTCAGTCCGCAAGGCTGGATGTCTCAGTAGTCCTAATCTGGTGCTGAAGGCCCCATGGATTCCAGGAGATCTGCCGGTCTCAGTACACTCTGGGATCCGTAGGGTTGATCACAGCATCAAGACAAACTCACCAGTGAGAGAGAGGCAAGCCGCAGGAAAAAAGGGACCAGAACCCTCTGGCATGGCCTTTAATACTGCCTGCCAGCAGAAGATAATGCCCACATTTGGGGTGGGCCATCCGGGTTGAGGTAGTCCAATCCGAAGATCCTTTTTCTCTTATTTGTTCCTTAGTCCAGTCAAGTTGACACCCAGGATTAACCATCACACTTTCATACAACTTTAGTTTCAGCTAACCCTCCACGCACTCCTTTATCTCCCCCATTCCTGCTTAACCCTTTTCACTTCCAGTATTCCTGTCTCTACTTTCATGTCAAATGTAAGAAATTTCTATGTAAGATAACTGTATATGGTGGTACACACCTGTTCCACAGCTATGTAATCCCAGCTACTCAGGAGGCTGAGACTGGGAGATTTTTTTTTTTTTTGATCCCAGTCATTCAGTGCCAACCTCAGCAACATAGTGAGACCTTACATCAAAGAAAACATATGGATAAATAAATGTAAACATTTATAAACTCACTCATTGTCTAAAATATTATAAACGCATTAAAATACTTGAAAATAATAACCAAATGACCAATGTTAAAATGTTCTAGGATCCTTACATATTTCAGGTAAGATGATAAGATATATATCTAACTTCAAACTGTTAAATGGGCAAATCAGTTTCAAAGGTGTTTTGTGCTGTGACCTGAGGTGATATGAACCAATGTCTATTCACAACAAATAAGGTACTAATGACAAAACAAAGAAATAATTCTACTCTGGCCTAGCATAGTAAAACAACAAGTTTATTGGCATTACTTATAGCAATGTGAGTGACTTAAAGGCAATTACGCCCCCCAAAAGGCCAAGCTTCATACGAGATCTCCTTATCCAGCTTGCAGCCAGTTCCACCAAAAAAACCTCCTCTCTCTCAGCAATTGTTTACTGCTGTATGCCCTTGGGGAACTGCCTTGTGAACCCTGAAACTCAGAGACTCCTCAGTCTTACTGGTTTTGTTATTGCACTGACTTTTATAAGCTATACCTCTTTCTAAGAGGGAAAGTTTTAATTCAGAGAAAATAGCCATACAACAAAGGGTAATGATCAGAAGAATAAAATAATTAGACATAGAATTGGAATATACAATACTGCAACAGAATAAATAAATGAAATAAAACAAAATTTAACAAAAAATCAACAGAAACATAAATCCATTAGACTCATGCTTAAGAGAGAAAATTTTAAATATTTTCTTTATAATTTTATTATATGTGTATGAGTGTATTGCTTGCATGTATGTAAGTGCACTGCACTCATGTCCTGCAATGCACGTGGAGGTGAGAATAGGTTATAGACTCCCAGGGAACTGAAGTTATGGATTAAGCGGCCTTAACTGCTGAACTTTCTCTCCAGCCCCAAAAGACTGAAATTTTAAAATAATGGATTTTTAAATTCAGCTATTTCCTGCTGAGAGGAAAAGATCTCTTTTTAGATCTTTAGAACACAGAAAATTTCAAAGTAAATAATAGAAAACTATATTCCAAACAACTAACAAGTAAAGGAGTTGGAATAGCTATCATGATACATAAAATAAGTTTGAAGACAGTACTTTTTAAGTTTTTTTAATTTTATTTATGTTGTATGTGTATGAATGTACTGTCTGCATGTAGGTTGGTGCACCCGTGCCGTGCAATGCCGCGGAGGTCAGAAGAGGGTGTCGGATTCCCCTGGAACTGGAGTTAAAGATGGTTCTCAGCCACCATGTGGGTGCTGGGGATCGAACCTGGGTCCTCTGCAAGAGCAGTTGGCACTCTTAACCGCTAGGCCATCTCTCCAGCCCCAAAGAAGACAGTATTTTTTAAAGACAAAGAATCTTGACAAAAATATTCAATTCATTGGAAATACAATGGCTTCTACATTTATATGCACCTAATAAAACAAGCTCAAATATATTTTCAAAAATTGATACGACCTAGGAAGAAGCTGGCAAATCCACAATCTTATCTACTTGCTGATAATTCAAGCAGAAGAATATTAGCGGTTAATATAATTATGAACCAATGAATATATAGAGACCTTTACATACAGTAATTAGAAAATGCACGTTTTTCATGTGTACACCTAACATCTGTGAGAATAATTTCTATACTATAACATAAAAAATATGGTTCAAAGAACAGATAATACTGTTTGCACTTTGCATAAATAAAGTCTAAATTAATTACAAAATAAAATGCTTTTTAGCATTTGCCCATGTGGAAAACAGTTTGACAGTTGCTCAAAAAGATAAACACAGAATTACCATACAATCCAGTGATTGTTTTGCTGGGTACATTCCAAGAGATCCAAAAACATATTACCTTACACAGTAATGCTCATAGCAGAATTGTTCATAATAGCCCAATGTTATTGAGTAGCCATCAATAAGTAATGGAGTTCTTAAAATGTGGTGTATATGTACAACTGAATATTATGTAGACATGAAAAGTAACAAGTTGGGGCTGGAGAGATGGCTTAGCGATTAAGAGCTCCGACCACTCTTGCAGAGGACCCGGGTTCGATCCCCAGCACCCACATGGCGGCCGAGAACTGTCTGCAACTCCAATTCCAGGAGAACTCCAGTTCCAGGGGAATCCGACAGCCTCTTCTGACCTCCGCGGCATTGCACGGCACGGGTGCACCAACCTGCATGCAGACAGTACATTGATACACATACAGAAATAAAATAAAATAAAAAAATTTTTAAAAAAGAAAAAAAAAAGAAAAGTAACAAGTCATGACATATGTTTTAACATGAATGAATTTGGAAACACTAGGCTAAAATAAAGAACATATATATGGTAGGATTCCATTTAGATGAATCATCCAGAATATAGAAATAGAAAGACAGAAAGCAAGTTAGCAATTACGCAAGCAGAGGAATTAGACAGTGACTGATAATGAGTATGGACTCTCTCATTAGAATGAGACATTCATTTTATGTAATTAGATAATGCTTATGGTCATAAATAAATTATAGGAAACTAAAAACAGAAAGGGAAAAAAGAAAACAGATTACTCATAATAAAATGGCAGTCAAAGATAATTCTAATTAACAATAATAATACAATAGACTAATATCTTCACAGATCAAAGAGATTTACAAAAAGAACTAAGGTGTTATGCACAAATAAAAGTGAGACTTCTCTGCTCGTTAGTGAGTAGCCAGTTGTGCTTCTTTACAGGGCTCCACTCAAATAGCCTGCTGTACCTCTTCACTGTAATAAAGTTGCCCTTCTCCTTCACTTAAAAAAAAGTTGCTTCCTGTGCTGCTGAGATGTGAGAAAGCAGCTGTTTTATCGCCACAGAGCCATGTGTTACCAGGTCTTCCCTGGTATGATGGACTGTACTCCCTCAGATTGCCTGCAAGACACAAAAGTGAGGGGGTCGTGGGGACTGGCACCTAGCTTCCAGAGAGATGCTGGGGCCAGACAGCAGGCAGGGTCAGATTCTTGGCATGGACGACCTGTATATGAAGCTGAGAAAGTGAGTTTAGGGGCTGGAGAGATGGCTCAGCGTTAAGAGCCTGACTGCTCTTGCAGAGGACCTGGGTTTGATTCCCAGCACACGCTTGGCAGCTAAGAACAGTCTTTAAGCCAGGCATGATGGCACATGCCTTTAATCCTAGCACTCAGGAGGCAGAGGCAGGTGGATCTCTGTGAGTACAAGGCCAGCCTGGTCTACAGAGTGAGTTCCAGGCCAGCTGGGGCTACAGGGAGACCCTGTCTCAAAAACAAAAGTGAGTTTAAGTTGCAAAGGAGAGCTCAGAATTCTGGAGAGTCGGGCAAACATGGGATGGATTGGCTAAGGAAAGCTTCAGGCACCGAATGGAGCCAGTCAAGGGAGAGGCCCTATATGCTGCAGACCACAGAGCTGGAGCCCAAATGAGCCCATCGCGATGCTGGCCATGGACGCTGACTATTTGGTATTTTCTCTGCAAGCTTTCAGCCTTGCTTTGTTCTGTCTGTGCTACCCTCTTGCTCTCCCCTTTTGGAATGGAATGCTGACCCTTTGCACTGTCGATTGGAAGCATTAACTTTTCTATTATTATTTTACAGAGGCTTACTTTTGAACAGTGTTGGAACTGTAAGACTATGGACTGAATGTGTTTTCCATTATGAGATGGCCAGGAGCCTACGGGGTCAGGGGTGCAATGTTACAGTTTAACTGTGAAATGCCCCCCACAGGCTCATGTGTCTGAACCCTTGGTCTGTACTTGGTGGCGTTTGGGAGACAGTGGAATCTGTCCCTGCTTCTGTCCCTTTTTTTGCTTCCTTTTCTACTGAGAATGAGCAAACCAAATGCTCCACCCAGCCACCGACCACCATGTGCTCTCCACCATGATCTGCTATAGCCCCTGAAAGCTCTCCTCCTTTATTCAAACAATAAAAGTGAAATAAATGCTTTGTTCAGTCAAAAAATGGCAAGACTGTTCTACTTACAGACTGTGTTCATAACTTTTATGTGACAAATTGTCAAATTGACTAGATTCCTAGTACATTCAATTACACTGTAATATGGGTAGGTAGGCTTTTTACAATCAACTAAAAACCATAAGAGGTTTAAAAAAAACAAAAAAGCTGACCTCTCCAAAAGACACGGAATCCTTCCCTGGATTCCCAGCCACCCCGCACTGCTCTTTTGGGATTTCCCAGTCTCTAATTCCTGTAACTAAATTTTTATTTTTTTATTGTGTGTGTGTATATTTCTGTGTGTGTATGTGGGTTTGAGAGAGACAGACAGACAGAGAGAGAGAGACAGAGACAGAGACAGAGAGAGCACCAGAGTGTAGGAGCTAGCGTGACAAGGCACCCAAGTGCTACAGACAACTTTCAGGAGTCAGTCTTACCATCTGCCTTGTTGAAGCAGGGTTTATGGTGTTTCTGACATGCTGAATACTCTGGGATAGCTGACCCATGAGCTTCCAGGCAATTCTCCTGCCTCTACCTCCCATCTCACCATAGGAGTGCCAGGAGAACACATGTGTGTCACTACATGTTTGTTTTTAATGTGGTTTCCTGGAATCAAATGCAAGTCATCAGACAAACACTTCACTCACTAAGAGTCACCCTACCAATCCCAAATGAACTCTTTTTTTTTTTTTTTTTTTGAGTCAGGGTCTCACTTATCCCTGAGTGGCCTGGAACTCTATGTAGACCGCACTAACCTGGAACTCAGAGAGATCCACCTGCTTCTGATCCTAAGTGTTGAGACTAAAGACATGTGCCACCACATGTGGCTCAAATAAATTTTGATAGATATTAACAGAAGATTGATAGATAAGTAGGTAGATAAATAGATCCATTCTTAGTTCTATTTCTCTGAAGAAATGATAAGCTACAAACGTACACTAAAAATGTATGCAGTAAAAGTACTTTAATGAGAAAAAAGAATTAAAGTCAGGAAAAAAGGATGGTTCATGAGCACAAATAGTGAGCGGGAAATCAGTAAGATGCTAACAACACAAATAAATATTAAGCATTTGTAAAAGCAGGACATTAAGCCGGGCATGGTGGCACACACCTTTAATCCTAGCACTTGGCAGGCAGAGACAGGCAGGTCTTTGTGAGTTCAAGGCCAGCCTGGTCTACAGAGTGAGTTCCAGGCCAGCTGGGGCTACATGGAGACCCTGTCTCAAAAAGAAAAAAAAAAAGCAGGACATTAAAATGAAATTTTCCAAATAGACTTAGGCCAGCCAGATGGCTCAGCAGTAAAGTCACTGTCATCAAACCTGAGGACTAGAGTTTAATTCTGGGGACCACATAGTGGAAAAAGAGAATTGACCCCTACAAATTGCCCTCTGATCTCCACATTCACAACATGGCATATGCACACACACACACACACACACACACACATGAAATCAATCAATAAAATTTTAAATCTAATAAGAATTGTTTTAAAATTGGAAGAGAGGATATGGGGAAAACAGAAGTTGTCAGAGGAGTGTGAGGGGAAATATGATAAAAATACATTGTATATATGTGGGCTGGAGAGAGTCTCAGCTGCTCTTGGCAGAGGACCTGGGATCAATTCCCAGAACCCACGTGGCAGCTAACAACTGTCCTTAATTCCAGTCCCAGGGGATCCAACACCCTTTTCTGACTTCTCCAGGCACTGCACAACACAGGTGCACTTACATACATGCAGCCAATGCACTCATACATGTAACATAAAAATAAATAAACAAAATGCAGATAAATAAATAAATAAATTGTTTTTTTAAAAAAACATTGTAAAGCCGGCATGGTGGTGCATGCTGTTAATCCCAGTACTCAGGAGGCAGAGGCAGGCAAGTCTCTGTGAGTTCAAGGTGAGCATGGTCTACATAGCAAATTCCAGGCCAGCTGGGGCTACAGAGAAACCCTGTCTCAAAAAGACAAAAAAAAAAAAAATACTTCGTATATGCATATGAGATTCTAGAAATATAAGTTTTTAAAATAAATAAATATTAGAATGAAAAATCAAATAGAGAAAATTCACACTATATATCCATGTTTCTGCTGCTCTTTTCACAATAAGTAATAAATGGAAACAACCTAAATGTTCCTCATCTGAAATGGATAACGAAAATGTATTTACACAGTGGAGTTATACTCAGGGGTAAGGAAAGACAAAATTATGAAAATTCAGGTGAATGGATGGAACTAGAAACGATTATACTAAGTGAAGTAACACAGACTTGACTCAGAAAAGCAAATGATGTATGTGCTCCCTCATTTGTGGGTCTTAGCACCAATCCCTTATATGTGAGTCTATATCCTGATGGAACCACAGGAGCCAGGAAAATGGAAAGGAAGCATGGTGGTAAGGGGAGAGAAAGGGCCCTGAGAGAGGGGGGATAGTAGGAAACAGATGTTAAAAAGAGGAAAATGGGGATATTCAACTGGGAAAGGAGGAGGGAGGGAACATACAAGGAACCTTGGGAGTAAGGGGTGGGGGGAGAGACTCAAGAGAGAGGAGGATAACAGGAGATAGGCATTATCACGTAGAAAAAGGGAAAACGGAGGTACTTAAACTGGGGAGGGAGGAGGGAGGGACAAGGAGAGAAGAGAGATAAATAAAGCTTAGGTGGTATCAAAAGCCTGGTCTACAGAGTGAGTTCCAGGACAGCTGGGACTACGGGGAGACCCTGTCTCGAAAAGACCAAAAAAAAAAAAAAAAAAAAAAAGCCAGGGAGCAATGTATTACCACAAAATGCCCCCGAAAATATTCATGATATCTGAACATGAGTGCATGTGTATACCTGAAGGCCATGTAACAAGAAACACAGCACCAGACGGGAAAAACCTCCTTTCCGGTTATTGATCAGGGTAGTCCAAGAGACTTCCCGAATAACACAGGTCATTGCCACTGTCCTTTATGTCCTGCCAGAACTTGAAGGAAAGACCCTGTGGCTAAAGACAGGACATGAAGCAATGGAGCTGGAACTGACCCGGAAGCCTTCTCCCTGAAGACCGGCTCTCATAGTTCTAAAGGAGACTGTGGAAGCTGCTACCGGTGGGGGAAAAAATCAATGTTCAACACAGCTGTAAAGCCTAATAACCAGAGCAAATGGCAAAGCAAATTGTCTCTATTGGTGCAGTAGAGACACTTTTATCTAGAGAATAATCTCAGCTATCTAATTAAAGCTTTCTCAATGGAAAGGAACTCATGGGTGGCACTAAAACTATAGCCAAATTCACATGCCTGGAGAGGCCATAGATCTTTTTTTTTTATGTGTATGAGTGTACTGTCTGCATGTAGGTAGGTGCACCCATGTCATGCAATGCTGTGGAGGTCAGAAGAGGGTGTCAGATTCCCCTGGAACTGGAGTTAAGGACGGTTCTCAGCCGCCATGTGGGTGTTGGGGATCGAACCCAGGTCCTCTGCAAGAGGAGTCGGTGCTCCTAACCACTAGGCCATCTCTCCAGCTCCGAGATCATAGATCTTAGAGAAAACCCTATCTCTGTCATATCTCCAGACAAATGAAACTTCTTATGGTATGCTAAAATGGATCGTTATATTTACAGACAAATATACCATACATCACTCATCAAAAAGCTTCTTTTTCCAACAGATAGAGGAGGCTAATTAGAGAGTTCCACAACTGGTCACACACAGAGAATACAAGTCTCAGAGATTCCCAGCCCTAAGTGACACATCTACAGTAGAACCTCGGAACACCTAAGGCTCATGGAACATAGTGAAACAAGGAGTACATAGAATATTAATACACCCCTCGACTCTCGTCAGCAAGGCTTCTTCATACAACAGAGTGCGGTGCACACAGAGGGCCACAACTAGACAAGTTTTAGAGAATAAGAGACTTCGTGTCACTGGAGATGATTCCTATATTAAACCCCACCCACCCACTCAGGGACCATTGTGGAAGAGGGGGGAGGCAGGGTTGTTGCATGCACAAGGAAACAGAAGCTTTCAGGCCTCTGAGAACTTCCTCATATGAACTTGCCACGATGGTAACAGGATGCATAAGACCCATGCTGACTTGATTAGACAAAATCCTATGAATAGAACTGGGGAAATCGGCAGCAGGCCCCAACCTTAGTGGAGGAACTACTGGCAACTAATTGCAGCAGGATGAAGGAGGGTAGATCTTCAAGGGAGTGACTCTAGATAGGCTGACTAGACTCTAATGGGTGAACTTGTACCAAGGGGCAGCTGGATAAAATTGCTTAACCAGATATGACCTAACATATGTGACAGAATACATGAAACCCACTGGGGGGACCATGGGGGTGTAGATTGGGGATGGGGTCTAAATTTGATTAAGATCTATTATGTGAAATGCACAAAAACTCAATAAAACATTTTTAAATAAAATAAAATTTCAAAAAATCAATAATCACAACAAATATGAACAGATTAAATTTACTTGCTAAAACAAATGAAAGCTAAAAGAAATATGGTTAGATCTTAAGCACAGAACACTGAAAAGACTTTGAATAAAAATAAAATGTTCAAAAAAGAATGAAACTCATAATGTATATTCTTTTAACTCACAAAACAATTCTATGTCAGGTACAAAACAGGTACATGCACCAGGACAAAGATGCACATGTACATCTTCCTCAGGATGAGAGATGCCTTTAGGGAAGGTAGAAATGTGTACTAGTCAAGGTTCTCTAAAGAAACAGAATCAATAGATCGAATATATAGCTATATATATATTCTTTGATTTGCTCACGGGATAGAGTCCCAGTAGTCCAACAATAGCTGTGCCGCATGGGAGAGGCTGAAAATCCAGGTAGTTGCTCAGTCCATGAGACTGGTTGTCTCACTAGTCCCAATCCAGTGCTGAAGGCCTGATAGATTCCAGGAGATCTGCCGGTCTCAGTACACGCTGGGATCCGAAAGGTTGATCACAGCAGCAAGACGAACTCACCAGTGAGAGAGAAGGCAAAAAAGGGACCATCTCCCTTCTGCCGTGGCCTTTTAGACCAGCTGCCATCAGAAGGTAAAGCCCACATTTAGGGTGGGTCATCCGGCTTGAGATAGTCCAATCTGAAGATCTCTTTCTCATATTTGTTCATTCCAAATCCGGTCAAGTTATCACCCAGGATTAACCATCACAAAATGGATCTGAAAAGAGTACAGAAAAAAATGCATCTACTATCCAGGGTTGGACCTTGCTGGGTATCATGTGGCCAGGGAAATAAATGTATCCTACCTAGATGGCCTCTGTAATGGACAGGACTGAAAGCAAATTCCACAAAGTGATATGGAATGGTTAAGAACTGGACCTTGGTGCTGGAGTAATGGCTCAATGTTTAAAAGCACTGGCTGCTCTTGCAGAGGACGGGGTTCATTTCCCAGTACCTACATGGTGCCTAGCAACTATCTCTAACTCTACTTCCAGAGGATCTAATGCCCTCTCTCCTGGCTTTCACAGGCATTGCACACGCATGCATTTATGGACTTGGTGGCAAAACACTCATACACATAAAAATGTTTTGAAAAGTTTTTACCTTGACTTCGAACCTAGATATTTTTGTTTTAATTTTGTATATGTGTATGTTTGTGTGCATTCATGGTTTTTTTTATTTTTTATTTTATTTTTTTGGTATTTTTGAGACAGGGTCTCACTTTAGTCCCAGCTGGCCTGGAACTCACTCTGTAGACCAGGCTGGCCTGGAACTCACAGAGATCCGCCTGCCTCTGACTCCCAAGTGCTAGGATTAAAGGCATGCACCATCACGCCCGGTGCATTCATGTGTTTGAACACAGGCACCCATGTGCCCTGGGACACATGTAGAGGTCAGAGGACAACTTCCAGTGCTATTCCTCTCCATTCACTGTGAGACATGGTCTCTTGTTCACAGCTGTGTATGTCAGGCTAGCCAGCCATAAGTGTCCTAGCAATTCTCTTGTCTCTGTCTCCATGTCACCATAGGAATACACCATGCTCAGCTTTATGTGAGTTCTGGAAATCTGAGCTCAGGTCCTCAAATCTACATAGTAAGTATCTTACCCACCAAGCCCTAGAGCCTAGATTGGTCAAATAAGAAAGAAGGTCTTTGTCTCAACTTGCTTCAGGAAACTTGACTTCTTTAACCTTTTGAGTGACTTCATCAAGCTCTCTGTCTTTGTCAGGACTCACAGGCCCTGACCCCGACCCCACACCCCAGGCAGATATTTTGTGCATCAAACCCTATCCTTGACCCGACCCCAAGCAGATTATTTATTCATCAGAAACCAAACAAGGGAGAAACATTTTTAATCCAGACCCCTGACAGAAACTTCCTCATCGGAGCTGGTCAGGAGAAAAATGCTTTCCTGACTCAAGATGCTTCCGCAGATAATCTTGCAGCTACACGGCCATCGAGCCCCTCTTCCTGCAAGAACTACAGCTCCCAAGGAGTTCCCACAGTCATCTGCTCCTTAAAACCCCCAACCAGCAGCCATTTCATTTCTGGCCCTACTCACTCCTGAGCTGAGTGCCAGTCCCTGTGTTCCCCCAAGAAAAGCCTGTTTTTACTTTCTGGGGCTTCCCGTCTCCTCTCCCAGCAGCTTTGTCTAAAGAAAGACAGTATTGTTTTTAAAGACAAAAAATTGACAAAAATATTCAATTCATTGGAAATACAATGGCTTCTACATTTATATGCACCTAATAAAACAAGCTCAAATATATTTTCAAAAATTGATACGACCTAGGAAGAAGCTGGCAAATCCACAATCTTATCTACTTGCTGATAATTCAAGCAGAAGAATTAGCGGTTAATTAAAATGAAACCAATAATATAAGATGACCTTAATACCATGCTAATTGGAGAAAATGCATTTTTCATGTGGTACACTCTACATCTTAGAATAATTTCCTATACTATAAACAACAAGAAAAAGATATGGTCAAAGAACAGGATAAATGTTTGCACTTTCATAAATAAGTGCTAACATTAATACAAACAATAAAATCCTTTTTAGCAGTTGCCCATGGAAACAGTTGACGAGTGCTCAAAAATTAAAACACATGAATTACCATACAATCCATGATTTTCTTGCGGAAGTCCAGAGATCTCCAAAACCATATTACCTGTACACGTAATTCATAGAGAATTTCATATAGCCCAATATTGATACCTCATAGTAAGGGTTTTAAAAGTGTTTATATGTTACAACGGAATATCGTAAAGTGAAATAACAAGTTGTGGTGGGGAGAGATGGGCTAGCGGAATTAAGCGTCCGACAGCTCTTGCAGGGACCCGAGGTCGATCCCCAGCACCCACAGCGGGCCGAGAACTGTCTGACACCAATTCCAGAACTCCAGTCTCAGGGGAACCGACACCTCTCTGACTCCGCGGCATGCACGACACGCGCGTGCACCCTCACCAACCAACCGCATGGCAGCTATTACATTGAACAAACATACAGAATAAAATAAATAAAAAAAAAAAATTTTTAAAAAAGAAAAAAAAAAAAAAGAAAAAAAAAGTAAACAATGACATAGTATTTTTAACAAATGAGTGAAATGGATAACATAGGCCTTAAAATAAAACCAGAAAGAACATATATATCGTAGATTCCATTTCTTAGATAATCATCCAAATATCAGAAATAGAAAACAGAAAGCAAGGGTAGCAATCGCAAAGCAGACGGAATTAACACTACGAATAATTGAGTATGACTCTCTGCATCTGATATGAGACACATTTATTTCATTTTTATAATTAATATGCTAACATAAATTAATTCATAGAAACTAAAAACAGAAATGGAAAAAAAAAAAAAGAAAACCAGAATTACTCATACAATAAAATGGCAGTCAAAGATAATTCTAATTAACAATAATAATACAATAGACTAATATCTTCACAGATCAAAGAGATTTACAAAAAGAACTAAGGTGTTATGCACAAATAAAAGTGAGACTTCTCTGCTCGTTAGTGAGTAGCCAGTTGTGCTTCTTTACAGGGCTCCACTCAAATAGCCTGCTGTACCTCTTCACTGTAATAAAGTTGCCCTTCTCCTTCACTTAAAAAAAAGTTGCTTCCTGTGCTGCTGAGATGTGAGAAAGCAGCTGTTTTATCGCCACAGAGCCATGTGTTACCAGGTCTTCCCTGGTATGATGGACTGTGACTCCCTCAGCATTCTGCAAAACACAAAGGTGGGAGTGGGTTCGTGGACTGCCCTAGCTTCCAGAGAGATGCGGGGGCCATAAAAGACAGCAGTCAGAGTCAGATCTGGGCATGGACGACGCGTAGGTATGAGCTGAGTGAATAGTGAAGTTTAGGGGGAGAGATCGGCTCCTAGCGTTTTTAAGAGGGCCTGACTCTTGCAGGGAGAGGACCTGGGTTTATTCCCAGCACGGACTCTTGCAGCTAAGAACCAGTCTTTAAGCCAGGCCAATTGATCGCACATGCCTTTAATCCTAGCAACTCAGGAGGCAGAGGCAGTGGAATTCTGGTGTAGTACAAGGCACTTGTTGGGTCTAACAGGATGGATAGTTCCAGGCCAGCTGGGGCTCTTACAGGAGACCCTCCTCAAAACAAAAGTGAGTTTAAGTTGCAAAGGAGAGCTCAGAATTCTGGAGAGTCGGGCAAACATGGGATGGATTGGCTAAGGAAAGCTTCAGGCACCGAATGGAGCCAGTCAAGGGAGAGGCCCTATATGCTGCAGACCACAGAGCTGGAGCCCAAATGAGCCCATCGCGATGCTGGCCATGGACGCTGACTATTTGGTATTTTCTCTGCAAGCTTTCAGCCTTGCTTTGTTCTGTCTGTGCTACGCCTCTTGCTCTCCCTTTTGGAATGGAATGCTGACCCTTTGCACTGTCGATTGGAAGCATTAACTTTTCTATTATTAAAGAAGACTTACTTTTAACAGTTTGGAACTGTAAGACTATGAGCTGAATTGTTTTTGCATTATGAGATGGCCAGGAGCCTACGGGGTCAGGGGTGCAATGTTACAGTTTAACTGTGAGGAAATGCCCCCACAGGCTCATGTGTCTGAACCCTTGGTCTGTACTTGGTGGCGTTTGGGAGACAGTGGAATCTGTCCCTGCTTCTGTCCCTTCCCTTCCTACTGAGAAGAATATGCAACCCAAAATCTCCACCAGCCACCACCCCACCATGGGCCCTCCACCATGATTCTGTCTATAGCCCTGAAGCCTTCTCCTCCTTATCAAACAATTAAAAGTTGAAATAAATGCTTTGTCAGTCAAAAATGGCAAGACTGTCTCTACAGACTTTGTTCAAATGGCTTTATGTGACAGAAAATGTCAAATACTAGATTTCTTTAGTACAATTCAATACCTTGTTAAATATTGGTGGTTAGGCGTCTTTTACAATCAACTAAAAAAACCCATAGTTGTGTAAAAAAAAACTCCAAATCATAGCTGACCTCTCCAAAAAGACACGTATTCCATTCCCTGGATTCCCAGCCACCCCGCACTGCTCTTTTGGGATTTCCCAGTCTCTAATTCCTGTAATAAATTTTTTTGATTGTGTGTGTGATATTTCTGGTTTATGTGGTTTAGAGAAGATCAAACAGCACATGAAGAAGAGACAAGACAGGGACAAGAGAGAAACACCAGAGTTAGAGCTAGAGCGTGACAAGCCCCAAGGTGCTATCAGACAACTTTTCAGGATGCATCTTACCATCGCCTGTGAACAGGTTTAGGTGTTTCTGACTGATGTCGATATCTGGGATAGCCTGACCCATAGCTTCCAGGCAATTGCCCTGCTCATACCGTCCCATCCACCGATAGGAGGCCAGGAGAGAACACATGTGTTCACTACATAGTTTTTAATGTGGTATTCCTGGAATCAAATGCAAACGTCATCAGACAAACACTTCACTCACTAAGAGTCACCCTACCAATCCCAAATGAACTTCTTTTATTTTTTTGAGCAGGTCTCTCACTGAGCCTGAGTGGCGCTGGACCTTCTATGCTAGGACCGCACCTAACCTGGAACTCAGAGAGATCCCACCTGCTTCTGATTCCTAAGTGCTGAGACCTAAAGACATGTCACCAACATGTGGCCAATAAATTTTGATAGAATAATTAACAGAAGATGATAGATAAGTAGGTAGATAAATAATACCATTACTTCAGTCTTTTTCTCTGAAGAAATGATAAGCTACAAACGTACACTAAAAATACTGTATCAGTAAAATACTTTAAATGAGAGAAAAGAATTAAGTTAAAGTCAGGAAAAAAAAAAAAATACTCCACAGACGTGGCTGTGACCCCTAACATTAAATAAATATTGAATGCATAAACAAACAAATAAATAAAAAAAAAAAAAAAAAAAAAAAAAAAAAAAAAAAAAGCACACACCTTTAATCCTAGCACTTGGCAGCAGAGGCACGTCTTTGTGAGTTACATGCCAGCCTGTCTAAAGGGAGTTCCAGGCCCAGCTTGGGCTACAGGAGAGTACCCTGTTCTCAAAAAAAAAAAAAAAAAAAAAAAGCAGAGACAGTAAAATGGAAATTTCCAAATAGACTTACCAGCAGAATGCTCGCATAAAATCACTGCCCATCAAACCTGAGACTAGAGTTTAATTCTGGGACCACATAGTGGAAAAGAGAATACCCCTACAAATTGCCTCTATCTCCACCATTCACAACGCATATTTGCACACACACACACACACACACACACACATGAAATCAATCAATAAAATATTAAAAAAAAAAGAACATGAAGTTGGGTGTGTAGGGAGGTGGGGATGGATCTGGAGTTGTGGGGGAGGTTGGTAGGGAATATGAAAAAAATACATGTTTGCTGGGAAGAGTCTCACTGCTCTGTTTTGGGATCAGATTCCCAAACCCAACGTTTATTCTAAAAAACGTCCTAATTCCATGTCCCAGGGTATCCCAACACCCTTTTTTCTTGAACTGTCTCCAGCACTGCACAAACACAGTGCACTTATATACATGCAGCCATTGTGCACTTTCATACATGTAATATAATATTAATAAATCAAAATGCAGATAAATAAATAAATAAATTGTTTTTTAAAAAAATTGTAAGTTCTGGCGTGGGGGACATGCCTGTTAATTTAATCCAGCACTCAGGAGGCAGATTAGGCAGGTGTCCTGGGAGTTCAAGGTGCCAGCACTGTTCTACATCAGTAAGTTCTCAGGCCACGCTGCGGGCTACGGAAGACCCTGTCTCAAAACCAAAAAAAAAAAAAAAATAATACTTCGTATATGCATATGAGATTCTAGAAATATAAGTTTTAAATAATATATTTAGAATGAAAAATCAAATAGAGAAAATTCACACTATATATCCATGTTTCTGCTGCTCTTTTCACAATAAATAAGAGATGGAAACACTTTATGTTCCCTCATTTTATTTTAACGAAAATGTATTTACACAGTGGAGTTATACTCAGGGGTAAGGAAAGACAAATTATTGAAAAATTCAGGTGTGAAGGATGGACACTTACGATGTATGACTAAGTGATATATTCAGACTTGACTCAGAAAAGCAATTATTACTGATGGCTTCTCCCTCATTTTTTGATTGTAGCACCAATCCCTATATATGAGTATATATCCTTATGTAAACCTAACAGGGAGCCAGGAAATGGGAAAGGATTAGCATGTGGTAAGGGAGAGAAGGGCCTAGACGAGGGGAAGTGTAGTAGGAAACAGATGTTAAAAAGAGGAGGGGAAAATGGAAGTCAACTGGGAAAGGAGAAGGAGAGGACATACAAGGAACCTGGGAGTAAGGGGGAGGAGAAACTCAAGAGTAGAGGAGTGATAACAGGATAGGCATTATTCACGTAGAAAAGGAAAACGGAAGAGTATTAAACTGGGGAGGAGGGAGGACAAGGAGAAGAAGAAGGATAAATAAAAGCTTAGGTGGTATCAAAAGCCTGGTCTACAGAGTGAGTTCCAGACCTGGGCTACGGGAGACTCTGTCTCGAAGAAAAGACCAAAAAAAAAAAAAAAAAAAAAAAGCAGGGAAGCAATGTATTACCCAAGAATGCGCACCCGAAAAATCATAGAATCTGAACATGAGGCATTGTTACCTGTGAAGGCCATATGTAGCAAGAAACACAGCACCAGACGGGAAAAACCTCCTTTCCGGTTATTGATCAGGGTAGTCCAAGAAACTTCGCCCCGAATAACACAGGTCATTGCCACTGTCCTTTATGTCCTGCAGAACTTGAAGGAAAGACCCTGTGGCTAAAGACAGGACATGAAGCAATGGAGCTGGAAGCTGAGCTGGAAGCTTCTCCCTGAAGACCGGCTCTCATAGTTCTAAAGGAGACTGTGGAAGCTGCTAATCCGGTGGGGAAAAAAAAAAATCATGTTCAACACAGCTTGTAAAGCCCTAATAACCAGAGCAAAGGGCAAAGCAAATGTCTCTATTGGGTTGCAGTAGGACACTTTATACTAGGAGAATTAATCTCAGCATCTAATTAAAGCTTTTTCTCAATGGAAAAGGGAACTCGATGTCGGCACTAAAACTATACCAAAATTCACATGCCTGGGAGAGGCCATAATCTTCGTTTTATGTTAGAGTTTACTGTCTTCAGGTAGGTAGTGCACCCAGTGTCATGCATGGTGCTTGGAGTTCAGAAGAGGTGTCAGATTTCCCCTGGAACTGGAGTTAAGGACGTTCTCAGCCGCCTGTGGGTGTTGGGGATGAACCCAGGTCCTCTGCAAGAGGGAGTCGGCGCTTTTAACCGCTAAGCCATCACTCCAGCTGCGCGAGATCATGGATTCTAGAGAAGACCCTATCTCTGTGATATCTCCAGACAAATGAAATTCTTATGGTATGCTGAATATGGATCCGTATATTTACAGACAAATATACCATACATCACTCATCAAAAAGCTTCTTTTCACCACAGATGGAGCTAATTTACAGAGTTCCACAAACTGGTCACACACAGAGGAATACAGTCTCAGAGATTCCCATCCTTAAGTGACACATCTACAGTAGAACCTCGGAACACCTAAGGCTCATGGACATAGTGGAACAAAGAGGACCAGTAGGAATATAATAACCCCTCGACCTGTCAGCAAGGCTTCTTCCAACAACAGGACGTGCGGGTGCACACAGAAGGGCCAAACAGACAGAGTTTTTAGAGATAAGAGACTTCGCTGTCATCTGGAGATGATTCCTATATTGAAACCGCCCACCCACCACCGGACCATTGTTGGAAGAGGGGCAGGAGGGTCGGAATGCACAGGGAAACAGAAGCATTCAGAAGGCCTCTGAGAACTTCTCATGGATTGAACTTGGCCACGATACGTGGTTATAACAGGCAGTGGCATAAGGACCCATTACTATGAGGCTTGATTAGATCAAGAAGCCCTATGAAATAAGACTGGGGTGTCGAAATTCCGAGGTCGGCAGGCCCAACCTTCTGAGACAGAACACTGCAAACTTAATAACATAGTTACAGTCAGGAATTTCTGACGAGTGTTTAGATCCAAGTGATGATAATGAATGACGTAACTGAGTAGGGTGAGTATGAATGTACTGTCTGCATGCAAGTTTGTGCACCCGTGTCGTGCAATGCCGCGGAGGTCAGAAGAGGGTGTCGGATTCCCCTGGAACTGGAGTTCTCCCGGAATTGGAGTTTCAGACGGTTCTCGGCCGCCATGTGGGTGCTGGGGATCGAACCTGGGTCCTCTGTAAGAGCGATCGGCGCTCTTAACCGCTAGGCCATCTCTCCAGCCCCCCGGTCACCTCTCATCTAACAGTCTTCTGGTTCCCGTGGTTTCCTTCAACTCTGAGGACAAGAAAAGAAAGGGCCAGGTCCCTCTTTGGCTAAAGCTAATCATGCATTTATCATTTTTCAAGGAGCTCTAGATGGTATCTCTCTTCTTCTCCTTTATAGAGGGTCAAAATTAAAAATATTTCATCTTATACACATTAATGATCATTTTTCTTTACATCACAATTGCAACATTTTCAGTCGGTTTTACCAAATGACCTCCTTCCCCTTCATAGGCCACCATTTGTTCCAGTTTCATCTTCATATGACACTCATTCTAAGCATCTCCAGGTACTGATTTTACCAAGAATAAAAACAGAAATGACGGGAGCATTTGACATGAGCCCTTAGACCCCAGCAAGCCACTAAGAGATTCCTGCTGCAGAGGTGATTGTGTTATGAACTTGTACAAGCAACTCTTCTTTGGTGCAAATGTGGTTGTGAAGCGGGGAAGACCACCACACCAAGGAGGGGCACACACCCTGCTCTTCAATCAAATTGTAAAAACACGTTTCATGTCAGAATCTAAATACACAGAGCACGCCGGCATGCATTCTCTCTGTTTTGTTTGTCAACTCTATTCCGAAAGTAGATGGGAAATAATCCTTTGCTTTTGTTTCTGGATTGTCTTTGATGAGTTAGATGTTAAACGCAACTGGTTTAGGGGCAGACTATGGGTGCAGGATGTTAAATGTCAGCATTTAGGTGGATAATAATTGGATTCATATCTGTGTTATGTTTTCAAATTGCTGGGTCAGTTCTAGGTCTCCTGTGTAGATTCTTCACTGCATGGCCAAGTAAAAGGAATGTGACATATTTAATACCTAGAGTAAGTTATTAACTGTAAGGATACATTAAACAGTGGCACTGCTGGGCAGGGACCAGTCCATTACTCATAATTCTGTAAGGGAAAATTAAAGCAGATTTTTTTCTTATTTCAATGAAATATTTTTCTTGCTTTCTTGCTCTATACAGCTAAGTTCTTTATATCCCATGTAACCGAAGACAGAAGCACTGAAGTTGGAGAAATCTACTAAAAACTATGTTAGGTCAGCTCAAGCTAGTGGCCAGCCTAGGTGTGAACCGCAGTTCTATGTGAATTGAGGAAGTTCCTTCATTTTTCTAAACCTCAATTTCTTCATCTATGAAATGGAGATAATTCTTCAAGGACCCAGTATCATGGAAGTCTGGTATATTCACTTAAACCATAATATTTCTTCATTATTGGCTAATAGGACATGCCAGAAGCATTATGGACAATTTTCATAAATATATAAATGTCATGGTTGAACTTAAATATCAGAACCAGGTGGTGTGTCCATAATCCCAGCAGGCACTGTTAGAAATCCAATATTATCTCTTGACACCCCCCCAGAGCGGTTGTTGATGCAGAAATGTCTCTTTGTTCAAACTCCTTCAATTCAGGTTCTGTTCATCAGACAAATGATACTTCATTCTTAAAGTCATAAAACATCAATTTGTGGCCAAGTAAAAAAGATAAAGCAATTCTAATATCTAGTAAAACTATATAAAAGTTATATTTATTTATATATTACATTTTACCAGTTGCTTGCATCTTGCATATATTCTCAAAAAGGTTGTCTTAGAATGCTAAAAGAATTTTACAAAAATATCCATAAAATCTGCTAAAAAATAAAAGATTAATAAAGTACTGAAATCATTACTCAACTCTTAATTGACAGTAAGGTCTTGTTTTGGCACGTTGGTATCTGAGAGGCCCACTTGCATACAGCAGTATTCGTTAACTAAAAATAAATTTCAAATGTGCAGATTCAGTGACAATGATAATAAACAAATGCCAAATTACTAAAATGTATTGTGCCTCTGCACCAGCGACTAAAATAAGCCTAGAGTCTTTGAAAGTCCATGTGGTAATAAAACCATGGCCCCCAACTGGATCAGAAATGTGAACATAAAAACACTTTTTCATTCAGAGTCCTTATAACATGGCTAAGTAAACCATTCAAGTATTAAACATGCCATTGCTCCTATCTTTCAGTCTTCTGCTTGATTGAATGTTTAGAAACCCACCTACAGGGATATGCTGTGTCAACCAGTCAACTCTGCAAAGCAGTCAAGGTTACTCAAACAAGCTCTGTTTATAAGACAAGGTCACAAAAGAGCTTAAGCAGCTCAGTGCATCTGAGTTAATCCCTAGTTCAATTTTTTTTTTTTCCAAGAGCTCTCAGTCTGTCCTTAATTATGTCTACTCAAGTCAACCTTTATACATACAGAGCCAAGACAGAGAATTGGGTCCATGGGTTTTACATTTTCATTAAAAGCCAGGGGTAACATTTAACCAACCTAAGTGGTGGGTGGTAGCTCACCTCATGATTTCTTCAGAGGAAATTCGACTGAACACACGGACCTGAGCTGTGCGACAAGAGCACGGAGTGGGTGTGTGTAAAACGGTATTTGGCAAGCCTTCCCCTAGCCCCTTACACTGGCCTTCAGCTAAATCATTATCCTTCCTGATGCCTTTTGATTACAAAATAAAAGGGTCAGATCTGTGACACACACAGAAAAGCACAAATGCACCTGTCTTATCCATAACTATAACAAGCTTCCATTTTGTTAACCACATTAGTATACTGATATCTTAAATCCTGTGAGCTCAATCAACGCTCTGTGACAATGTCTGGATACAACATACATATGTATATTTGTATATGAAAATATATACAAATTGACAAGTTGTTAAATGTCTTTTTATGGGCTTCCACATAAATGTAACCCCTTCTAAGTGCCTAGAATTTAAAGATGTATCAATATAGACATACAGAGCAGTGTGCTCAGTGGTAGAGCACTTGCCTAGCATGCATGGGGTCCCAGATTTGATCCAGCACAACAAAGCATAAGAAAGAGAAAGAAGAGCAACACAAGCACAGAGATAGAGATATATTAAATTATATTCACAAAACCCTGGGTTCAATCCCCAGCACAACATAAACCAGGCGTAGTGGTGTCTGCCTGTAATCCCAGCACTTGGGAGGTAGAGGCAGGAGGATCAGAAGGTCAAGGCCATCCTCAGCTGTTACATTAGCAAGTCTGAGGCCACCCTGGAGTGTATGAGATCCTATTCAAAAACACAAAAAGGGTGGGAAAAGGTGAGATAAACTATAAAAAAATAGAAAAGTGTAAAGTTGTATGTCTTGAAGAGTACATATTACACAGGACAAACATTCTAGTTCCAACTTTCTGGCAAAAGTTTCAGAGAAATATATCTGCTTTCAGTTACTTGACACTTAGCATATTTATTGTTGAGGGCTAAGTAGATGGTTCAGTCAGTAAAGTACCTGCCCCATGTGCCGGAGCACCTGTGTTTGGATTCCCAACACTCCCATGAAAAGGCGGCACTGCAGTGCTGGTATGTAATCCCAGCATGGGGAAGCAGAGAAAAGAGGAGTCCCTAAAGCTTGCTGGCTAGCCAACATAGCAGAATCAGTGAACGCCAGGCTCAGTGGGAGACTGTCTCAAAAAGCAAAGTGGAGATCACCTGAGGAGAAATGTCTGACACTAGCCTTTCACCTTTGTACACCTGTACACATGCATACACATGAAGATGTACACACAAATGTGTCATATATAAGATGCATATGATGACTCCATGTAAGTATTCTTATGTTTGTTAATTATCTTATATCACATTGGATTTTATGAGTTACCTCAACAAGAAAGATAATAAATAGGGGCTCCTTGGGAAAACTAATATCTACTTAAGCTATAAGTCATAGATGGGTTATCTCTATCAACTTCACCCTATGCAAGCTTCAAGGAATATCAGTGAGAGTGGGTGGAAAAGTCAAGAGCCAGAGGAAGGGGAGGAGAGCTGTGAAATGCCGACTTCTGGACATGACCTGGCTGACGCACACATTAACTCACAGCGGCGGTGGTTGCCTGCAGGAGATCAAGCAAGCCAAAATTGCAGCATTGGTTGAGAAGGGGCTCCAAGCCCCATCCATAGCTGAGGAGTTACTGGCAGCTTATGGATGCTGAAAGAGGGACAGTCACTTTTCTTTGGGCATGTGGCTGCCGGTAGGTTGTGCGTGTCCCTGCAGATGGCTCCATACCCTTGGCCGAATAGGCAGCACTGACTAAGGGATATTAATAATGATATTTTTTTAAAGTGGACATCAAGTTGGAAGAAAGACTGGTTATTGAGTCCTGGGGGTAGTTGCGAGAAGATAGAGGAAGGTGGATAAGATAAAATACATTGTATACATGTATGAAATTTTCTCTTTTTTTTAAATTTATTTATTTATACATATATTTTTTATCAAATCTAGACCCATGTTCCTCCCATCCCCCCACCCCTCCAGAGCTCATGCATTCTGCCAAACATGCTATTCATCTCTTTCTCAGTCTTTCTCAATATTCTCCATGGGGAAGTTGACTGTTTTGAGCACAAGTTCACTGTTTCAGTCAGTTCTTTGATGCAGTCCTTTCTGTTGATGTTGTTGTTGTTGTTTCCAATATGCATCACTCCCAACTGCTTTGGACAAAAGCTCAAGGGGCCAAGCACAGGAAATACTTACAACTGGGTAATTGGCACTAGCATCCACAGATGAGGGATACCATTCGTCCTTTGTTTTTCTGGGACTGTGTTACTTCACTCAGCATGATGTCCTCTAGCTCCAGCCATTTTCCTGCAAAGCTCATGATGTCATCTTTCTTTACTGCTGCATAGAACTCCATTGTGTAGATGTACCACATTTTCTCTATCCATTCATCAGTTGAGGGGCATTTGGGTTGGTTCCAGCTCTTTGTTATTGTGAAGAGAGCTGAAATAAACATGGCCATGTATGAAATTTCCAAAGAATCAAAATATTATTAGGAAATAAAATATAATTTAAAAATTGATTTAAAAGCATATATAGACAATGAAAGAGAAAAACATAAGTAAAGAAAAAATAAATTGAAAAACTTGTGACTTATATGATGGATAAAAATAATATAATGGACATATAAAGGATAAAATCTATAAGAAAAATTAATAACCCCACTGAAATGTGGGCAAAGGTGGTGAGCAATCAACTTAGAATAGAAAGAATAACAATGTCCCAAGCACTTGGGAGGCAGAGGCAGGCGGATCTTTGTGAGTTCAAGGCCAGCCTGGTCTACAGAGTGAGTTCCAGGACAGCTGGGGCTACAGGGAGACCTGTCTCGAAAAGACCAAAAACTAAAAAACTAAAAAATAAAGAATAACAATGTCGAATAGACATAAAAACATATTCTACCTTATTTGTAATCAATTTAAAACTAGTTATAGTGTGTGTGTGTGTGTGTGTGTGTGTGTGTGTATGTGTGTGTGTGTGTGTGTGTGTGTGTGTGTGTGTGTGTGTGTGTGTGTGTATGTGTGTGTGTGTGTGTGTGTGTGTGTGTATGTGTATGTATGTATGTATGTTTTTTCCCTGGGAGGTCAGATGACAACTTTTATAAGTTGGTTTTCTCCTTCTACCATGTGGGTTCCAAGAACTGAACTCAGGTTGTCAGGCTTAGTGACACGCAACCTCACCCACCTAGTCATCTTGTCAGGCTTGGTGATGCGTATCCTCACCCACCTAGCCATCTTGTCAGGCTTGGTGACGCATATCCTCACCCACCTAGCCATCTTGTCAGGCTTGGTGACGCGTATCCTCACCCACCTAGCCATCTTGTCAGGCTTGGTGATGCGCATCCTCACCCACCTAGCCATCTCCACAGGCAGAGGCAGGCGGATCTCTGTGAAATCGAAGCCAGTGTGGTGGACATAGCAAGTCAAGGCCGGCTGCAGCTACTGGGCAACCCTGTCTTAGAGGGAGGGACAGAGGGACGAAGGGATGAAGGAGAAATAGGAAGAAAGAAAAAGAGAGAGAGAGAGAGAGAGAGAGAGAGAGAAAGAAGAAAGAAAGAAAGAAAGAAAGAAAGGAAGAAAGAAAGAAAGAAAGAAAAAAAAAAAAAAAGCAGATTGAGTATAGTATTGGTGATTGGTCTCAATTCAAGCACTTTAATTTTGTGGGTTAAACTGGCTATATAATATTCTAAAGGACAATTAAGTAATATTTTGTCAAGATGTAAATGTGTCTAAAATCTAAAAGCAACAGGCCAACTCTAGGAATATTTGGTAAGCCATCAAATTTATGAGCAAAATGCTACACACCCATATATTATGTAAGTATGAGAACAAATATGCATATGTGTTTGTTTGATTACATTGTATATTTAAAGTCTGATAAAAACATGACATAATCCAAATCTCCAATAGACAAGTTTAGTCAAACAATATTATGACACTGCCATACAATGAAATGAGCAACTATTAAAAACTCTAACATAGGGGCTGTAGACATGGCTTAGCAATTAAAGACACTTGCTGCTCTTGTAGAGGACTGGGGTTCAGTTCCCAGCACCCACATCAGGAGCCTCACAACCCACTCTAACTCCAGTTCCAAGGGATCCAAAATCTTTTGGCTCCCCCAAGCATCTGCCCATACCTGGTATACATAAACTGCAGGCACACACATGCACATACAAATTAATAAATAAAATCTTTGTTATAAACCATGATGTAAAACTATATATTGCTGGAGAAATGGATCAACAGTTGATGCTTCCCCAATATGCTAGGATCAGGGTCTGAGACCCACTGAAAAATGGAAGAAAAAGAATTATGTTATTAACAGGAAATGTTCAAGATGTATTACTTAGAAACAAAAATTTAAAATAACTTTTGTTCCTCGTATATTTTTCTTTTTAAATAGATGTGTAAGTAAAAGTCTAGAATAATGCTTAATCACTATCCTTGGGCATTGAGATTTATATAATTTTTTTTCTTCTACCATCTATAGACTTCAACTTTTTACAGTGTGTATATTAAGTTTCCAGCTAGAAAAATTTCTTACCAGACATGGTAGCATACTTCCATAATCCCAACACTTGGGAGGCTGAGGGAAGAAGAAACTTGAATTCAAGACCAGCTTGAGGTACATTGTGAAGTGCTGCTTTTAAAAAAGGGTTGGGAAGAAATAGAGAGGGAAGGTAAGAAAGAAGGGAGAGGAGAGGAGAGAGGGAGGAAGGGAGGAGAGGGATGTGGAGGAGAGGGGAAAACTCACTCTATTGATAGTCTCCTCCCTGTCCTCAGGAATAGCAAACATGGCCCTATTAGACAAAATATCAAATACTGAATCTTCAAATTAGAACTTGTCCCCCTAACATTTTCCTCTGCCAATTATGAATAGTTGATTTCTAAACTGTAATTTCTGGTTTCTAAATTATAACTTCTGCTTGATCTCTAGAACATGAGAAATCATTGTGAGCTATAGAATAGCCACAAGTGTTTTTATTTCTTTTCCTTCCCAACACATCCAGCACAGGTTTGTCAGGAATACACATAGCATTTATTCAACAAATACAAGGCCAACCATAGTCTCACCAAGCCCCTGGAAGCTGTCCAGCACTGCAGATGCTAATCTGGAATTAGTTCAAGGGCTAAATTGTTGGGTTATCTAAAAGAATAAAATTAATTATGCTTCACTGAGATTTCCTCTAGATCTAATTGATTAACACAAAGCAGAGTCAAACTATAATACACAAGGACAATTCTCTGATCTGAAAATGTTAATTTATAAAACAAGTCACTGACCTGACAAGACTTTGTTTTTCTACATTATTTAGCAGACATGAAGCATGACACTGTGAATTATGTGAATTGTTACCGTGAACTTCTACTGAAGCTGGAACGTGACCTTGGGGTTGAAGTGGTAAAGACCTTTTTCTCTCCTGAGAAGCATCAGATGCTCTGGAGCCCACCAGCAGGCAGGCGGAAGCTATGGGGTTTGTTTGTTTGTTTGTTTGTTTGTTTGTTTGGTTGGTTGGTTGGTTAGTTGGTTGCTTTTGGTCTTTTGAGATAGGGTCTCCCTGTTAGCCCCAGCTGACCTGTAACTCATTATGTAGACCAGGTTGTCCTTGAACTGATGCACTTGCCTCTGCTGGGATTAAAGTCATGCACCACCATCCCCAGAAAAAGTTGTGTTTTTAAGTGTGCAAAACTTCAGCATGTTCATCTCAGAGTCTTATATTCATGGACTTTTCAACATACTAAGTACAAAAAATAAATAATATCCATTCAATACTCTATAACTTATAAGACTAGATATACTGGATCATACTACCTCTTTGAGTCATTGGAAATGCTGGACTATAGGACCCACTGATATAATGGATTATATTGCCAATTTTTTGCCACTGGCTCATGCCTGAGTAGAGAACCCCTGTGTTCCAGCACTATGGCTTACTCAGTAAGATAATGAGTAATCTTTAAAAACTTTAGCTTAGCCGTGCGTGGTGGTGCACGCCTTTAATCCTAGCACTTGGGAGGCACAGGCAGGCGGATCTTTGTGAGTTCAAGGCCAGCCTGGTCTACAGTGTGAGTTCCAGGACAGCTGAGACTACAGGGAGACCCTGTCTTGAAAAAGACAAAAAAAAAAAAAAAAAAAAAAAAAAAAAAAAAAAAAAAAAAAACTTTAGCTTAGACTGCTAGAGTGCTCCTAACTAGTAAGATGCTGTCTTGGCCTCTGCTACATTTAATACTCTGTGGACATGGAGTTTGTTTATATCCATATCATTTTGATTTCTAACTTTAACATAAGGCATGGTAAATGGAGAAATTGTGCTAGACCATGAAAATATAAAACACTGAAATGTTTAAAACCACTCATCTTATATCACCTTCAAATAACGCAAATAACCTGGTCAACTGGTTAAGAATGCACTGCAACTATGGAGCCAGAGTTCTTGAGTTCAAATCCTAGATGTGTCACTTACTAGCTTTGTGGGCTTGAGGAAATGTAGGGAAAAAGGAAGGCATCTGTGGCTTTTTTGTGCTAAATTACCTGCTTGTCTGTTTACACTGAAACCTGGCCCCGGGCAGGATTTGCATGTGCATTAGCAAGCCTGTGACATCTTGAGATCAAAGGCACTCAGGAGTTCCTGTGCTTGTGATGTTAGTAACTCGATGTTATGGAACATGAGGCATGGGGGGGGGTCCTGAAACCAGGCCTTGAGATATGATGTCACTCTGGGTATAAAAACAAAATGCTTTGAATAAACAGACAAGTCCTTCTTACCATCAGACAGGGACTACCCGACTACCAGCTGTTATTTGTGCATGTATTCTTAGACCATGAAACTTGTGTAGTAGTGACCAGTGGGTTGGACGGCAGTCAGTCAGGCCACCAACCTGGGAAGCTGGTGTGGACCAGTGGGTTGGACCGCAGTCAAGCAGACCACCAACCTGGGAAGCTGGTGTGGGACTGGAAGGAGACCCATCAGGTTGCCATCTGTGATGTGTGGCTAGTGCCCAGGAGGAAATTAGACTGTAGAACACCAATCAGGCAGCAGTCTGGAGGATCTGGGAGTGCCAATAGAGCATTGTCTGGTGTAGTTGTTAGATAAGAAGGCAGTGGAAAGGCTGTTAGCCTTTGGCCCCATGGTTTAAGACAGCTGGTGGCTGTCTTGTGTCTTCCCTTTTCCAGTGGATGGGATTTGAGCATCCACTTCTACATGTGGTAGAGTGACACCACAACTCAACAAATTTCTGTGCTTTGGGTTCTAAAAAGAGATGATGTAACAGGAGAAAGAACCTTAATGAGTGTTTATGAGAATTAAAGAGATTAATGCCTACAAACTGCTTAGAATAGTGTCCTGTACATTATTCCAGACTAATAAGCTTAGCTCCTTTTTGCATTCACACATTAAATATAAGTAATGTAGACATAAGGAATCCTACTTTTGGGGATCCTGGTTTCCCATTTAACAATGTATTTTGGGCATCTTTTCCTTTTGTTTAAAAGATATTTTTTGGTGTAAAATAATATCATTTAATTACTGAAAGCAGTCTGTCCTAGTTCGGTTTCTATAGTTATGATAAACACTCTGACCCCAAAAGCAACTTGGGGATGAAAAGGTTTATTTCTTCTTACAACTTATAGTCTATCATTGAGGGGATCCAAGGTAGGAAATTAAGGCAGGAATGTGGAGACAAGAGCTGAAACGGAGACCATGAAGGAATCCTGCTTACTGTATTGATTCCCTAGTGTATTAGTCACTTTTCTGTTGCTGTGATAAAACACCATGACCAAGGAACTTATAAAAGGAAGGGTTTATTTGAGCTTATGATTGATGGTTCCAGGGAATTAGAATCCATTATGGCAGGAGGCATGGCAGCTGGAGCTGGAGCAGCAAACAGAGGGTCACATCTCGCAATGAGCACAGGAAGCAGAGAGAGAGCAACTGGAGACCACGAGGCTTGTTAAACTCACTAAGCCTGCCCCAATAAAGTACTTCCTCTAGCACAGCCATACCTTCTAAGACCTCCAAAAACAGTGCCACCAACTGGAGACAAATGTCTGAATACTTACAGCCTATGGGGGACACTCATTCAAACCACCACATTCCACTCCCTGGCCCCCATAGGCTCCTGACCATATAAAATGCAAAATGCATTTAGTCCAACCTTAAAAGTCCCCATAGTCTTTACCAGTTTCAATGCCATTCAAAAGTCTACAGTCCAAAGTCTCTTCTGAGACTCAGGCCAATCTCCTAAACTGTAAGCTCCTGTAAAATCAAAAGACAAATTACATACTCCCAATGTACAGTGGAACTGAATACACATTCCCATTCCAAAAGGGAGGAATAGAGGCATAGTGAGGAAATACTGGACCAAAACAAGACCGAAAACCAGCAGGGCAAACACCAAGTCCAGTAGCTCCATGTGCAACTTCTGGGACTTGACTTCCAAAGGGCTTAGATGGCTCAGCTCTTCCAGCTTTGCTTGCAACATACATCTCTTTCTTAGGCTGGTACCACTCCCTGTATGCAGCTCTCCTTGGCAAATATCTCACAGGTCTGGCATCTCGAATGTCTTCTTGGGGTCTCCGCTGCCAACCAGGCTTCACATTCACAGCTTCATGCAATGGCCTATCAGGGCCTTCTTTATTCAGGGACGCCCCTGCTGCACTCTGCCTGGCCTCTGTGGCTCTCTGAAACCGTGGAGGAAGAACTGATGACCCCTTCACTCTTGCAAACTTCATGCCTCTAAAGCCAGCACCACGTGAATGAAATTGCCGAATTTGGCTGCAAGTTCGGGATGGACTCTCTCCTACTTTAACCACATTTGCAAATTTTCTCTGCCCTGGACTTGTTGGAGTAGAAAACGCTTTCAGTATTTTCCTTTCAAAAATTGGAGGCTTAGCTGGGTGTGGTCTTGCCCTGAAGGTACTGTTTCTGTTGTTTACTTGTAAATCTCGAGGCCTCTCCTTAATCACTTTAATCTCACTTTTTCCATTGTTTACTTGTAAATAGCTAGGCCTCTCCTTAATCACTTTAGTCTCCTTATCAAAAGGAACCTCTCCTTCACATGCCTTGGCCCCACCTTTAATCTTCCTAGTGCAGTTTTCAGATCCAAACTGTACATTCTGCATTTCTTTCTGCCCCATCTGCTCTTCTTCACTGTAGATCTGTACAATATTCACCATTAATAGCCACGCCACCATTTCTACATTAGGCTGTCTTGAAATATCCTCCGCCAAAGACATCAGTCCATTGCTTTTCAACTTAGCATCAGGCAAGCATTTGGGCTGTGGGCAAACTGCTGCCAGACTCTTTATCAAAATATCCCAGTTGCTGCCTAAGTCTTTATTTTCCTCTGGAACTACATTTTTTGCAGCAATGCTTTCTTCCAGGCTTCTACTAGAATGGCCCGTTAAGCTCTGCTTACAGTAGTCAACAGCTTTTCTAGCCCAAAGTTCCAAAGTCTTCCACATTTCTCCAAACATCCACATGGTCAGGTTCTTCACAGCCAACAGCCCACTCTCTGGTACCAAATAACTGTATTAGTCACTTTTCTGTTGCTGTGATAAAACACCATGACCAAGGAACTTATAAAAGGAAGAGTTTATTTGGGCTTATGATTGATGGTTCCAAGGAATTAGAGTCCATTATGGTGGGAGGCTGGCAGCTGGGTCTGGAGCAGCAGGCCGAGGGTCACATCTCGCAATGAGCACAGGAAGCAGAGAGAGAGCAACTGGAGACCACGAGGCTTGTTAAACTCACTAAGCCTGCCCCCCAATAACGTACTTCCTCTATCACAGCCACACCTTCTAAGACCTCCAAAAACAGTGCCACCAACTGGAGACAAATGTCTGAATACTTACAGCCTATGGGGGACACTCATTCAAACCACCACACCTAGCTTGCTCGGCTACTTTTGTACATAGCCCAGTCACACTTGCCCAAGGATGTCACTACCCACAGTGGGCTGGGCCCGCCTACATCAATTATCAGTAAGGAAAATATACCACAGATATGCCCACAGGCCTCCTGATGGAGGAAATTCTTTTTTTTATTTATTTTTATTAATTTTTATTTATTTCTGTATGTGTATGAATGTACTGTCTGCATGCAAGTTTGTGCACCCATGTCGTGCAATGCCACGGAGGTCAGAAGAGGGTCTCGGATTCCCCTGGAACTGGAGTTCTCCTGGAATTGGAGTTTCAGACGGTTCTCAGCCACCATGTGGGTGCTGGGGATCGAACCCGGGTCCTCTGCAAGAGCGGTCGGCGCTCTTAACCTCTAGGCCATCTCTCCAGCCCCTGGAGGAAGTTCTTTAACTGAGGTTTCTTCTTCCCAGGTGACTCTAGCTTATGTAAAGTTCACAAAAATTAACCATCACTGTTGACTTTTTGTCAACTTCACACACAAGCACATCACTAATAAACCATAACAGTTCCTTTTTTGTTTATCTCAAAGATCTTGTTTTGATGTCATAATACAAAACAAAATCCAGCTTCTAAAACGCTCACAGGCTTTTAAAAATTCCAATGATTTCAAAGCCCAAGTTCTCCTTAAAATTACAAAGTCTCTTAACTGTGGGATCCTGTAAAATAAAAATTAAGTTTCATACTTTCTTATTCAAAGAAGGAAGAATCAATCACAGCAGAGGTACAGTAGAACCAAAGCAAAACTAAACATCCAGCAGTGTAAATCAAGTCCTGAAATACAATGTCAGTCATTCTGGCACTTGTGGTCTTCTGGGATCCAACAGCGTCGGCAGCCCCACTTCTCTGGCTCTACCATCTGCAGTGCACATAGCTTGTCTCCTAGGCTTGGGCCAGGACACCTGCCAATGTTCTTGTTTCTGGCATATCCAATATCCTGGGGTGTGCGCTTCAACTGAGGCTGTACCTTCAACAATGGGTTCTCCTGGCCTCTCGTGGTGCAAGCCTCAGCTTCTCTTCATGCTTAGCTACCAATTTGAATTCAGCCTTGGACACTGGACAACAGACAGCTTCAGTGTGCTGACCCTAAGTAAATATTTCCCAAGTGTTGAGAATCCCAGGCAGATAACAAGTATCGATCCCAGGAGTCTTGGGTGGGGGATAGTTCATCTTAGTTGGGGAAATAGATCTGGATATTCCAGGCAAAAAGAACAGGTGAAACTCAGTGAGGACCACATCTCTAGCCTCCATGGTGTTAGAAGTATCAAATTGGAAAAAATGTCCATATTCCCAGGGGCCAGCAGACACAATGGGTTTCTAGCAAATCTGGTGGGTCTCAGCAAGGGCACTACCAGCTACAGCAATAATATCCTCCCTATCCCTTAGCTTTCTTGGTTGCACTAATAAGGAGTAGGGCTGATGGCATGAGCAATGACTGAGGTAGAAAAGAAGCATTGGTAGGACTGGAGAGATAGCTCAGCAGTTAAGAGCACTGACTGCTCTTGCAGAGGACCCCAGTTAGATTACAGCACCCACACAGCAGCTAACAACTATGTGTAATTCCAATTCCAGGGGATTGATGCTGTCTTCTGACCACCATGGACATTGTATGACATGGGTACACTTACACACATGCAGGCAATACATCCATACATACAAAATAAAATTAATAAATAAAAAAGCATTGGTAAAAGGGATTTATAGGGAGTAACCCAGAGGAGAAAAGGGTTGCCAAAAGTACAATTGGGAGAGTCTGGATAAGTCACTAGAAATAGTACAACCAGGGTGTATGTATCTCTCATGAATTGTCCCCAAGCTTCGATAAAGACTCCTAAGGGTCACAGGAACAAAGAATGATGAAGGAAAGTTAACCTAATGTGAAACTAATGAATTATGGCCTCAGTATATCTTTGTTTGTGGTAGATGAGTACTAACCCTTATATTTATTTGACAAGCACCTTATAGACTCCTAATAATAAGCATGCATATTGTTTATACACGTAGAAGCAACGGGACTTTGGAAGCTTCTACTTGAATCATTAAAGGCTATCTGAGCTCAGTCTCAAGCCGAAATAAGTCAAGCAGAGTATCACAAAAACCAGTCTGTGAGCACCTTGGAAAACACTCCCTCTTGCAGTGGTTTTTCAGGAAGCACCTACTGTTGTAGGTGTGTTGGGCCTTACAAGCTCTCCAAAAGCGTGGCCTGTTGGAAATCTCTAAGCCTGGCTCGAATCTCCCTGACTGTCTCCCGCCTACCGAATAACTTCAGCATAAGAGTTATGTAAACCTGCCGGGCGTGGTGGCGCACGCCTTTAATCCTAGCACTTGGGAGGCAGAGGCAGGCGGATCTTTGTGAGTTCAAGGCCAGCCTGGTCGACAGAGAGAATTCCAGGACACCTGGGGCTACAGGGAGACCCTGTCTCAAAAAGACCAGAAAAAAAAAAAAAAAAAAGAGTTATGTAAACCACTTGTAACTACAACGGTCGTTATGACCATGAACTGAAAAGGCGAGGAAGAAAGAGGGGAGTTCTGATAGGCTCAGAGGTACTTCCCTACTCATGGAGAGCTCGCGATCAGTACCTGTCTCCCATTAAGTTCTATGGAGTAATCATTACATACAGCCTGCGAGCTGCCTGGGCCCTTTGAGATGATTGGCTGCCCGTTTGGCACCATGGAAACCTCTTTGTGGTTTTTGCATTTATAACTGCTCTGTTGTCCACAATAAACGAGACCTAGGTTGACTTGTCTCCCCGCTGCATCTGATTGTCTCCAGGAACAGGGAGGCTGGGAAACTGGCGGGCAGACGCACCTGACCCTCCTCGATCCAGCCAGTCCTGCAGGCCTGGGACTAGCTAAGACCCCCAGTGCGGTCCGAAGCCCCAGCATAAGTGCTTCTTATTTGTTAAAATAGTTGATTGTACTGGCATCAGCATATTGCTGGGAAATGTCTCTGCCCCGTACCTGCCAAACATATCCGCTTCTTTGTAAAGCACTGTTTAAACTTCATATAATAACCCAAGGGCCAGGTGTACTTCTGTGCTAGAAGTAGCGAATCCACCGGTGTGATTACTGCCAAGGAACAACATGAAAAATGCTTTAAAAAAAAAAAAAAAAAGAAACCTGTTTGCATTTCTGCTTAGGGCCTCAGTTCCTCTGGTGCAGGTGTTCCCCAGTCTGGGGCCCACACATAATAAAGAATAACTTCCTCCACATCCTGAGTATAGTTGAGTATTCTCAAAGGGCCAGGTCAGTTGGTGGTTAATTGTAACAAGAGTTCGAACAGCAACCATGTAGCCTTCAGCTTGCAGGGATTCGTGGCTTTTTTTCTCCTCCCCTCCATTCTCCTCCTCAAGTAGCTGCTGATTCCCAGCTTGCCTGCCCTGAAGATTTTTCTTTAAGAAACTAATAAAATTGTCCTAAAGCCCCCACCCCAAGAAACAAGAGGTCAGTCAGACATTTAGGCAGAAATAAGGTTGATAGGCATGGTGTGAGAGATTGAGAGAGAGAGAGAGAGAGAGAGAGAGAGAGAGAGAGAGAGAAGAGCTGGGAAGGTGCAGCTCAGAGCTGTCCATCACAATTTGGTGGCCCTGCCTCAACAGTCACAGAAGCCGTGACTATAGTCATCTAGTTGCCCTGAAGGAATGTGGAGTCCAAGTACCAAAGGAGACTAGCAGAGGGAAAGATTCCCCAGACACAAAAACTCTAGGGCAGGGACCAGAGGGCAGAGGACAGACTTGAGGGAGTTATAGGCACCATAGTGAAAGAAGAGTAAAAAGACAACTTTGTTTGCAGACTACAGATGACAGCTCCCATCAGAATGGTAGAGGGCCCCAGAGCTGGGAATCATAAGCAGGAGCTCAGGTCCTGCCATTTATAGGACCCTGGGGCCCTCCCCTTTCCTACCTGACTCCCTCTCTTTGGCCACTGGTGTTTCCTGGGACACTCTCTTGGGTGGATATTCTCTCTCTCTCTCTCTCTCTCTCTCTCTCTCTCTCTCTCTCTCTCTCAATTCAGGACCTGGGAGTAAGACACAGCCTTTTGTTAAAAGGTCCTTAGTCCCCCTGACTCTTCCTCAGTCCGGGCCCTCCGACATCAGTTAGCAATCAAGGACTTACATGCCCCACAGATATGCCCACAGGCCAGTCCGATGGAGGAAATTCCTCTATTGAGGTTCCTTCTCGGATGACTCCAGCTTGTAACAATTTGACAAAAACTACAAAGTACACATTCAACTGCACGAATGTGCTAAATCTGAGGCGACAGCTTTGAAAACTTTCTTCCCGGGATACTAGGTCTGGGAGGAAGTGCAGTAGATAAACTGCTTGCTGTGCAAGCTTGAGGGCCTGAGTCTGGCCCAGCAGCACACGTGGGAAAACCAGGCACTGTGACTGTTGTGCAGCAGTTCCTCTGAGATAAAGCCAGGCACTGGGCAGCAGTTCCTCTGAGATAAAGCCTTCCATCTTAGAGGGAAACTCATTAAGACTTAGGATGTTCTGAGGGTACGTGAAACATTCCAACCATCATGGAAAGCTCATTAAGCTCAGGAAGTAAACAACTCAAAAGCTTCAGTAAGTCCCTGAAACTGACCAGATTTGCTAAACCCCACCCTCCCTAAGCTATATAACCCTAAGGACTGCTGAGATGTACTCTCAGGGCAGTGGAGCTTACTGAAAGAAGCAGACACCAGCCAGGCTGTCTGGAAGAGGACTCTCACCATCTGACCTGCTTAGAAAAGACACTCCAATCTGCTGAGCTGTCTTCCAGTTTTGCAGTACACTCAAGGTTTCCATCTTTTATGAGCTGCCACGCATATTACTGGCTTTTGATAATGTCACTGTCTTTGACCCTCTTCTGCTTCTGTAACTCCTCACTCATATTCTTAGACATAACCCTGATAAAACTCATTGGTTCACCAATTTGAGTATTGGCAGTGTCCTTACTTTAGTCTGTCATTGATTTCCTATCTAAGTTGAATAGACATTTGTCACATCTCCCAGGCATAGTGTCACACAGCAATGGTACAACTATAATCCCAGCCCTGAGGGAGCAGAGACAAACAGAATTCAAGGGTTGTCTAGCCAGCCAGTCTAGCCAACTGGTGAGGTCCAGATTCAGTGAGAGACTCAGTTCAAATAGTAACGTGGAGAGCAATAGGACACCCAAGGTCAATGTTTTGCCTCCACTTAGGCATACACAGACAAGGGCCCCCCCCCATACACATAAGCAAATTTTTAAAGGCTTTAGTCCCTAATATAATTTCATCATAAATTTCAATGTGGTTAGTTTATTAAACCAAAAAAAGTTCAAGTATAATCTGCTACAAAATCTCCAATTTTATAGGCCAATTTTATTAACTAATGGCAAAAGGGAAAAGAAGAAAGAGAAGATCCAGGGGAAACAGAGTCAGTGGTAGATTCATTATAAAAACAAAAAAGAACATACAATCTTTATAAGGCTTCTGGTTGTTTAGTCTCAAGAACAATTAAAGGCTCTTCAAAATATAATACAGGGCTAGAGCTGGAGAGATGGCTTAGCAGTTAAGAGTACTGGCTGCTCTTGTGGAGGTCCCAGGTTCAGTTTCCAACATCCACATGGCAGCTAACAACCATGCATAGCCTTAGTTCCAGGGAAATACGATGCTCTCTTCTGACCTCTGCAGGCATTGCATGACATAGATGCACTGACACACATGCAGGCAATACACGCCTACACATAAAAATAAAAATAGTAAATAAAATATTATATATATATACATATATATATATATAATAGGAGACCGCAGCAGTGTACTCTACCAGGGGACTCAGATTCAGTTCCCAGCACCCATGTTGGGTGGCTCACAATCACCTGTAACTCCAATTCCAGGGGATCTGAGCCATCTGCACTCCCATGCACATACCCATACACAGACATACACATAAATACTTAATTAAAAATAAAATTAAGTCTTTAAAATATATATATTACATAAATATGTACACAAATGCAGCACTCACATATGAAATTCTAAAAAATGAAAAGTTTAGATATATATATTACATTACTACCAATTGTTTGGGTTGATTTGATCACAGATAAGCTCTTTTCTTAGATCGCTGCAGTGGTTAATCTGATTATCAGCAATATAGAAGCATAACTATGAAGCAGAAGTGACTTAATAAGAGGAAGAGTAAAGAAGTGACTTCAAGTAGTTGTTCTCTAATATAGAGTATTTCATTATGTATTTCTGCACAGAAGCCTTCTTTGCCATTGAAGACTGTAGAGTTAATGCTGATATAGAAGTTTTATGCTGCTCCACAGTATTTACAGTGTAGATATAGACAGAGAATCATCTGATCTGATTCATCTTATTGACAGAGGTTTGAGTTCATGAGCATACCAGGTTTTCAGAACAGCTTTCCAAATTACCTGTCTTATAGTCTGGGGAAGATTTTTATTGGCCAGAAATACTCTGGCAACAATCTTAAAGACCAGTACAGAAAACTCTCAAATCCAGGTGTAGGGATAAACACCTACCAACCCAGCACTTTGGAGGAAAAGGCAGGAGGATTGAGCATTCCAGGCCAACCTGGCATACATAGTAAGACACTGATTTAAACAGACGAATGAAAAATAAAACAAGCTTGATTCAAGATTTCAAATCTTTCTTTTCGTACATTTTAAATAAGCCATTTGAATGAGACTGTTCCCCCATAGGCTCCAAGTGTTCAGAGATTTTTGTCCCCAGTTGGTAGTCACGTTTTGGAAGGCGTGGCCATACTGGAACCGCACCGCATCACTGGGGGTGGGCTTAGAGAGCTCTTAGGCCTTGCCAGACCTCCAGTGGCTCTCTCTTCCGGTGCTGCCTGCACACATGGCCCTCTGCTCTCTGCTCCTGCTCTCGTTCTAGCCACCCCTGCCGCCATGCCTCCTCACCATGATGAATTCTAATCCCTCTGGAACCTTCTGTAGGTTCCTTAGTCTCAGGGTGTTATTACAGCAACAAAAACGTAACTAATACACCTAATGCTCTCCATTTTCTCTCAGTCCTGCCAATATCATAAGATTTTGTTGAATTTGAAGAACGAAACCACACTCTTATCCTTTTCCTTACATGAAGACAGGCATTGGCAGGCCCAGTGCTATGCAATCCGCACACTCATCCAAGTTATAAGGAACAGGTTTTTCAGGGCCTTATTTAAGAGAGGCCAGGTCCTAGGGTTTAGCTTTGTTTATTTTTTCATATACCAATGGCCTAATCTACTTATGAGGAAGAATCAAATCTATTAATTGGAGATTGCCAACACTGGAGCTCAAGAGTCTATGGATAACCATGCCCACACAGTGCTTCCCAAACAGGAGACACCTGTCGATGAACTGGAACTTGAGAGCCACTGCTCTGACTTCCCAGATTGAATTCATTTAAATGAGCATTTCTAAAAACTTATTCTGGATAGTTCTCTGAATAAAACAAAATAAATACAGTGAAACAGAATAAATAAAATAAGATCCCAGAGCCAGCTTCTGCCAAAATAAATTCCATGATGTGTTTATAGGTTTCATGAAAAATGGATCCATGACAAAATAACTTTGGTAACCTTGGGTCCTAGATATGCTGTGACTTTCCAGATGAAAAGTAAAACTTGTTTGAATAAGATTTTTTTAACAGAGCATGTCTCAGAACTAGGGTCCCAAAGAGCACAGTTTTGCTAAAATTAGTTACTAATTCCTTGTGGGATATGACCATTATTTTATATATTTTACCCTTCACAATACCCAAAACAAAACTGAATAATAAATGTAAGTTTCTTTGAGTGAATTCTTAACATCTAAAATGTAAGATTATCATACAAATTGTCAAGGAAACAAAGTCCTGAAGACTCCAAGTTTCCAGAGTATATCTGTCATTAGTAAATGACTTGTTCATATTTCATTTCCCTTCTTGACTGTTGGCACATATTGGTGTTTCCACTACAGCCATGGCTCCCTTATGAATTGCCAGTCAACTTGTCTCCTTCTAAAGTTCAAGCATCAGGCTTCATAGATCCAAATACTCGAATTAAGGAGAAAGTGCAGGCTATATAGACTGATGCTGGAGCTCTGACAGAAGAAACAACCAGAGAAGCCAAGAAGCTTAGCATTCCTCAGGACATGAGAACTTCACACACATGTGCCAATCTCTCTAATCCAGAAGGATCAGCGCTTAGACAAGGACGTAAGAGGGGAAAGAAATAACGTAAGAAGGACCACAATAAGAAAAAGAATCAGAGTCCCAGAGAGCTAGATTGCTAGTCCTTGAGCTACTTCCAGCATGGGGATCTTGCAGAGCATTATCTGCTGGGCCACACTGCAGGGGACCATTATACAGCATGGGAAAGCAAACCTGGCCAACAAAGAAACAGAGAAAAAGCAAACCAACAGTTTCTGTCAGCAGTTCTCCTGTTCAAGAACTGAGGCAAACTTGTTTGACGTTTTTAGTTAGCATGGTGCTGAATGGCATGAAAACACCTCCATTTCACTGGAGGAAAGCCAAGGAGAGTGAAAACAAAATGGCTAAGAATGAAAGGTTTATACTTTATCTTTTAATATAGGGGCGGAAAAAAGCCATATCTTAGACAGTTTGAAACTAAATTGTTTTTCACAGTGGGCAGCATGCTTTGATGAAATGGGGGTGGCCCACATGATGTCATCCACATGGCTTAAGTAAACAGTGTCCCAAGGTTAACAAGCTGCAATCATAGCGGAATTGGTGACAGATTGTAATGGGACTAATTTGATCAATTACTTTCAGTTCCAGAGGCCTCCACGGGAGACAGAAGCCAGTATACACATTTTGGCAGATGAAAAATTGGTTCAGTCAACATATACCTTGATAGCAATGAACATTCTTTCTAACTTCATTTTTCATCCCAAACAGAGAATCCCACTCATGTCCAGTCACTGCCACTCAAAAGCAGCCAACAAGATAACTGTAAATATTCATAGGAGCTAGAGACCTGCATACCATGGGAGAGACCAAGACTCACCATACCATTGGACTCCTGGATTATTCTGTTACCCCTTGTACTTTAAGTGTTCCTCTTACTGTTTTCCTATTAAAACTAATTGTGGGAAAAAGTAACCAAAAAATGGATCTAAGAACAACTAAAGGTTTTAGTTACCATATGCTTTACTTTTTAAAAAATATATTTGGAAGTGTCAGTGTGCACTTGTAATCTCAGTCACCTAGAGGTTGAGGCAGGAAAATCAAGAGTTTTATGCTAGCCAGTTATGATAGTACACACCTTTAATCCCAGCACTCAGGAGGTAGAGTCAGGTGGATTTCTGTGAGTTTGAGACCAGCCTGGTCTACACAGTGAGTTCCAGGTCAGTTGGGGTTACCTAATGAAACCTTGTCTCAAAAATCCAAAACCATAAAAGAGAAAAAGAAAGTTTGAAAAGTTTGAGGCCTGGGCTGCACAGTAAGACTATGTCTCAAAAACAACAACAGAAGAAAATTTCTAATTATAAATGTTATTCAATTAGGTGGAACTAGTAAACAGTTTCATACTTCATATACATGGAGAATATGAATGAGTTGAGGAATGAGCTTTAGGTGAAAGATATCTGTTTACAAGTGCTGAATATAAGGAGATTTTTTTTTTATATGGAGATGGAAGAAAATGGGCAATGGCGAAGGGAAAAGAGCTATTTAAATTCCTTGCCCACTAATTATATTAAAGAGAGTAGAGCAAAAAGTCATATAAGTCATAAACCATGACCTTGTTGTATAGTAGGGAGGAAGATGTGTCACTGAAGAGATACAGTAAAAGGCTTTAAGGAGTTAAAAAGTGGTAAGCCTTCCTCTGAAAGCAAGAATCAAGAAAAAGTTGTTTGCAGACCTTTGATTTGAGATGTTCAGATCAAGATGCAGACACTGAGCATTAGGAATATGTCATAGCATGAAACGGGTAGAGGAGAGAATGCCAAGGAATATTAAAAGGTATGTATCATGGTTTGGACATAAATGCCCCAAGGCTCTTGTGTTGAAAGCTTGTACCCCAGCTGCCACTATTTAGAGATGACTGGATCATGAGGATGCTGAACAAATAGGATAATCCACCAATGAGCTCACACCTGAACAGGTAATTGGGACACAGTGCCTGGTTGGAAGGAGGTCACTCAGGGATGGGTATCTTTGTTCCTGGCCCCTTTCCATTTGTCTGTGTGCTTCCCAGCTACTATGAGGTGAGCAAATTTCCCATGATGCTCTGCTTCAGTATGTGCCCACAGCGTTGTGACCAAGTAACCAAGTGACCATGGACTGAAAGTTCTGGAACCATGAGCCAAAGTAATTTTTCTTCCTTTAAGTTGATTTTGTCAGGCATTTTGTCACAGGGCCAGGAGGCAGGCAAACACAGTACATTTTTATTTTTATCAAGAAGGAAAGAGGAAGCCAGGAATGGTGGTACACGCCATTAATCCCAGCACTCAGGAGGCAGAGGCAAGTGGATGTCTGTGAGTTCAAGGCCAGCCTGGTCTACAGAATGAGCTCCAGGCCAGCTAGGACTAAAGGGAGACCCTGTCACACACACACACACACACACACACACACACACACACACACACACACACAAAAGAAAAACAAGAAGAAGATAGAAAAGTTGGATGGTAGCTAAAATGAATAATTTGTAGTGTATGATTGAATCATTCTAAGAGGGTTTATTTATTTATTTTTATTGATGATTTGTGCATTTCATACATTATCTTTCAGTCCAATTTAGTCCATTCCCCTCTCCCAGCCCCCACCCAAGTTCATGCCTTCTGCCATATATGTCTTGCATCTTTCAGTCTTTCCAAAGTTTTTCACTACAGAGGCTTGTTGTTTTGGGTAGAATTTAACTATATCAGTCTATTCTTTAACCCAGTCTTTATGTTGTTGTTGTTCCCTCCCCTTTGTATTGTTCCAAAATATGCCTATATAACCATCACATATGTATCAAAATTATGACCTCTGAGAATAAACTGTATGTTAATTCAAAAATATGTTTAAGCATTCAAATTTTTCTCCTTTAATTTTATATTACTCTAAGACATAAATACGTACCTTCCACCTATATACAGTAATTACAGAGTCTGAAAATAAGTGGTAAGTCAATTCTAGAGCTCGTTAAGAGATTCATATTATGACAGCACATTTGCTTTCAGATAAAAATAAATATACAATAATGTTGTTCATCTTGCCTTTCAACTGGGGATTTGATTTGGTGTTAGCATGCATAAATGAGGGTAAACATTTTTGGAATTCATATTTTTCCCCTTTAATTTTACATTACTCTAAAGTATCCATACATACCCTCCCCCTATATACCACAATTACAAAATCTGGAGGTAAGTGGTAGGTTAATTCTAGATCCCATTAAGGTATTCACATTATAATGGTACAGTTGCTTTCAGGTAAAAGAAAATATTGCTCAGTTTGCCATACAACTAGGTATTTGATACTAGAATCCACAGATGAGGGATGCCATTCATCTTTTGTTTTTCTGGCACTGTGTTACTTCACTTAGCATAATGTCTTCTAGTTCCATACATTTACTTGCAAAGTTCATGATGCCATCTTTCTTTAATGCTGAATTGTGTAGATGTACCACATTAAAGAAAGATGCACATAGATGCATCTTTCTTTAATGCTCCATTGTGTAGATGTACCACATTTTCTCTATCCACTCATTGGTTGAGGGACATTTGAGTTGGTTCCAACTCTTCCCTATTGTGAATAAATATAGCTGTTCATGTATCTTTGCAGTAGGATGAGTCTTGTGGGTGTATACCCAGGAGTGGTATGGCTGTGTCAGGTGGTAAGTGCATTTTAAGTCTTTTAAGGCTTCTCCACACTGCTTTCCATAGTGGTTGTACAAGTTTGCATTCCCACCAGCAGTGGATGAGTGTTCCCCTTTTCCCACATTCTCTCCAGCATTTGGTGTCCTTTGTTTTCATGATCTTAGCCAGTCTTATTGGTGTGAGATGACATCTGAGAATGGTTTTAATTTGCATTTCCTTAATTATTAATGATGTTGAACACTTTTTAAGATGTTCTCAGCCATCTTTGCTTCCTCACTTGTGAAGTCTCTGTTCAGCTCTTTACTCCATCTCTTGAGTGGGTCATTTATTTTCTTAAGTCTTTGTTTTTTGAGTAGTTTATATATTCTGGATGTTAATGCTCTGTCAGATGTATCAGCAGTGAAGGTTTCCTCCCACCTCACTTCATTGATTATTTCTTTGGCTATAGAGAAGCTTTTGAGTCTAATGAGATCCCACTTGTCAATTGTTGACCTTATTTCCTGCGCAGCCGCTGTTTGATTTAGAAAGTCTTTTCCTACACCTATGTCTTGTAGGTTGCTGCCAACATTTTCTTCTATCACCTCCAGAGTTTCAGGTTTTATGTTGTGGTCTTTGATCCATTTGGAGTTTATTTTTGTACAGGGTAAGAGGTAGGGGTTTAATTTTATCCTTCAACAAATGGTGATCCAGTTTTGCCAGCACCATTTGCTGAAGATGTTGTCTTTCCTCCATTGAGCCTTTTTGGCTCCTTTGTCAAATATGAGGTGGCTGAAATTGTATGTACTCAAGTTTGGATCTTCAATCTTGTTCCATTGGTCTATGGGTCTTTTTTGTAACAGTACCAGGCTGTTTTTATGACTATAGCTCTGTAGTATAGTTTGAAGTCTGGCATAGAGATCCCCCCTGTATTGCACTTTTCACTCAGCATCACTTTGGCTATTCATGGTCTTTTGTTTTTCCATATGAATTTAAGGATTTTTTCCAAGTCTGTGAGGAAACTCTTGGAGATTTTAATTGGGATTCCATTGAATCTGTATATCAATTTGAGTAGAATGGACATTTTTGCTATATTAATTTTCCCAATCCATGAGCATGGGACATCTTTCCATTTTCTGATGTCTTCTTCAATCTCCTTCTTCAGGGGTTTAAAATTATTGTTGTAGAGCTCTTTGGTGTCTTTGGTTAGGTTTGTTCCTAGCTATTTTATTGTTTGTGTGGCTATTGTGAGTGGGAAGGTCTCCTTGTATTTCTTCTCCAGTTGCTTGTTGTTGATGTAGAGAAATGCTACTTATTTTTCTAGGTTAATTTTGTATTCTGCCACTTTACTTGAAACTCTTAATAATTTCTAGGAGTTTTCTGGTGGAGTTTTTAGCATCCCTTAGGTAAACTATCATATCATCTGCAAAGAGGGATAGTTTGACTTCCTCTTTTCCAATTAGTACTCCTTTAATTTCCCCTTCTTGCCTTAGTGCCCTGGCAAGTGTTTCAAGCACTATATTGAAGAGGAGTGGTGATAGGGGACAGCCTTGCCATGTTCCTGCCTTTAAGGGGAATGTTTCTAACTTTTCTCCATTAGAATGATGCTGGCTGTATGTTTGTTATATATGGCTTTGATTACATTGAGGAATGTTCCCTCCAGTCCAATTCCCTCTAAGACTTTAAGCATGAAGGGATGCTGAATTTTGTTGAAGGCTTTTTCTGCATCAATTGAGATGATCATGTGTTTTTGTTGTTTTTTGTTTTTCAGTCCATTTATGTGTTTTATGATATATATTGATCTATGTATGTTGAACCATCCCTTCATCTCTGGTATGAATCCAACTTGGTCATGATGGATGATCTTTTAGATTTGGGTCTGTATCTTTTTTATTTGCAAGTATTTTGTTGAGAATTTTTGTGTCTATGTTCATTAATGAGATGGGTATATAGTTTTCTTTTTTGGTTGTATCTTTGCCTGGTTTTGGTATTAGAGTGATGCTGGCTTCATGGAAAGAATTTGGGAGATTTCCCTCTGCTTGTATTCTTCTGAACAGTTTTAGTAATAATAGTTGTAAGTCCTCTTTAAATGTTTTATAGAATTCTGCTGTGAAACCATTTGGGCCTGGGCTTTTTTTAGTTGGGAGGTTTACTATTACATTTTCAATTTCCTCATATATTATGGTCTGTTTAAGCTGTCAATCTCTTCTTGGTTAAGGTATGCTGAATTCCCAGGATTTCAAATATTCATCCATTTCTCTTAGGTTTTCAAATTTAGTAGGGTATAGGTTTTTGAAATATTCTCGTATGATTGTCTGGATCTTTTCTCTGTCTGTTGTGATGTTTCCCTTTTTATCATGAATATTATTGATTTGGAGTTGCTCTTTCTTTCTTTTGGTTAACTGGACTAGGGGTTTATCTATCTTGTTTATCCTTTCAGAGAACTAGCTTTCAGATTCATTTATTCTTTGTATTGTTTCCTTTGTTTCTATTTCATTGATTTTTGCTCTGTCCTGTCTCTTGGGTTTAGGGTTCATTTGTTGTTGTCTCTCAAGTGTTTTTAGCTGCAGTATTAGTTCATTTATTTGTCCTCTTTCTGCTTTTCTAATGTAGGCACTGAGAGCTATAAACTTCCCTCTTAGGACTGCTTTTAAAGTATCCCATAGGTTTTGCTGTGTTGTATTTTCTTTTTTGTTTAGTTCCAGGAATGTTTTTATTTCTTTATTTCTTCCTTGACCCCTTCATTATTCAGGAGTGTGTTGTTTAGTCTCCATGTGTTCTTGTAGATAGTTGGGCTTATTCTGGTGTTGATACTGAGCTTTATTGCACTGTGTTCTGATAGAATGCAAGAAATTATTTCAATGCTTTTGTATTTGTAGAGGTTTTTTTCTGTGTCCCAGTATGTGGTCAGTTTTGGAGAATGTTCCATGGGGTACTGAATAGAAAGTATATTCTCTGGTGTTTGGGTGGAATGTTCTGTAGATATCTATGAGGTCCTTTTGATGTATTGTATTGTTCACTTCAAATATCTCTCTGTTTATTCTTTGTCCAGTTGACCTATCTAATGGGCTCAGTGGGATATAGAAATCCCCCACTATTAGTGTGCTGGGATCAATCTGCACCTTGAGGTCCTGTACAATTGTGTTTATAAAATTCAGTGCACTGGAGTTTGTTGCATATATATTCATGACTGTGAAATCTTCATGGTTAATTCATCCTTTGATAAGGATGTAGTAGCCCTCTCTGTCTCTTCTGATTAGTTTTACTTTGAAGTCTATTTTGTCTGATATTAGAATAGCAACTCCTGTTTGCTTTTCAGTACAAGTTGCTTGAAATTTTTTTCCATCCTTTCACTTTAAGTTGGCTCCTATCCCTGAGGGTAAGATGGGTTTCTTGTAGACAGCATATAGATGGGTTCTGTTTCCTCATCTACTATCCCAGTCTATATCTTTTAATTGGGGAGTTCAGTCCATTATTACTTAAAGTTATTATTGAGAGTTGTGTGCTGCTTCCTTTTACCTTATTTTCTGATTGCATTCTTGATCTAGCTTTGTATTTCTGCAGTTATACTTTTATTCATTACTCCCTCTAGTTGCTTGGGGATAGTTGTTCCTTTCCTCTGACCTTTGAATTGCTTCAAGTATTTCTGAAGGGTTGGTTTCCTGGAAATGAATTCTTTCATTTTGTTTATGTCATGAAAGATTTTTCTTTCTCCTTTAACTATAATTGACATTTTTGCTGGGAATAGAAATCTGGGTTGGCGTCTATAGTCATTTAGTACTGGCAATACTTTGGTCCAAGTTCTTCTGGCTTTCATCAATTGCAATGAAAAGTCAGCTGTAATTCTGACAGGTTTTCGTTTATATGTAACTTGTTGTTTTTCTCTTGCTGCCTTTAGTAATTTGTCTTTGTTTTGGGCATCTAGTGTTTTAACTATGATATGTCATGGGGTATTCTTTTTCTGATCTTGTCTATTTGGTATTCTATGTGCTTCTTGTATTTGTATGGGTTTGTCATTTTTCAGTTTGAGGAAATTTCTTCTATTATTCTGTTGAAGATCTGATCAATACCTTTGTCCTGGGATTCTTCTCCTTCCTCTATCCTTATGATGTGGAGGTTTGATCTTTTCGTTGTGTCCCATATTTGTTAATTGTTCCACTCTTGTGATTTAAAAAAAAATGTATACTCTTTGTTTGACCATTGCAGTTCTTCTACCTCATCTTTCAGTGTTAATATTCTACTTTCTGCTTCATCCAATCTGTTACTAAGGCTTTCTGCCATCTTCTCCTGCTGATTGATGAGTGTGCAATTTCCTTTTTCACTTCATCTTGTGATTTTTTTGTTAGTATTTCCTGTAGGAAGCTTTCTTTTTATGCCAAACACAGACCACATGGCCCTGCTAAGAAGAATGGGAACACAGTGCCTGCTTTGCGGACACTGTGGGGAGCTGACCCCTCAGTGCAGAGGCTACTTTCCATAGCCTAGCCTGAGTGGTACTTCCAACTTAGGACCTTAGCCTGGACCCATGAGACACATGTTCCACTCTTGGCCATGACTTCCAACCTGCCCAGATCCTGGATGGGAATTTCAGGCTGATGGCTGCCAGCCTATCTTCAGCCTATGCCCACTCACAACACCAGCTACCCAGATTGGTGGTCTGCAAAGGGGAGCCTTTTTCCAACCTGCTGGCCACCTGAATGAAATGCAGGCCTACCTTAGCCTGTATGAGTGCAATAATTATAAAAATAACGGCCAGGAATTCCGTAATGATGTTACTATGAAATTCAAATTTACTCCTTGCCACAGCTTGCTTTTATAAACCAAATGACATCAGTTCCCCACCCAGCATCACGCACCTAGGCCACATTGTTTGTTCCTCCTTAGGGTGTGGTCAGACCCTCAGCCATGCGGTGCCCTGAGGTGTGCTAGTTGGAAGCTAGCCCACAATTCGAATTGGATTTCCCCACAATTTCCAGTTCCCTTTGGAGTTCAATATTCTCTCCTCCTAGATCCTTGATTCTCTGGTCTGTTTCCTATTTCATTTCAGCAAGGGATCTTTTCAGTGTTTGCCCTTCATTCCTGAGTTTGTCATTCTCTCCCTTCATTTCTTTGAGTATGTCTATTATTGTTCTTTTAAGATCTGTGTCCTGGGTTATCTCCAAGGAGAACTCATTGTTGCAGTCTTCTATAGGACTACTAGATTTTGTTGGGGATTTATTATTTGCTTTTCCTATGTTATTGATTTTCCTTTGTGCTCTTAGCATGTAGATTTGATTTGTTGTTTATAATCTGATGTGAAATTCAAGTGCTTCTTCCTTTGGTTGAAGGCCTGTTCCTCTAGGTTGGAAGGTTGGCTGTCTCTTCTGTTAGTTTGTGCTCAGAGTCATCTTCTCTGTTTCCACCAGGATGGCTGCAAGGGGTGGGGGGGTGGCACTGGTTTTTGCCCCCCGCCCCAATCACTGTCACTGCCAATGTGACCGTAGAGCTTTACCCAATCTGGTCTGGAAGTTGCAGCAGAGACCCTGCACCTGAAGTGACTGGGCTCGGATGGTCCTGGGACCTCCCCTGCACTGGAAGTTACTGGGCTGGGATGGTCCTGGAACCCTGCACTGGAAGCAACAGGGCTCTGATGGTCTTGGGACCCTCCACCAGAGGCACTGGTGCTGGGAATGCCCTGGAACCAGCCTGCCAAGAGGCTTCCCTGCCACTCTCCCCAAGAGGGTTGATTTTAACTGCTTTTACCAAAAAGAAAGAAAATGCTAACAAAGTTACATAGTGATTGATTGATTAATTGATTGATTGATTAAGATTTTTTCCATAAATTTATTTTTATTTTTTTAACAAATCTAGACCCGTGTCCCCCCCATTACCCCACCCCACCAGAGCTCATGCATTCTGCCAAACATGCTTTTCATCTCTTTCTCAGTCTTTCTCAATATTCTCCATGAGGAAGTTGACTGTTTTGAGCAGAAGTTCACTGTTTCAGTCAGTTCTTTGATGCAGTCCTTTCCGTTGTTGTTGTTGCTGTTGTTGTTGTTTCCAATATGCATCACTCCCAACTGCTTTGGACAAAAGCTCAGGGGGCCATACACAAGAAATACTTACAAATAGGTAATTGGCACTAGCATCCACAGATGAGGGATACCATTCGTCCTTTGTTTTTCTGGGACTGTGTTACTTCACTCGGCATGATGTCCTCTAGCTAACTAGAGACCTCAGAAATTACGTCACTAATTCTTTAAGGAACAGTAGTCCAATATTTTGTAAAATAATGTTTAAGGAAACTTTAGAAATCATAACTAACTTAAATGACAACTATGTGTATATAGTTCTAATAATATTATTTGATTTGGAAACATATTCAATAAAACCCATTTAAAAAAAGAAAAGTAAGTTGGGATAATTTATAAAGGATTTTGAATTTCGTGGGATTTGAATGTGAACAAAATAATATAGTAAGTCATCGAAACTTTTTTGAGGAGAAAAGTATCAGAATCAGAAAAAAAAAAATCTACCATTGCAGTGGGGGGAATTCAGATGGGGAAAGTCAGAAACTATTATACATCTAGTTGGGAGGTAAACGGAGTCTGTATTAGGGTGTGGCAGAGGGAATTAAGACAAAGTATTGTTCAAATAGAATCAGTAGCTCTTGACCAATAGTCTAGTTGTATGGATTACAGACACTGAAAAACATTTAACCTGGCTGTGGATGTGCCTCAGATGATAGAGCGTTTGACTAGCATGCATGAAGCCCTGGGTTTGATCCCCAGCAGCTCCTAAATCAGGAATCAGGGCACAGACCTGAAATCTCAGCACTTTGGAAATCAGGAGGATCAGATGTTCAAGGTCATCCTTAGCTACATTGTGAGTTCAAGATCCTCCTGGGTTACGTGAACTCCTATCTCAAAAAAAGAAAAAGAAACCAGGCCTAATGGCTCATGCCTTTAATCCAGCTCTCTGAGGCACAGGCAGGCAGATCTTGGTGAGATTGAGGCCACCCTGATCTACACAGCAAGTGCTAGGCCAGCTGGGGCTATAGGGAGACACTGTCTCAAAAAAATAAGAAAGCTAGATATTAACCACAGGTGGATAAAAATGGGTGGTCCTCACGTCAGTGACAGGAAGAATGAAAACATGGGGGCTGCTTAGGTGTCGTCAGTCAGATCCATTGGAGTTTTGATACTCCAGCCTTTATCCAAATATTTATGGAGCTTAGTAAGGTACACTGAGGGGAGACACAAGGTGGGAGAGGAGGGAATGAGAGGGGATATGAGAATCAGCTTATGAATAAAGGGTAAGTTCCTTTCAGAAAGAATTCTTGGTTCTCCAGAAAACCTCTTACCATGTGCGGGGCACAGTGTTGGGCATGCTAGGGAACGTTAAACATGTAAAATAAGCCTTAAGGAGTTGAGAGTGTAGTTCTGAATTCCAGTCACTCAGTTGCTGTTCTCCTAGAGCAAGGATTTCAAACATTTCTGGGTTAGTTTTTCCAGCTTGTTTTATCCTTAGAATACTGCAGTGTCTGTGTGCATCCACTTGTGGTGGATATTTGAATTGCCAGGTACATTTGTTTAGGATCATAAGAAAGTTCATGGGAAACATTATTATGAACAGTCATAAGGGCAGGTGAGAGAATGAGGTAAGAGCTAAAACTCCTCAGTGAGCAAAATAAAGAAAGAGAAGTCCATGGGGTCAGAGCCTTGGCCAAAGTTACTCACTTTCCACGGGCACCAGCCAAAAGGGTGCTAAAGCACAGCCAGACTGAGTTCAAGGCTGAATCCAGAGGCCAACGCAGTAGTATGTACATTTCTAAAAGGGGTCTCTGCCAACAGGGAAGAGGAGAGAGGCGTGAAGATTGTAGGCCTCTTACTGCCCTGTTGATTAACCATTTGATACTTACTGACCCACCCAAGCAGATCTTTGTGAGTTCAAGGCCAGCCTGGTCTACAGAGTGAGTTCCAGGACAGCTGGAGCTACAGACGAAAGAAAGAAAGAAAGAAAGAAAGAAAGAAAGAAAGAAAGAAAGAAAGAAAGCAAGAAATCAAGAAATCAAGAAAGAAATCAAGAAAGAAATCATGAACTTTGCAGGTAAATGGATGGAACTTAAAGCCATTATGCTAAGTGAAGTAACACAGTCCCAGAAAAACACAACGAAATATATCCCTCATTTGTGGATGTCAGCACCAAATCCCTAGTTGAAAGGCAAGCTGAGAAAAATTAATGTTATATTTCTTTTTATCTGAAGGTAACTATGCTGTTATAATGTGAATTCCTTTAACCGGCTCTAGAATTAACTGACCACTTATTTTCAGACTTTGTAATTGTGGTATATGTATGGAGGGTATGTATTCATATATTAGAGTAATCTAAAATTAAAGGGAAAATGTGAACTCCTAAACATATTTTGGAACTAGCATAGTTTATTTTCAAAGGTCATAATTTTGGTATATATGTGACATATATATGGGCATACTTTGGAGCAATACAAAAGGGAGGGAACAACAACAACAAAAAAGACTGGATCAAAGAACTGATGGTAACAGTTAACTTGTGCCCAAACAATAAACCTCTACAGAGAAAAACTTTAAAAAGATTGAGAAAAACATGCAAGACATGTATGGCAGAATGCATGAACTGGGGTGGGGTGGGGTGGGGGCATGGAAAAGGGAGCATGTCTAAATTGGACTGAGAAATGATGTATGAAAGTATGAAACACATAAAACACCAATAAAATATTTTATTTAATAAAGGAAAGGACAGAGACAAATCTTGAAAATATTCTGGGCTGGAGAAAACATGACAGAACAGAGACAAATCTTGAAAATATTCTGGGCGGGAGAGATGGCCTAGTGGTTAAGAGTGTCAACTGCTCTTGCAGAGGACCCAGGTTCGAACCCCAGCACCCACATGGTGGCTAAGAACCATCTTTAACTCCAGTTCCAGAGGAATCCGACACCCTCTTCTGACCTCTGCAGCAGTGCATGACATGAGTGCACAAACCTGCATGCAGACAGTACATTCATACACATAAAAAATAAATAAAATTTTAAAAAAGAGTTGGAAGAAAGAATGGTATCTTCTCTGATCAGAATCTCATTTCTTTAAAAAAGAAAATATTCTGTAATGTTGAAGTATGACATAAAGTCATATATTATGATTCCACTTATATGAAATGCCCAGAATAGACAAGCTCAGCTCATAGATACAAAAACTATTGCAGATTAGTGTTTGCCAGAAGCTGAGGGAGATAGGTTATTAATAGAGAGTGACCTATGGGTTTTCTTTGAGATGATGAAAATGTTCTGGAACTGGGTAGTGGGGATGGTTGCAGAAGGAAGAACACTGTGTAAGACAGCTTGTGCTTCATTTGTCAGAGGACAATGTCTTAGAACATCTCTTTTGACTGCTCTCACCTGACCAACCAAAATGAAGCCTTTCTTTTAGGGGCTTTCACTGAACTCTACACCCCTTTCCATAGCACCTATTATTGTCCAGCAGAGATATGACTAATATCTGTCTTTCTTATGAGATGACAAACTTCATGATATCAAAGACTGCAACAGCTTTATACATTGCAGCATACCCAGCATAATCCCGAGTGCTAGGATTAAAGGTGTGCACCACCACACCCGGGATGGGATGTCATCTTTCTTTATCAATGCATAGAACTCCACTGTGTAGGTATACCACATTTTCTCTATCCACTTGTCAGTTGTGGGCCACTTGGGTTGCTTTCAGCTTTTTGCTATTGTAAAGAAAACTGCAATAAACATAGATGTGCATGTATCTCTTCAATAGGATAAGTCTTGTGGGTATATACCAGGAGTGGCATGACTGGGTCAGGTGGTAGGCTCATTTTCAGTTTCTTGAGAGTTCTCCACACTGCTTTCCATAGGGGTTGCACGAGTTTGCATTCCCACCAGCAGTGGATGTGTGTTTCCCTTTCCCTACAAACTCTCCAGCATTTGGTATCCTTTGTTTTCTGGATCATAGCTATTCTTACTGGAGTAAGATGAAATCTTAAGATGGCTTTAATTTGCATTTCCTTAATTATTAGCGATGTTGAACACTTTTTAAGATGTTTCTTAGCCATCTTTACTTCTTCATTGTGAAGTCTCTGTTCAAATCTTTACTCCATCTTTTGAGTAAGTCAATATTTTCTTCTATTATTTTCAGAGTTTTGGGTTTCACATTGAGGTCTTTGATCCATTTGGAGTTGATTTTTGTACAGGGTGAGAGGTAGGGGTTTAGTTTTATTCTTCTACAAGTGGTGATCAAGTTATGCCAAAAACATTTGCTGAAGATGCTGTCTTTCCTCCATTGAGTCTTCTTGGCCTCTTTGTCAAATATGAGGTGGCTAAAATTGGATGTGATCAGGTTTGGATCCTCAAATTTGTTCCATTGATCTACAGGCCTGTTTTGAGCCAATAGCAGGTTGTTTTATGACTATAGCCCTGCAATATAGTTTGAAGTCTAGTATGGCAACCCCCCCCCATTGCTCTTTTTGCTCAGGGTTTCTTTGACTATCCGTGGTCTTTTGTTTCTCCATATGAACTTTAGGATTTTTTTCTACGTCTATGAAGAAGCTCATGGGGATTCTAATTGGGATTGCATTGAATCTGTATATTACTTTGGGTAGGATGGTCATTTTTACTATATTGATTCTTCCAATCCATGAGCATGGGAGGTTTTTCCATCTTCTAGTATCTTCCTCAATCTTCTTCTTGAGGGATTTAAATTTTTCTTTGTAGAGATTTTTGGTCTGTTTGGTCAGGTTTGTTCCTAGATAATTTTTTTTTTTTTTTGGAGGCTATTGTTCATTCCCACTAATTGGGGGAAGGGTGTCAATTCTCCAAAAAGTAGAACTTTTTTGCTTGATGTCTTCATATTTGGTAGGAATCAGGGCTTGTACAAGGTCAGGAAGAGCAGGACAGACATTCATGATCTTTTCTCCAAACCCTGACCCTCCTCCTTCTCCACGCTGTAGCTAAATCCAGCTCCCTCTTTCCTACCTTGGCAGTCTCACACTGCAGTCTCATTAGGCCATCTCAAGACCTTTCTCCATACAGTGGAGCCCAGAGAGACAGGACATTTAACAAACTTAGAGCAGTTGCCTAGCACATGATACATTCCAAGCATGGGGCACAGAAGATGCAAGAATACATACAACATTTCCCCTTCTCTGATCCCTTACTCTGAACCTTGCCTTTGCTGAGACTGGCAGAGGCTCTATGAGGGGGAAAACCCCAGAACTGGTGAGACAAAGTGAGTTCTGCCTCCTTGGACAAGTTTCTTATTTGTTCTTAGTCTGATTTTACTCGCCTGCAAATTAAGGGTAATAGCACATGCTCTACCTGTCTTGCAAGACCTTGTGAAGATAAAATGTGCTGAGGTCTATAAAGAAGCCTGTAAAACACTGTGCAAATGAAAGTGCAATTACCTAGAAGTGAGAACCCATCTGTGCACAGCATCCTGGTTGGAGATGAATAAGTCCCAGAATATTAAGTATCTGCATCCATTATTCTGGAGAACTTCTATAGCATGCAGTTATTATGTGTGATCTTTTCACTTGGATATTTTTGTTCTGTAAGTCCTAGTTATTTCTTTGCAAAGGTTTTATTTGAAAATCAGCTAATGGGTGTGAATCCCTCCAGTGGAGTCATTTACACACAGGCACATTCAGTACGAACTTGCTTTCTTCTCAGAAACTATGGCTCCAAACAAAATTAATATTCATTATTAAATACTTCAAGCACTTTAGGATCCAGAATGGAACTGTTGTATAGTTTACTTGGAACACTTGGATAGTGCCAAGTATGTCAAGCAGGAAATCATATAATCCTTACCCCATTCACATTACAGAGTAATGATTACCCCTGCCACTTTTCAGATGAGAAAGTTTAGACTGAAAATAAAACCAAAATCATTCACTTGGTAAGAGACTAAGCTGGGATTGGAAGTCTAGCCTCTTTGACCACAGACTCTACCCTCTTAAAATTGTTAATTGTGACACACCAAGGAGCACAGAGACACTGCGGAAGTGGAGGGTGATTCTCCTACATGCGTGTGTGTTGCTTGTTTTCACATTTAATTAAGGGATTGCCTTGGAGAGAATCCACCGAAGAAACTAAAAGAATTAGAAGAGATGATTGATTGACTCATGGACAAGCCTCTCTTCCCCTTAGGGAATTAGGATAAGCATGAAGAAGAATTTACTGAAAGTAAGAATTATTAAACAATGATAAGGATTATTAAAGGCAGTTATAATGAATAAATACTTTTGTGAAGGGTGCTAAGTAGAATAAATTTTGTCTTTTACAGCCTCTGATAAATTCAATTAAGAAACTACAGTCAAGGGGCTGGAGAGATGGCCTAGTGGTTAAGAGCGCGGACTGCTCTTACAGAGGTCCCGGGTTCGATCCCCAGCACCCACATGGCGGCCGAGAACCATCTGAAACTCCAATTCCAGGAGAAAACCATCTGAAACTCCATTTCCAGGAGAACTCCAGTTCCAGGGGAATCCGACACCCTCTTCTGACCTCCGCGGCATTGCACAACACGGGTGCACAAACCTGCATGCAGACAGTACCTATTCATACACATACAGAAAATAAATTTAAAAAAGGAACATATTGTTTAAAAAAAAAAAGAAACTACAGTCAAAAGAATAAATAACTAGTTAAACTAGAGCTACCATAAGAATAGTCTAGCATATGAATATTTGGAAAAAATTCAAATGCTAACAAGTATATGAGAAAAAATTAAAACTCTTTATAAGTCTAGGGATATAGCTTACTTGCTAATGTGTTTGCCTGGCATGTGCAAGGCCCTGCATTTTGTCCCCAGCACGGGGGTGGAGGGATTCTCCCTTAAACCAGGTGTGACAGCACTTATGTGCATTCTCCGCATTCAGGTTGAGTCAGAGGATCATGTGGTTGACACTACTAGTTCTACTCAGGAAAGTGCAGAGGAAACGGTTCAAGATGCAGGTATGGGCAGAAACCCTCTGAAAAGGTTCCAGCAGCACAAGAAAGAACTACAGGAGTTGACAAATGAGATGATATGAAAAGAAAAGCTTTTCCATAGCAAAGGAAACTATCAGCAGTAGAGTGAGGAGAGAGTCAACAGAATGAAGGACATCTTTGCCAGCTATGCTTCTGACAAGGGGTTGATATCTACAGTCTCTATAGAACTGCAAAAATTAAACACACATGCAAAAAATCTTCCAACCAAGTCTAAGTGAACAGTCATCAAAAGAAGAAATACAAAAGGCCAATAAACATTTTTAATGGCCAAAATCCCTACCCAACAAGGAAATACAGATTAAAATCCTACTGAGACTGCCATTTTACCCCCTCAGAACAGGTAACAGCAAGAATATGCATATTAGGCAGTGAGGAACCTTTATTCACTGGTGGTGAGGGTGTAACCTGTACTGCCGCTATGGAAATCAGTGCGGGAGTTTCTCACAAAAGCTCAAAATAGAATTACCTATGATCCAGCTATACCATTCTGAGTATATATTCAAATGATTCTGTACCCTGCCACAGAGACACTGCACATCCACGTTTTGCCACAGGTTTCAAAATAGCTAAAGAACCAACAAGGATAAACAGTATGATTCAGCATGTAAAAGCACATGCCTTGAAAGCCTAGTAACCTAGATCCCACTTTGGAAAGAAAGAACTGACAAATCTCTACCTACAGGCTGCGGTATGCATATATGAATACACACACACACACACACGCACAAACAATAAATGAAATGAAATCAATTTAAAGGTACTAAAATAAAAAATAATTGGCTTCTGAATATATTTATGTCCTAGTATGTTTATAGTTTAAAACTGAAAAAATGAATAAATAAATATGCATGCTCATATAGCCACATTTAATCAAACCATTTTCAAAACATCATAGGTGTTTTACTTGTGTAATGACATGTAGGGTTTAAATATAGGCTTAAGTGGTAAATACGCATATACATAATTCTATATAATTCACAGCAGTAAGAGTGGAAATTTTGTTAATCAGTCCAAAGCAAGACCCAGGTCTCGCAGCACCACAATTCTGACTGCACGTACACATCCTCCATGTCTACCAGCCTGAACTTTACTTCCAGCCAGTTCTTTACTTTAGGACTTCTCATGTTACTAATTTGCAACTTCCTGCTTTTTAATTATCACTTTGGCTCAGGTTTTAACAGAGAAGCAATGAACTATACTCTACAAAATATAAAATCAAAATATATAGTGTTCTAATTAAAAATGTTGTCCAATTGTTCTTACCTGTTACATGTAGGAAAAGTGGGCCCAATATGGATGCTAATGTTCCAAGCTAGGCATGAACCCTTATATACTGGAGTCCCTATAAGCTACTTAATTCTTTTTCCAGAATGTTAGAAAACCAGGCTGCCTAGCAAGCTTAAAAAATTTTTTTTAGAAATCCTTCCAACTCAATCCTTTCTTTGTATCAAATGTAATCACTTATTTCCACTCCAGCTGGAGAATTAAGTTTGAAATATTGTCTGGAATGTTCTACCTCAAAGTGTGGCATGCTGTGTTGCTTGATGGACATCAGAAGGATATTAAACATAATCTCACAGGGATGTCTTTACAATGGAAGCATTTAAGTGATTCAGATAGTTCTCACAAACCAAATGCTGTGAATAAGAACTGAATTCTCTCAGGGCATGGGACAGACCTGGATGGACTCAGGATGCAGGAGTGCAGATAATTCATGACTAATTATCAGTGGGTAGAAGACATCATCACACGTGGTTTTCACTGTACTGAGCACGCGCTTTGGGACACACATGTGCCTTGAGGACTCAAATCTGGGTTAGATCTAACCTAAAATTTTCCAATTTAATGATCCTTCCAGCTATTAAAAAATGGAAAGAAAAACCCAGTGCCAAATTTTACATAGATACACCCCCCCCAGCTCAATACATCTTGGGGGCAGGGATAGCAATGGCAGTGAAAGTACAGATTTGTAATCTAGCACTTGGAGATAGAAAAAATCAGTCATGAATTATTTTAAGAAAATATTTAACTTGTTCATGTTTTCCCCTCAATTTGTTTGCCTCATTGCATGGTGGGGGAGGAAAGTATGTTACATCAATAGTGCTCATTAAAGACGTGTGCCCGTGGACTCCTAGCACAAGAAGGATTTAAGAACCTTTCAGAGGGAAAATATTATCCCCATTGCTTGATTCCCTTCTCTGTCCAAGATATGCCTTATATTATAATTCTGGATTTCCAATTTGCTCATTCAAGATAAATGATGCCAGAATTCTAAAAATCATTTAGAGCCGCTCTAAATAGTTATAAGGGAGGTAGCTAAGTCAGTAGAGTGCTTGCCTAGCATGCACAAAGCTCTGGGTTCAATCTCCACCTCATAAACCAGGCATGGTAGCTTATGCCTGTAATCCCAGCACTTGGGAGGTGGAAGTGTGAGGGTTGTATGAGTCCAAGATCATCCTCAGCTACATAGTGAGGTTCAGGAGAGCCTGGGCTACATGAGACCTGTCTCAAAAACAAACAAAAATTACAAAAAGGTTAGTAAAAGAAACTTTTCATTTCTGGTTTTATTGCCTGTTAGCTCAGAGGACTCGGGAAAGTTGCTCTCCCTTTCTAAGGCTGTTTCCTCACTTGCTATAAGGAAACACAAAGAGATAACAGTTTCCTTTTCCTCCTCTAACCATACTCTAGAGTCAGGAAGCACTCCCAAATCCTGCAGCTCTCCTTCCTGAGTCCCCTTTGCCATTGGTCCTTGCTGAAATCCATATCGCAGATGAGAACGCTTCTCTCAGACATGTGCTCCCCAACCTCATTGTTAAAACAAAACTTCTTTTTGTCTTTTGACTAAGATCTCAAGTTTTACATCTGAAGTACAATTTCTCAGGCCTTACTGATCATTTATTTCTGGTTATACTTTCTTTTTGGATGCTTAAGGCCACACAGTTAGCCCAGATTAACCAAGGTTTTTGTTTTCTCAAGGTCAGTTGAGGATCTGGTCCTCAAGGGTCACTCAGGGGTTTTTTTTTTTTTTGGGGGGGGGAGCCCCTGGATCCTTTCGGCTTTTCATTTACCAGTTCCATCCACTCAAGGACAAATCAGGTCCTGCTAGACCAGGCTTCCATTTTTGAAGCATGAGCAGACTTTCCTCTTTATAGACTGGACACTGGCTGAAGTCCCATTAGTGGGTCTCTAAGACCTCCCTAGACAAGAAGACTGATGACTCACATTTGCAGGACATTTCAAGAGATGCCTCCTGCATAGTCCCCTGAGACTTAGTTGACCTCTGAGGGCAAGGAATAAAGTTATCCCTTAGGTCCTCGGCCAAATTGGTAATGGCACTAAGTATGGTCATTAAGCACCCAGAAAGGCTAAGTTACATGAGCCTGATATATCGCACCTATACTAAAATTATGTCATCTGAAAACAAACTGTATGTTATTTCCATATCATATTTCTTGATTCTCATGTTTCCATTCTAATTTTATATTACTCTAAAATATGCATACATACCCACCATCATATACCAAAGTTACAAATTCTGAACATAAATGGTAGGTTAATTCTAGAATCTGTCTAGGAATTCACAACATAAGAGCACAATTGTTTTCAGATCATGAGGAATATAACATTAATGTTGCTCAGTTTGCCTTACAACTAGGTACTTGGTACTAGCATCCACAGATGAGAGATACCATTTGTCTTTTGTTTTTCTTGGACTGTGTTACTTCACTTGACATAATATCTTCTAGTTCCATCCATTTACGTGCAAATTTCACAATGACATCTTTCTTTACTGCTGCATAGAACTCCATTGTGTAGATGTACCACATTTTTTCTACCCACTCATCAGTTGAGGGGCACTTGGGTTGGTTCCAGCTCTTTGCTATTGTGAAGAGAGCTGCAATAAAAATGGCTGTACATGTATCTCTGTGGTAGGATGAGTCTTGTGGTTATACACCCAGAAGTGGTGTGGCTGGGTCAGGTGGTAGGCCCATTTTGAGTCTTTTAAGGGTTTTCCACACTGCTTTCCATAGTGGTTGTACAAGTTTGCATTCCCACCAGCAGTGGATGTGTGTTCCCCTTTCCCCACAACCTCTCCAGCATTTGGTATCATTTGTTTTCTTGATCCTAGCCAGCCTTATCAGAGTGAGATGATATCTTAAAATGGTTTTAATTTGCATTTCCTTAATTATTAGTGATGTTGAACACTTTTAAGATGTTTCTCATCCATCTCTAATTCCTCACTTGTAAAGTCTCTGGTCAGCTCTTTACTCCATCTTTTGAGTGAGTCATTTGTTTTCTTACTTCTTTGTTTTTTGAGTAGTTTATATATTCTGGAAGTTAACGCTCTGTCAGATGTATTGGCAGTGAAGATTTCCTCCCACTCTGTGGGCTTTCTCTTCACTTCATTGATTCTTTCTTTCACTGTACAGAAGCTTTTGAGTTTAATGAGATCCCATTTGTCAATTTTTGACCTTATTTCCTGCACAGCTGCTGTCTGATCTAAAAAGTCTTTTCCTACGCCTATGACTTGTAGGTTGCTGCCAACTTTTTCTTCTATCACCTTCAGAGTTTTGGGTTTCACATTGAGGTCTTTGATCCACTGTTGTTTTGCTTGTCTTCAATTCTTACTGGCAAGTGCATCTACTCTGTGCCTGTCACTGCTTTTGCCATTCTTCAAAGACACGAGACATAGCTTTTTAACCCTCCGATATGGACTGAAGACTCATGTCTCTCCAAGAATCCTCCAAACCTTCAATGCCAGATGGGAACTGCTGAGATATCCAATACTGAGGAGCTACTGGGATTTCAGCCTCTTCAGAGTATAGACTGCCATTGTTGGACTACCCAGGCTATATTATGGAGACAAGTACAGGAAGATCAATACAGGATTCGGTGCTTACTGGACCTCATTTGGGTGACCATAGGAAGGAAAGACCCCAGTGTGGAGCACAAGGGCAAGAAGATTGATGGTCGTTTGGGCTTGCCAAGGAGCCTTCAACAGTTCCTTAAGGAAAACATGACATCTTTTAGCAAAAAAAAAAAAGAAAGAAAGAAAGAAAGAAAAGAAAATCCTCAACAACTGTGTCATTATATTGTAGAATCCCTTAAAAATAAAAAAAAAAAATTTAAAGGGAAAGAAAAATAGAAAAAAAAAAGAAAAGAAAATCCTCCAATTCAGGTGATACGTGTGTGTGTGTGTGTGTGNACACGGCAAAGATACTCAAGAAATGGGCCTCTCTGAAATGCACTGCTATTTCCATGTTTGCAGGATAAGCCTTGTACATTCAAGGGAGGCTGTCAATGTTATATGGAAGTTAGAGGTAATAATTAACTTTGGAGGTGGGATGGGGTAGGATTGAAAAGGAAGAACTGAATGAAAAATATCAGTAAAAGAGAGGAGAAAGGAGAAGGAAAAGGAGAATGGATAACAGTTAAGTAGAGAGAATGTAAAATGAGATACTTTAGACATTAAAAAAGAGAGAGGCTGGAGAGACAGCTCAGCAGTTAAGAGCACTGGTTGCTCTTGCAGAGGAACTGGGTTAGGTTCCCAACACCCATTTGATGGCTAACAAGCATCAGTTCCAGGGGATCCAGAGCCCTCTTCTGGCCTCTGTGGGTACTGGATGCACATGATATATATATATATATATATGCAGGCAAAATATTCATACACATAAAATAAATAAATCCATTTTTATTTATTTTTCTTGGTCTTTTTGAGACAGGGTCTGCCTGTAGTCCCAGCTGTCCTGGAGCTCACTATGTAGACCTTGAACTCACAGAGATCTGCCTCCTCTGCCTCCTGAGTGCTAGGATTAAAGGTGTGCCCCACCATGCCCAGCAGGAATATTTTTTTAATAATTGTGTGTCATTACACAAGTAAAAATACCTATGATGTTTTGAAAATGGTTTGATTAAATATGGCTATATGAGCATGTGTATTTATTCATTTTTTCACTTTTAAACTATAAACATATTAGGACATAAATATACTAGGAAACCAATTGTTTTTTATTTTAAATTGATTTCATTTCATTTATTGTTTGTGCGTGTGTGTGTGTGTGTACATTCATATATGCATACCACAGCCTGTGGGCAGAGATTTGTCAGTTCTTTTCAAAGTGGGATCTAGATATCTATGTTATTAGGCTTCAAGGCATGCACTTTTACATGCTGAATCATGCTATTTGTCTTTGTTTGGTCTTTTTAGGAATATTATTGCATCTTAAGGAATTTTTATCTTTTCTCTTTGTAGTTTTTGAGATAAGGCCCAAACTAGCCTAAAATTTATGACCCTCTTTATTTGTAATTAGGTTTTCATTTGGTTGGGTTTTTTTTGTGTGTGTGTGCATGTGTGTACGTGTGTGTGTGTGTGTGTGTGTGTGTGTGTGTGTGTGTGTCTTTTGGGACAGTGTCTTCCTGTAGCCCCAGCTGGCTTGGAATTTACTATGAAGACCAGGCTGGCCTTGAACACACAGAGATCTGCCTGCCTCTGCCTGCCTCTGCCTGCCTCTGCCTGCCTCTGCCTGCCTCTGCCTCCCAAGTGCTGGGATTAAAGGCATTAAGTAGTTTTTTAAATTAGCATTTAAAGAAAGTACCGAGTTGCATTATAGCATTTTCATGTATATTTTGCTTTTCTTGATGCTCTTCTCCTAGTCCACTCCGTTTTCTCTTGCCCAGCTCCTGCTGGTTCTTCTCCTCAGAGACCATTTCTCCTTTTAGGTCACATCTATCCCATTACTCTCTTTTTATTCTTCCCCACTTAAGATATATTTTTCTCACATTAATAGAACATAACTAGGACAGACATTTGTATTAGGATCATGGGGTATTTCTGTGATGGACCTACTCATGTTTGGGGGAAGATTATGGAAGTATTAGGAACTTTGGGCTGGAAAAGCCATTGAGTGCTCAGAGCTTAGTGAACTCTTCTGTGGTAAATTGTAACATAATGCTGAAAGAAACGGAGATGGTGGAGGCCTCGTTTGGGAAGTTTCAGAGCAGAGAGAATTCTGAGAGACCCTCAAAGACTGTCAGGGACAGTTTTGTGATACTGTGGGTAAGAATATGTGGAAGTGAAGCTTTTCCTTTTCCGGAACAATGTATACTGGTCAGCTATGGGTGAAAAATCAGCTGCGATTAGTGAGAGACCAGCGTCATTGAGGAGAAATCTTCAGGGAAGTATTTCCTCAGGGTCAGCACATGGAAGCTGTGGTCCAGAGGGACCAAGGCTGTCTCTCAAGCTAGAAGTTGGACTTGGTAGTGCGTAAGAGCTTTCCATGTGGTGCTGGTTTGGCCAGCGTGAAAGCCACAGAATTGAAGGGGTCATGATGAGAATCTGAGGCTTTGCATTGCGTGAGGCCAGAAGGACATTGGTGAAGGTGCAGCCTTACTTGCCACAAAGACCCCAACATATTGGAGATTCCCAAGTGGTGGGATGACCACCAAGGACAGCGGCAGGTACAGAGTGGAGTGGGCCTGAGCCTGCGGTACTAGCTGTGTGCACTGCAGATGGCAAAGCTGAAGAAGTGGACCTGCCCAAGCTTTTTGGAACCCAGTGATCATGAATGAATCCCACAGGTCTGACACTGAGCCTTTTACACTGATTTTTGTTTTGCTTTGATCTGATTGTTCCCTGGTTCTTCCCTCTTGGAGTAAGAAACGTTTAACTTGTTTTATTTTAATTTTACAGGACCCTGCAGTTAGGAGACTTTGGGTTATTTTAAAAGAGACATTGAGTGTTTAAAGTAGTGGAATTTTAAAGACTGTGGGACTTTAAAAGCTGTAGTATGTTTTATACTGTAATATTAATATTAACGTGAGACCTTGGAGACAAGAAATGGAAAGAATGTAGCTTAAAAGTGATGTGTTTATGTGTCAAGTTGACAAGGGGTCAACTGTATCACTTCAATTGTCAACTTGACAGGTGGAAGAAGAGGGAGCCTCAGCTGAGGCTTTTCCTCCATCAGATTGACCTATGACCATGTCTGGGAGCCATTTTCTTGATTGTTGAGTTATGTGAGAGGGCCCAGCCTAGTGTTGGGGCCATCCCTGGGCAGGTAGTCCTAGGTTATATATAAGAAAAGCAAGCTGAGCCTAGATCAAACTCCTGCCTCTACGTTCCTGACTTCCCTCAGTGATGGGCTGCCACTTGGAAGAGTAAGATGAAAAAATCCTTTCCTCCCCCAAGTTGGTTTTATTTAGATTTTTATCACAGCAGCATAGAAGGAAGTAGAGCAGTAAGTAATGCACTTGCTGCACAAACACAAGAACCAGGGTTCAAATCCCTGGGACCCACATAAAGCTGGATGCAGTAGCACACATCTGTAATTTCAGTGTTCCTACAACTAACCTGGCATACACACCAGCAAATGACAAAAAATACCCTATCTCAAACAAAGTGGAAGGGAGCAACTAACACCAGAGGCCACACTCATTCTGTGACACACACATACACATAATTACACAAAAATGCATGCATAAGCATGCATACATACAAACATGCTACACACACACACACACACACACACACACACACACACAAATTTAACTGTAAAACTACAGAAGCAAAAACCATAGGGTAAAACTTTATTATATTATCTGGTGAATTTTTTATGTAACTCCAAAAGTAAAAAATAAACAAATGGAATTCTGTTAGCATTACTTAGAAAATTGCTTTTGGGGCTGGGTGTGGTGGCGCACACCTTTAATCCCACCACTTCGGAGGCAGAGGCAGGCAGTCTCTGTGAGTTCAAGGCCAGCCTGGTCCACATAGTGAGTTCCAGGACAGCTGGGGCTATAGGGAGATTCTATCTCTAAAAGAACAAAAAAAGCAGGGGGGGGGGAGAAAATTACTTTTCGAAAAGAAAACTCTCCAATGCTCTGGGCATTGTGGCTCATACCTGAATCCCAGCACTCAGGAGACAGAGTAGGAGGCTTACAAGTTTAAGGCCAGCCTGGGATACACAGCAAAAGCCAGTCTCATAAGCAAAATAAAGACTCAGGTTGCACTCTACACTTACTAAACAAGAAATTCTGGAAGTAAAGACAGCAACCTATGTTTTAACAAGCCTTCTAGATGATTAAGGAATAAAATTTGAGGACTACTGTTATAGAACTGTTCAGGAGATGGAGACAGGTAATCCCCAGAGCAAGCTGGCAACCTACACTAACTGATATGGTGAGCTCCAGGTCACTGAGAGACCCTACCTCAATTTATACGGTGAAGTATGATGGAGGAAGATATCTAACATCAACGTTAGGCCTCCACATACATGAACACAAAAGTACACATGCACCCACATACATGTGCCCCCACATACAAACATGCATACAAGTATGCATATACACTACACAAAAACATGTGCAAAAGAATTATTGGAAAGTAGACTGATTTCTACACTTGGTCAACCTTACAAGGAAACTTGCTGGCCATCAGTCAACAAGAAACAAGAGTAGAGCCATGCAGTCGCTCAGATCCCACACAAACACTACGGAGACTGACGACAAATACGTTCCTGTGAAGCTTCAACCTTGTTGCCCCTGGCTACCGATGAATGTTTCAAGGTTATCCCTCCAGCCCATACCACTCAAGGCTTCCAAACATGAAAATATCAGAGCATCGTTTTTGTACCTTCCCCCAAAATGCTTTTGTATATTTTCTATGCCAAGAAGATCACAAGACACATGAGAAAACACAAAATGTAGGGGGTGCAGAACCCCTTATGCTTAGCGGGTCAAATCGTGATTTGCCAAGTATTTCAGAAATGTTTCAAAAGACAAGCTACCATTTTCTGTACTGCTACCATTTTCTGTACTGCTACCATTAAAATGTGTAATACCTGCTTGTCCTTATAAAAATATTTCAGCCTAATGAATTTAGATAGAAGCTAGGTAAGGGACAGCCGCACGAGCCATAAGTATGGTTGGTTTGGCCCATATAAATAACAACTCAGAAGTCCTTCTAACACTGTCAGATAATCAGTATGTCACAGCTTTCCCCCATGAGGGGAAACAAAACTTAATGATCACTGACTCTCTCTGAAAACAGCCAAAATCACATCAACAGATGGGTGACTGTCAATTAGCCATTTGTTAACCAGTGTGAGTCTTCTGGCAGCTCTTAAGACCTCAGCAAAATGAGGGGAGGGCATAAACGAGATGGAAGGAGGAGGCCTCCCGAATCTTGTTTTTAATTTTTCATCATATTTTATATGCTTGATAGGAAAATAATAGCATGAGAAAAAGATGATCTTATCCAACATCAGTTGGAGTCCTTTCTCAAGAACCTTCATGGCCTCTGTGTTTCTCAGAATAGTGGCCTTTCTGACATTAGAGCCCAAACTGCTGCCGTCGGAAGCAGCAAAAGCAGACACCACAGTCCTTACTCTCTCCAGCTACTTAAAAACATTATCAATGTGTACGCATTTATTCAGTGTGTCTCCTCCTAATGTGTTCATGTCAATATCTTCATTAGATCATGAATAAATGTTAATATCCAAGGACAAATCTGAAAATTTTAAGTTAAAAAAAAAAAACTAGGCCAGGCATGGTGGTGCATACCTTAAATCCCAGTACTTGGGAGGCAGAGGAAGGCAGATTTCTATGAGTTCAAATCCAGTCTGGTCTATAGGACTTCTGGGCCAGCTGGGGCTACAGAGTGACCCTGTCTCAAAAGAGAAAAAAAATCCATCTCGAAGAAAAAATTTTCCATCTTTAGACTAACTATATAAGAATCAAAAGATACAAGGCTGGAGAGATGGCTCATTGGTTAAGAGTACTGTCTGCTCTTGCAGAGGACTTGAGTTCAATTCCCAGAACCCACATGGTGGCTAACAATCTTTCTTTTTTTAAGCCAATGTTTTATTGAAGCTCTGTCCATTTCATACAAATCAAATCTAGACCCGTGCCTCCCTCCCTCCCTCCCTCCCTCCCTCCCCACCCCACCAGAGCTCATGGATTCTGCCAAACATGTTTTTCATCTTTTTCTCAGTCTCTCTCAAAATTCTCAATGCAGAAGTTTACTGTTTCAAGCAGAAGTTCACCATTTCAGTCAGTTCTTTGATGCAGACTTTTCTGTTGTTGCTGTTGTTGTTGCTATTCCTTCCAATATCCATCACTCCAAAATATGCACATATATATGCATACCACATATATCATAGGTTTTAGCATCTTCAGCTTATGATTTTTTATTATGCTGAAAGATGTCATATTTGAAGTCTCCTCCTTGGCAAGCCCAAACCACCATCAGTTCTGCCCTTGTGCTCCACACTTGGGTTTTCCCTTCCCATGGTCACAAAATGAGGTCCAGTAAGCACCATGTCCTGTCTTGATCTTCCTATACTGGTCTCCATGATATAGCCTGGGTAGTCCAACAATGGCAGTCTATACTCTAAAGAGGCTGAAACCCCAGTAGCAGCTCAGTCCACAAGCTGGATGTCTCAGCAGTCCCCATCTGGCACCAAAGGCTTGGAGGATTCTTGAAGCAGTGTGAGACTTCAGTCCATATTGGAAGGTTAAAAAGCTGTATCTCATGTCTTTGAAGAATGGCAAAAGCAGTGGCAGCCACAGGGTAGCTGCACTTGCCAGTAAGACAGGAAAAACAACTGTACTTTTTTTTTTTTTTTACTTTTTGTCTTTTTACTAAGATCTCAAGTTTTATACCTGAAGTACAATTTCTCAGGACTTACTATTTTTTTTATTTCTGGTTATACTTTCCTTTTGGATGCTTAAGGCCACACAGTTATCCCAGATTAACCAAAGTTTTTGTTTTCTCAAGGTCAGTTGAGGATCTGGTCCTCAAGGGCCACTCGGGTTTTGGGGGAGGAGGGAGCCCCTGGCTCCTTTTGACTTTTCAATCACTAGTTCCATCCACTCAAGGACAAAGTCAGATCTTGATAGACCAGGCTTCCCTTTTTTAAGCATGAGCAGACTTTCCTCTTTATTGACTGGACATTGGCTGAAGTCCCATTAGTGGATCTCCAAGACCTCCCTGCACAGGAAGATTGGTGACTCAGATTTGCAGATCATTTCAAGAGATGCTGCCATGCATAGTCCCCTGGGACTTAGTTGACCTCTGAGGGCAAGGGACAAAGTTATCCCTTAAGGCCCCCAGCCAAATTGGTATGGGCATTAAGTATGGTCATTAAGGATACAGAAAGGCTAAGTTACACCAGCCTAATTTAACTACTTTATAATATTTTAGAAAATGCTTGGACAAAAGCTCAAGTAGCCTTTAATCCCAGGCCAGGGAGACAGAGCAGATTGATCTTTTGTGAGACGGAGGCCAACCTTGTCCACATAGTGACTTCCAGGCAGGCTGGGGTTAGGGAGAGCCTGTAAAAAAAAAAAGAGCTCTTGCAGAGGGGCCTGGAATCAGCACCCACATGGCAGCTAACAACCATTAGTCCAGTTCTGGGGGATCAAATGCTATCTTCTGGCCTCCACAGACATTGCATGCATGAGTATACTTAATCAATATGCAGGCACATAAATAAATAAATAAATAATTTTTCTGACTAAGAGGGGTGGGGCCAGTGAAACGGTTCAGTACGCAAAGTGTTTGCCACACAGCCTGATGGCCCGAGTTCGGTCACCAGAACCCATATAAAGCAGAAGAGTGAAGCAACTCCACAAAGTTGTACTCTGACCGCCACACATGTTCTATGGCACACACACACACACACACACACACACACACACACACACTATACACACATCCAAAAATAATAAAGTTTATTTTAAAATACTAAGAAGAAAATGAAAAATCTAAGCTACTAAAACCATAGTCCAAAAGCAAGCTAGAATGTTTAACATCCTCTGTTTTCTCACTGAGCCTAACACCAGGACATGACAATCTGTAGATTCCAGATCAGCTGCTTTTCAAACCAGCCTAATATTTCCCTTGGGAGCTTGTTAAACTAGTTCTGGTTCAGTGAGTCTGAGCTGCTGGTTGTGCAGTTCTAAGAAGCTCCCAGGTGCTAATGTTGGCCTTCAGGTCACCTGGTGAGCATCACCATTCTACACAAGGATATTCAAGCATCAGAGTCCATCAGTATCACCTGGAGGCTAGTCCACATACAAACTACTCCTCTCCACGTTTCTGATTCAGGTGACCCTAGGGGCACAGACTGAACCAATATAGCAGCCAGCCAAGGACACTAACAGCCACCTGAAACTTGAAGAGGTAAAACGCAGATTCTTACCACACCAATGTTGATGGTGACATCGTTATCAGTGTAGGGGTTATTGTTGGGTTCGTTTTCTCAGCCAATTAAAGAATTAAAAGCCAGGGAAAAAAATCTCAGATCAGCAAAGAGCAACAGTCAAACTTTTATTGAAAGATAAATAATCACTGGCCTGGAGATGTACCTCTGGGGTTGAGAGCACTTTGCTGTTCTTCCAGAGGACCCAGGTTCAATTCCCAGCACCCACATGGGGCTCCTTCAGAGGAATGATACACATACTGATATACATATAATCAAAAAAACTTTTGCACATAAAAATAAATTAAAAAAGAAAAAGAATGATATCCATACACATAATCACAGATATACAGAAATTCATACAGAAAGATGAAGAATTTGTGAACGTGGAATCTGGGCATCATTTCATCTAAGTACAAAGCTCTGAAATGGCAGCCTAGTGGTAGATGACCACTGTCAAGCAGAGGCACTCCTAGAAAAGGAGGATGATTTGGGGGGAGCTCTTCTAACCCCCTTCTTATGACTCTAATCAGCCCTTTGTCCAGAAATTTCTTTCTGTAATGGAGCATGCCAGAACTGAATGGGGTTGCCATTGTCACCTCCATGCCACCTTCAGAGCAACAAATAAAAATGATACAAACACCCTAGGGGTCTCCCTCAAAGTACCCAAACTTGTCTTGTTGAAATGTGCTTTCTCCAAAAAGATTAACACATGAGACCTTCTCAGTGTTCACCTTGGCAGAAATGCACACAGGTAACTTAAGTATTCCTGAGTGCAGGCACCAGAGACAGTGCTGTGAACCAAACAGGATTTCAGATCTCTAGGAGCACACAGTGAAGCTGAATCAAGGAACCGGATAATAAGGGGGTAAAATGGGTAAACAAGTCCACTTCGGAGGCTTACAAATAATCTAGAGAAAACCAGGAGTCAAGGGTGCTAAAGGAGGGCACTCCTCCATCGCATTACAAGGGCTGAGCAGGTTTCCCTGGGGAAACTGAATCATGAAAGATAAGAAAATGTCAACTCACGGATTCATGAAACTACCTAGCCACACTCATTTCAGCATACAGTTAGGGTTTAGGAGGCCAGTTTCCATGGGAGAAGGACAAGGAGAAATTAGGAGTCTAAAGGATTGGTTGTCTCTTGGGAAATGGGGACGTGGGAAAGGGGTGAAGGCTGCCTGCCACAGAGGCAGGGTTGCCACAAAGTGAGGGCCTATGTTTTCTGAGTAGGTTGCATTCTGAGCCACACCTCCCAACTATTTTCAAACTGGTGCATTGAAAGAGTCAATCCACAATGTGGTGAGGTTCTAACCCCAGCTGAGACATTGCCACAGTGAAATAATTATTTTCAGGTTTGAGCAGCTGTGAGGCCCAGCCCTCCAGGAACACACTTCAAAGACTTGGCAGTTGTTCTCAAACTGTCCATTTCTGAAGCAACAAAGAACAGCACTGAACTTTTGTCTGTCTGGTCAGTGTGGTTAATCAAAGTTTACTGAGGACCCCTGCTAAGCAGACCTAGGTTAGAGGCTCTTCAGTGAATTCAAAGAGTGGTATGCAGTACCTCAACCACCAAATCTAAGGCATACCAAGGCTTCTATTCCTCCACATGCACACCCAATTTCTTTCCATCATTCATTTGAACAGTCAACATTAAAGGCAGGTAGAGGTTCCTAGTATACAATTCTTTACTTATTAGTCCGCTACTTTTACTTTCACAATCAAAAGGTTTTGTACTTAGTTCTCTTAATGGTTCTGATTCATAAGTGAGGGAACAGAGGGTTCGTAGACGACAGTTGTGAATCAGAGGCTTCATCTAGTTAAATGTATGAAAAGCAGAAAATGTTAGTGAAGTCCTCCTCCATCTTCATGCTCTTTCTCCCTTGGGCTTTCCAGAACTCTTTTTCAGGGGAGACCTACACCTGTATTTGTCCTCTATACATCTTTCCCATGCTCTGAAATCATTCTCATTCTCCTTTCTGCCTTACAATTTTAGTATCCTGATACCCATTCTCTCAAATCCATACCCCAGTGGGGGTTTCAATTGGTAAATTTGAAATTTTAATTCTGGTAAGGCATCATGCCTTGTGTGATCTCCCACTACCACCCTTAGGGTAACATGGGAAGTTACAAAATGTCCCTTCCCTGCCATGCCCAACCTCATGATCTGTGTGTGCCCCTGGCTTGCCTTTCAGATGATGGGTGTGTACACTAAAGATTGGCAAGGACAGGGACTGGAAAGATGGCTCAGAGGTTAAGAGTACTGGCTCCTCTTGCAGAGGACCCAGGTTTGGTTCCCAGCACCCACATGGTAGCTAACAACTGCTATAACTCCAGTTCCAGGGGATCCAATGCCCTCTCTGGTCTCTGTAAGCACTGCATGACACAGATGCTCTTACATCCAGGCAAAACACTCATACACATGAAATAAAAAATCAATGAAAAACAAAAGGGTTGGCAGACACTGTTGAGGAATATAAATGAAGGGTAAAGGTGACTGCCACTTTCAGATATCTGGGTTTTGGAGGGGTCTTTTAAGTCTTTTTCTCAAAATGTGACTATGAAAATTGCAGGATCCAGTGTGTAGGCAAAGGATGCCCCATCATGTTCCACAAAACATACAACACAGTGGCTACTGACTCCCAGTACCCCGGGAGCATTATTGAACAAGGAAGCTGGTTTCAGAAAAGGACCTCTGAATATGCACTCAGGAGCCAATAGAACATTTCACCAGACGCTGAAGGGTAGATGTGAAACCTGTGGCACTCAGTATAGTCTGTGTGCAGAAGAGAGAGTAAAAGGTCTCTCAAAGCAGCCTCCCTTGGGATGTTAATGGCCAACCTCTAATCACACATCATTTATTGAATGTGAAAGGAGGTCTGGTGTGGGCAAGGTAGGATGACCTTGCAATTTATTTTACTTCTTGGAGTCACAGACAGGTTTCTCTGGGTTCAGTGGGGTCAAAGAGCTTAAAATGTTATCTAGAATAAGACAAACACATAATTTTCTAGTGCTTTATTCTTCTATTTTTCTTCCTTAATGATTAATTAACAGACATTCCTTAAGGCATGTTAGATGATGTTGCACCAACCCTTATGGTAATTCATAAAAGCTAATGTCTACAGAATTAAGCTTGATTAGAAACCCATGGGCCAGGATTTCCAGCTGAGGAAAACATTCCTACCAAACCTTACACATTCCCTCCCCAATCTTCCCTGTACACTAACATCCTCCTGGGCTTCAACTTTCCATCAGGACTCAGATGTCTCTGCAAAACTTTCTGGAGTGATATGTCTTCTTGTTGGCAGTGTTTGAAAGTCGAGCAAACAAGTCTTGAAGGGCTCACACTGAACTAAGAAAACATTTTCTGCATGACATTTAGGGCCAAATCAGGGACCAAAGTCTTCATTCTTTTACTCAGGACTAGGTTTACGTCTCCACAGGCAATGTGAAATGGAGTGTGGAGAAATGATCTCATGAAATAAATTAGTTTAGACAGGATGCCTGGTTTGTTCCTATCCCACAGTGTGTGTGTGTGTGTGTGTGTGTGTGTGTGTGTGTGTGTGTGTGTGTGTGTGTGTGTGTGTGTGTGACTAACAGCAGACTGTGGAAATAATACCACTGAAGAGATGAGGGGGGAAAAAAAGCTGTGTGTCCACAGCAGACTTGGGCTTTTCTGTGTGTCACCACTTACCAACCGACTTGAGATTCCCTAGGCCTGATTCCTTCCTCCTTTATGAGATGACCCTGTAAGACATGCTCAACTACTCACCAGCTTGGAGGGGAGCAGAAAGATGAAGAAGGGAAGCCTCTGTAGTGATCAAAGTCCAACATCACTGCCATTAAATGTCTCTTCTAATATTTGCACCCAGTTCTGTAGAGATACACGATCTCTTTTCAAGGGTACATGCTGACACACCACAGCTTTGACCTTTCAGTCTCTCTCACCAGGACCTTAGAGCCATACATTTTCCAACACTAGATGAACCAACTATCTATGTAATGACCAGAGCTGTTCCAGAAAAAGATATCAGAATAGGAAATTGAATCTGAGGTTCTCACATGGAAGGCCAGGACATTAATCACTGTGAGCACACTGGGGGTTTTGCAGCTGAGTCGACTGGCTGGGTTCATAAAGTCTCTTTCATTTTTCATCAGGAGATTCCAAGTTTTATATATTTATTATCCCTCTCATTATTTCACAGACAGCAGCATATTTTACTTGTAGCAGTGCCTAACTTGGAATAATTTTGGAAACCACAATGCTTATGAGGCATGGCTTACTGGGGCACCAGCAAACCAATCTTGTCCTTTATTAACAGACTGGGTTAAATATTGCTTACATTTACACCCTGGTGTGCCCTGCCATCACAAAGTGCTTTTTTTTTCTAGCAACAACTATAGAACATGGGGATAACTTAGCCTGGGCTTCTCCACCCCCACCTTCACCCTGCAAGTTTCAAGGAACCTGGTATAAACATAATTTATGTAACTCCCAGTGTTCATACTGAAAGGCATTGACCATTGAGTGGCAAGAGCAATAACAGTTATTTTCATGGTCACTCTGCCTCAGTGAAATATAGTATACCATCTCTTGTGCCGCCTTCAAGCCACAGTCTACCCTTAAGAAACTGGTGTCCGTGGGTGGTTGTCAATATAGATCAACCTAAGAGGGAAAATATGTTCGCTGAGTTCTTTGGCCTGGACTACAATACACAAGGAACATGGTGATTACAGAGGGATTTTTGCCTCTTGAAATGTTTCCGTTCTTTTCCTACACTGCCTCTTTGAGTTCGTCTGGCTCATATTTGACCATAAAAGAATGGATTTAGGTCACTCAGTTTCCATAAAACACAATTTAAGTCTCTATCTTCAGAAGTAAAGTTTATATACTTCACTTTAGCATTGTTTTTATAAATCTAGTGAGATTATTAGCACATTTCTCTCTAGCAGAAAAGGTTTGAGCCATTCCTTTGAGTTTCATTCAGACAAGAAGACAAAAACATATAGACAGAGAGGGGAGAAGAGAAGGGAGAGCATTAGAGGAAGAAGGAAAGAATGAGAAAGAAGGAAAGATTTATGCTTTTTCACTTTGGAATCCAGAAGAGTAATAGCCTTGATGCAAGAAGTGTTTTAGAGTTCCATGAATCACATTCCAGCAGGGTTCCCGTCCCCAGAGGGACACCAAGTCAGCCAGTCCAGCTCCTTTCTTCAGGTCATTCCAGAAAGTCATGATCACGCTTTAAAAAAAACTCAGGAAAAGGACTATTGAGATGGCTCAGTGAATAAAGCACTTGCTGCAAAAGCCTGACAACCAGAGATTGATTGATTCCCCGGAACTTATGATGGAAGGAGACAAATAATTCCTGAAAGGCATACTCATGTATGGACATTTTCTCTTACTTTGCAACCTGGGCATCCCGAACTCTTGCGTGATGACAATCTCAATATGAATCTTTCGTTTTGTGTTTGTGTGGATTATTGTTATACACACACATTTGACATTCCTTTCACCAGCATTTTTAGGTTGCTCATCACGTTTTTAGTTTTTATTCTTACACACTACTACTACTACTGATCCTCTTACCTGCATGGACATCACACACACATCTATCACTATTTATCACCCACACGATCATCACAACTGACCTTCTTACCCTGCTATTGGACATCAACATTGATTACACACACACACTACCACATCACTCTGACATCCTATCTTGCATGAAACATCTACACAACATACATACTACACACTGACCCTTACTGACTGACTACACACACACATACACACTGACCTCTTACCTGCATGGACACACACACACACACACACACAACACTACTTACCTGCATGGACACCACACACACAACACATACACACACCACTAATATAATAATATAATAACAAACAATATATATCAACTAAATAAACAGTATGTTATTTAAGTCCCAGGAAAAGACAGTAGGTACAATATTTGTATTTTTTTTCAAGAATTTATTTTTATTTTTTTAAACAAATACTTAGACCAGGTGTTCCCTGCCCTATTTCCCCCACCCGCCAATCCTGGCATAATCTGCCAAGATGCTTTCTCATCTCTTAGTCTTCTCAATATTCTCATGAGGATGGAAGTGGACTGTGTTACAGAAGCAGAAGTTTTTCACTGTTTCAGCATGTTCTTTGATCAGTCCTTTCGTTGTTGTTGTTGTTGTTTTGTTGTTTTTCCAATATAGCAATTACCCTCCAACTGCTTTGGAACAAAGCTCAGCGGGCCCTACACAAGAAATACTTATCAACTGAGGTAATTGGCACTAGCGACACAGATGAGGGATCCATTCGTCGTTTGTTTTCCTGGGAACTGTGTTACTTCACTCAGCATGATAATTCCTCTATGCTCCAGCCATTTTCTCTGCAACGGCTCGTTGGTTTACAATTTTTAATATTGGGCCAGAATAACCAGGTCATATGAATCATTTTTTCTCTAGACCCTATGCGATAATGCTCAGACACATTCACAACTTCCTTATTGTTTTCTTTTTTTTTTTTTTTTGATGTTTTTTTTTACAGTTCCTTGCCCAGCTGTCTTGGAATCAACTCTCGTAGACCAGGCTGGCTTGAACTGCTACAGAGATCCGTCCTGCTCGCGAACACCGAGTGCTGCGATTAAAGGTATGCGCCACGCATGACCCAGCTCAAATCCTTTTCAGATGATGAATGAGTGCAGCAAAGTGTGTCCCTTGGATCTGATATAACTAATCTGGGGCACATGGATCTGGTAGCACATCCTGCCATGTCTTTAACCTTGAAATTTCCTGCTTCATGGTTTCCATATCTATATAAGGATAAGTCAGAATTACTTTCATAGGTGGTATAATAAAGGAGAATAAATTATTCTTTGGGGCTGGAGAGATGGCTTCAGTGGTGGGAGCTACACGATCCTGTTCTTGCAGCAAGGAACACGGGTTTCGATTCCCAGGCACACACGTAGCGTCTTTGTGGTCCGGGGCGTGGTGGCGCACACCTTTTTAAAGAAATAAAAACAACGGCGGTAGAGGAGATCTGGCCGTTGCGGGTTTAAGAGCTTGCCGGACGCTTCTTATCAGAGGACCCATCCGGGGTTGAATGCCACCAAGCACCCACACTGGCGGCCAAATTGAACCGTCTAAAACTCCAATTCCAGGAGAACTCCAGTTCCAGGGGAATCCGAGACCCTCTTCTGACCTCCGCGGCGTTGCACGACACGGGTGCACAGACTTGCATGCAGACAGTACATTCATACACATACAATAAATAAATAAAATTAATAAAAAAAAATAAAAGAAAAAAATAAAAGAAAAAAAAGAGAGAATAATATTCTTAGATTCATATGACATGTAGCAAATGCTACTGACGTGTTTGCACACCTGCCATCTAAGAAAGTTCAAAAAAACACCATTCACATCAAAATCTATTGAGTGACACCCTATCCAGAGTATAACTAACAATGTCAAAAAATATTCCCAATCATGTGTTATTTATCTTTGTTATGCTCTACTTAGGTCCATTTTTTCCTTATTCCTTTTTGTTCCAATACCCAAACATTAAGCAGAGATGCATGAGTGTGTGTTACATTGAAGTGCAAAATAAGGATGATCCTTCTATGCACATGTAAGAACAGCAAAGCATTTGCTGCAGTGTCCTGCTAAACATTTTCCTTTACCCAAGCAAGCACAAGGAAAATCTGCCTTCACAGAGGGACTGGATGTGTATTCTCTCAAGTAGCTGACCATATGCTTGGCTAAGGATCAACTCAATCTGGAGGGCAAAGAACCTACATACTTGCCAGCTTGAAAATCATTCCATAGTCTGGAGAAAATGAACAGTACCAAGAAACACTTCAAAATGGCTGCCCAGAATTCTGTCTCCTGGGATGTCCAACTCCATCTCTAGAAACTGAGAAGCTTAATGCGTCTGACTAGATCACATGACAGACCAAAGTGGCATCATTGTGCCTGTGAAGTTTCCTTCTAACGAAATATGAGTGTTTCCTGTCAGAACACAGGACAGTGGCCTTGAGAGCAGAGAGGAACCAACTCCTGCCCTGTGAATTCTAGGTCTTCCTCCTGTTCTCAACTCGGTGTCATCCCATGGCTTATGTGAATGGCTTCACTGACATAAAGGAATACACTTTACAAACTTAAATAACCCTTCTTTCTAATTGGAGAATTCCATTCCTCCAAGAAACCTGAGGCTTTTATAAGTTCATTCAACAGAAATTCTTTTAGAGGTTGATTTTTTCCCTCATATTTAACCACAAAGTAATCAAATGACTATTCACAACTAGAAGGACTGGGTTGTTAATCCTCATTCCTGGAGCCTAAAAACAAAACAAAGCAAAGCATTGCCTCCAACCCTCCACCACCGCCACCACCATCATCACACAAAAATGGCTGGATAGATCCGCACTGCACTCCTTAGGACTAGCATAAACAGGAGGGTGGGGTGGTTTCCTTTCACCCCCTATTACCCCTTGGTTCCTGCCCACTGAAGTACCTGAACTTTAAGCACAAAGTTAAATCCAAACACTAAACTCTGGATTGATTATAGGCATTGGGTGAAATAAAAAGAGAGAAAGAATAAAAGGGACAGAGACAAGGGAGCAGAAGTTAGATAAGACACAGAAGGTGGACTGGGAACTCAGTGTAGAAACTTGTCTAGCACATAGGTGGTTTAGGATCCTATATCTAGGTCCAAGAAAACAAGGAAATGAGGGAGGGAGGGAGGGAGGGAGTGTACATTCAATATATTTTGGTAGTTATCTGCAGCAAATGATTGAATATAATGGAGGATATAGTTCATTTGGTGGAGTGGTACCTAGTACCACTGGGTCACATCCCTAGCACCCAATAAAACCTGGCTCATCAGTGCATGTCTGTAATCCCAGAACTGGGAAGGTGGAGGGAAAAGGATCAAAAGTTGAAGGTCATCATCAGCTACAAATCGAGTTCAAGGCCAACTTGGGCTATACGAGACACTACCTCAAAACTGTAGCCACAGGATCCGGAGGCGGCCAGTGAGCCTCCAGTGGTCACCATGGTCCAGGAGGAAACAGGGAAGGTAGGGCCAAAGCCTTCTGCAACGAAATCATGACATTGGCACAAATAAATTACTGTTTCTTGGTCCTAAAATCAACAAAGTCATTATTCTACAAAGATATGTAATGCTTATTAAATTAACATTTTCAGAATCTAAAACTAAGTCTAATAGTTTAATGAAAGGTAATAACATAGTAATGGGTGTTTATATTTACTCTTCTTTGAGCATTCTTAAGCAAAGACTGTTATTAACAAAATAATAGGAATACATCAATCTGAAAAAAATGAAAGATTAAATCTTTTTAAATTTTATTTATTTATTATTTTTTAAGCACTCTTAACTGCTGAGCCATCTCTCCAGCCCCCCAAAGATTAAACCTTTAAGCGGGGCTGGAGAGATGGCCTAGCAGTTAAGAGTGTCAACTGCTCTTGCAGAGGACCCAGGTTCGATCCCCAGCACCCACATGGCGGCTAAGAACCATCTGTACCTCCAATTCCAGGAGAACTCCAGTTCCAGGGGAATCTGAGACCCTCTTCTGACCTCCACGGCATTGCACGACAAGGGTGCACAGAACTACATGCAGACAGTACATTCATACACATACAAAAATAAATAAAATTTAAAAAAAAAAGATTAAACCTTTAAGTAAGCTCAGTCTGGTAATCTTAAGTAAAACTATGGTGATTTAACTAGAACTATACTGACTTTCAAAAATAGTAATTTAAACAATCATGTTCCATATAAGAAAAAATATTTAACATACTCAAGGTTCAAATATTTTTACTCATAAAAGTAAATTACCCAGCTGCACAATGATAGAAGAACTTGGGATTTTATATGTCTTTTATTTTTTCTCCTCTTTAATTTATGAAGCCTTTCTTTTCAATAAAAGAATTTTTACAAGGCTTCTGCCCTATTTAATGACCTCTTTCTCTCTCTCTCTCTCTCTCTCTCTCTCTCTCTCTCTCTCTCTGTCACACACACACACACACATACACACACACACAAAATAGAAAGCTTTAGAGAAAAATGAGTCATTTATATAAGTATACATATTCCTTTTTCTATCACAATTTGTAATCCTAAATTTATCAATTTGTAGTAATCCTAAAAGAACTTTATTTACTTGAAACAGTATTGCAGTGTTTCTTCCAGTGCAGCAAACAGAAATGTGATAAAATACTGTGTAGACTCCTCTCTTCCTCCCTCCCTCCTTTCTTGTCTTCCTTCCTTCTGGCCTTGCTTCACTCTTCCATCCCTTCCTCCCTCCCCCCTCCATTGTTCCTTTTCTTCCTTTCTCTCTCCTTCCCTCCATTTATCCCTTCTTTCCTTCCTCCTTCCCTCCCTTCCTTCTTCCCTTCCTCCCTTCCTCCTTTCCTTCTTTCTTCCTTCCCTCCCTTCCTTCTTTCCTTCCTCCTTCCCTCCCTGCCTTCATTCTTTCCTTCCTCTCCTCTTCCTTCCTTCTTTCCTTACTTCCTTCCTTTCTTCCTCCTTCCCTCCTGTCTTCTCTTCCCTATTTTTTTTTTATTTTTTTATGTGTATGAATGTACTGTCTGCATGTAGGTCTGTGCACCCGTGTCGTGCAGTGCCGTGGAGGTCAGAAGAGGGTGTCGGATTCCCCTGAAACTGGAGTTAAAGACGGTTCTCAGCCACCATGTGGGTGCTGGGGATCGAACCCGGGTCCTCTACAGAAGCAGTCGGCGCTCTTAACCGCTAGGCCATCCCTCCAGCCCCTTTTCCCTATTTTCCTATTGGACAAGCACCTAATAGAATAGGAAGAATGCCTAATAAGGAATACATTATCTTAAGTCCAATGTGATGTACTTTTCTATAAAGAAAAAAGGAACTTAATTACAAACTCCTTATCATAAAGTATAATAATTTCCTAAAAAATTATCACTAAAATGATTTTCTCACTTGAGCCCTGAGATCTATGCTAACTTTAATATTAAGATTTAAGGTTAATATTTTGACTTGTGAATTTTTTTTTTTTTACTATGACAAACTGCCTCAGCCTCTGACTTTTTCATTTTACCTACACTTTCAAGAAGAATTCGTAAACATGCTGAAATTTTTGCAACATTTCAATACTGTGAAAATCAGGTAAACTATGGTGCAATCTGATGTTCCTTCAGCATCTGTCAAGTACACAGCAACGTGAAAACCTATCCGCACCATCCCCCAAATGACAGGACCACAGGCAGAGCCATGAGCAAGGCTTTCACATCTTCTAGGGGGTCACCTCCTGTGTTTAAGACAAAATGAAAAACGGAAACAATTTTCCTTTTTTAGTATTTCTAAGCACCAATCCTCAAAAGTGCAACCTCCTTCAGTCCCACTTTAATGCCCTTATTTTTCCGAAAATACATTATTTATTCATTTGACAAAATATTAAATACCACTATTATTTTGAGTGTGAAGCACTAGAAAAATAAAACAACACAAGAATTTAATTATTTAAAAACTGTCTTTGAGCCAGACTTGGTAGTGCATGCCTTTAATCTTAGCACTTGGGAGGCAGAGGCAGGTGGATCTCTGTGAGTTCAAGGTCAGCCTGGTTACAAGGAGAGACTGTCTCAAAAAAAAAAGAAAGGAAGGAAGGAAGGAAGGAAGGAAGGAAGGAAGGAAGGAAGGAAGGAGNCTTTGCCTGGATTCAGGTCCCAGACATATGGAAGGGAGGAAATGTAAAAGGAGATGCAATATGGCACAGGATCCCTTTAGAGAGATGTGGAACATTTCTACACCTATCTACACTATCAAGCCTGAGTCCACAGATAGCAGTGAAGTAGAACCAAAGATGTGAAATCCCCAACAAAGTTCTATGTGGGTCCTGGAATAGCAATGGAAAATTCCCCAAGGAATATGACAGTATTCATTATCAACTTGCCAAGATCTGGAATTGCCCAAGAGATGAGCTTTCAGATACAATTGTGAGACATCATTTAGATTAGGCGACCCTCTAGCCACGCCTGAGAGGGATTATCTCGATTAGGTTGACCAAAGTGGGAAGAGCCACCCTCAGTGAAGGGCAGCACCATTCCCTGGGCTTTGTTTAGGAACTATGCTGCTAGCTTCAGCTGTCAATTTGACACACCTGGGTAGAGGGAACCTCAATTGGGGTATTTTCTCTATTGGACTGACCGTGGCCATGTCAGAGAGACATGTTCTTGATTGTTAAGTGATGTAGGATGGACCAACTCTTGTGGGTGGTGTCACCCCTAGGAAGATTGTCCTGGGTCGTATTAGAAAGCAGGCCAGTAAGCAGTGCTCCTACATGGACTGTGCTTTAGTTCCTGCCCTGCCTAAGTTCCTGCCTTGGCTTCCCTAGTAATAGACTGTCACTTAGAAGAGTAAGATGAAATAAGCCCTTTCCTCCACAAATTGATTTTAGTCACTGTTTTATCATAGCAACAGAAAGTAACTAGGATGACTGCCCCCCCCCCAAAATAAAGAAAGAAAGAAAAGAAAGTGGCCAGGCATGGTGACACACAACTTTAATCCCAGCATTCAGGAGGCAGAGACAGGCAGATCTCTGTGAGTTCCAGGCCAGCTGGGGCTACAGGGAGACCCTGTCTCAAAAAGATTAAATAAATAAATAAATAAATAAATAAATAAATAAATAAATAAATAAATTTATAGAATGACACAATCCCTAACAAGTGTATTAAGCACTCTCATCAAGTATATTAAGCACTGTGGAGCTAAGGGAAGATGTACATTTAGCAGAGAGTGCTGCTCACATCTGACACACATACCTATATTCCAGGACCTGATCAAAAAGACTTAAAGTAAAATATCAACAGTACTGACATGCTACTTGAAACTTTTTATCAATAATAGAATAAGCAAGGATAGTTGATAAATAAGAATGATTATTAAGAGGAAAATGTTTTATTTTTTTGGATTATATTAAAATACTATTCACAAAATTGCTCATAGTTTTCACTTTCATATTTTATTAAATTATTATTATTTACTACTGAACATGATTTTGGTAACAGGGAGGCAGGAGTACCGAGGACCACACTTTTGGAGTAGTGTGAGGTAGAGGGTTGGCTGCCAGCCTAGTTCCAGCCTCAATAAAGAGAACACAGGGGGCATGGGAAGGAGAACACAGTATATGAGCTGTAAGAAGCAAGAAACTTTATTTGGTTCTTTAAGTCCTTATGTCTTGATGAGACTATATTGAAGTAAGGCTTTAGTGGAAATTTTCAGAGCTACTTGGCTTCCTTCCTCAAGAGCATTTAAAAGTGCTGCAAGTCCCTTTTTTCTGGTCAACATAAGGAAAGTAATTCCGACTCAGAAATCCTGCAATTTCAGCTCATTTCATCACGGCCTCTCTAAATGCCAGTTTTATGGTCTTAACTATCTGAGATTATCTTGACTCCAACTTTAAGAATGTTGTATTTAAAATTCTGAGACAATAATCCCCACAAATTACCTGTCCCAATGGAGAACATGGAAGCAGCACAGATCATGCCTGTTGAGATTTGAACCTGTCCTTCCAGGAAAATCACATCTGAACCTAACAATTATGTGCTTGAGCCAATGGGGGCAGCCAAAAGTCATTTCTATTTTAATGCAGAGGGCATTAGATAATTTATGAAGTAAATTTGCCTCCTTAATTATATTTGTTTGCACTGAGTTTGAAACAAGCCTGGTTTGCATTCCTGGCCATGTGGGGACTGATTTTCAGAGAAGGTACTCAGAGGTGAGACAGGGATACACATGGTTTTAATAATGTCCTACAAGGTACGTAATCCACATAAGGATAATAAAAGACCTTTTAGTCTGCTCAATTATCTGTTAGATAAATATAAACTCTAGCCAACCTTCCCTGACCACTTAGTACATTCTGAGGGCTTGTTCCAGGTCAGCAGGCTGAGGCTCCAGGAATACACGCTCATTGTGAGCGCAGGTAAAACATTTTTTTTACAATCAATGTCTCGTTAAGCTTAGTTGAAGGTCACTCATACTGTTAACATTTTTTCTACAGGATGTTCTCACACGGCCTGAGAAAGACAAGCAAGTAAGAGTTCAGTGTCTACAACAAAGCAAGGCCAAGCCCTCGGTGTCAAAGCATCTGGCCATCTCTGCCCTGCCTGCCTTCTTCCTGCTTCCCTCCCACACTGAAGCATTTCCCACAAGGAACTGGGGCAGATTCCAGCTCTCCTAGGAACTGGCATAATGACACGTGAGGGGGTGCTCTTTTCCACTTATGCCTTTTCTTGTGTGTTCGGTTGTGTTTTTTGAGATAGGGTCTCGTATATTCCAGACTGGCCTCAAATTCACTAGGTAACCAAGGATGGCCTTGAACTCTTGATGCCCCTGCTTCCACCTCCTGAGTAACTTTGGAGTAATGTGAAACAGAGAGGGTACTAATTAACAGTCATGAGCCACCAGGCCTGGCTCCTTAATCTTAACCAAAAAATCCCATAAAACTAAAGACTCTGAGAAATCACTGTCTCCTTCCAACTTTAACTCCACTTCTGATCATTCAAAAAGGCTCAAAGCCAAGTAGAGGAACACATAGTGAGAGCTGGGTGTGAATGTGGCCGCCATCTAACTCAGAACACTTGTTTTCAGATGGGGAGCAGAGTTCCAGAGTAAACAAGTAAGCTGCGTTAACAGACACTGTGAGTTGATTGCCATGGGTAGACTAGAACCTTGGTCCTCTTGAGGCAAAGCATCAAGAATTCTATAGACTCCCTGATAAAAAGTAAATAAAATTAGACTATTTGAGAGTGTATCTCCAGAAACTTAATTAAATAGGTAAAAAATAAAATTAGGAAGTTGAGTACCTGTCAGAAAGTATTACATATTTCAACATAAACCTAAAAACTAGCTGTAAGAACTACATCTATTTGGGATTTTTCTTTAATCTCTTTGCTCAACTTTCCTGTTCCTTCAGTGAAGGTAACTGCAAGTGGACAATATTTCAAACTTTCTTTCCTAACAATAAGTATCTGTTTACTTGGATGACTGAGTCTCTTATTTTTACCATATACTTACAGTGAATGTGTGAATCTTTGCAGAAATAAAATTTCTTGAGCTGTTTTTTAGGGGCCCCTTAAGAGATCCTGCTGCGTGAACTATTTCAGTTAGAATCTGCTAATAAGGACTGGGACCATTTCCATTGTAATATGGTTTCCATTAGCACAGAGTCTACATTTATAGTTGAAAACTTTATTAGTTGGGTTACTATTGGATGCTCAAAAATACTTCATATTTGCAAAAAGAAAAACATTAGAGTAAGGTCAGTTTGACTAAAGTGAGATATTTGCAGAGAATGCCAAGGATTAGCCATTTCAGAAGCCAAGTCAAATAAGCCACAATTAGATGTCATTTGGCTTCCAACCTCTCAGGATTCATAACTCACATTTTAGCAAACTTGGAGAAAGAGCTTCGTCCTCATCACGTCTTATTTCCGTTGGCAAATCTGCCCAACTCAGCCTCTCCTGACAGACGCTTTCAGCAAATATCACACATCCTATGTCTTGCTGACCTTTTTTTCAAACTGGCTTTTCCTTTTCCCTATTAAATGTTTTTGAACAGATATCATATTTTTATTTTGTTTGCAAAAGTAAAGGGTGAGAATGTATTTATCTACATGGCCCTGAGAAGAAAACAGACATCAAAACCAGAATTTATAGAACAGTTTTCGACCAGTTCGGAAGCTATAGACTCGCTCATCAAAACCTCCATGATTCTCAAGCCTCCCATGTCCATACACAACACAGTATGATCTCAAAGCAAGATGAAAAGTGTAGGAGAAAGGGATCTGATGTGCCCAAATTAAGTTTTTACACATGTGAAAATTTAACCCAAAAGTTTACATTTCAATGTTTCTGGGCATAAATGACTTGAGATGGTAGAGCACATCCCCTCATTTCAGGAGGTCTGAGGCTGCCAGGACCCCCTCCTCACGTACCTGTGCCTTACCCACCTCGCCACTATCTTCTCATCAGTCCTCAGCTCTGGTACCTCTTCATACTAATTTACTTATTTAATGCGTATGAGTGTTTTTCCCGCATGTATATAAATAGACTCATGTTGTGCAATGCTCTCAAAGGGCAGAAGAAGGCATAAGATCCTCTGGAATTGGAATTGTGGACAGTCGTTAGCCAACATGTGGGTGCTGGAGTCAGAAGCTGGGTCCTCTGGAAGAGCAGCCAATGCTCTTAACTACTGAGTCATCCCTCCAGGCTCCTCGGGTACCTCTTGGTACCATGTTTCTTTGCTCTTGCCCATGAGAATGGCAATATTCAGATGCCAATGGCTACAGCCTCACCCTGCCCCTCTCTTGTGTTGTATGGCACTGTTCCTAGGGAGATATAAACAAACTCCAAAGACCCACTCCAGCATTGGGTACAGTTCAGGAAAGCAGTTTGCCTAGGCTCTGCTTCTAGTTGTTAAGCCACCTGAGACCATCTCCCAGCAGTCCTTAGGGCTTATATATGCTTTAGTCTGGAGCCTAGTGAACCTGGTCAATTTCAGGGAATTCCTAAAGATACTGAGTTGTTTACTTCCAGAGCTTTAGGAGATTCCCTACCAGATGGAATGTTTCACCCCCATTGAAACATCCTCTTTATGCCTCTGGTCAGACATCCTGTTATCTACCTTACTTTGGAGCATACTGGTTTCTATCCAGCTTTCCTCCAAAATGGATGGATGGTTTTCTCTCAGAGAAAAATGGCTACACAACAACTTGGTGATAGACTACCCATATCTCTACCCTCTATCCCATGCCCCTGTGCATCTCATGTGTTTACACCATTAAGTGTCATATCTTGTTGCCCTGTGTTACAGCTGGCTGGGCTAGGCTTCATGACATTTGCACTGAAGTTCTTACTAGCTGAGTAACCAGAAGCAATTTACTGGAATTCTATGCTTCTCACTTTCCTCTTCAGTTAAATCAGGGTAATAATCTTTATTATTCAAGGTTAATATGAAAAGATGTATATGCACATAGTACCGTTCTTGGTGCACAATGGAGTAATAATAGTTGTAATAATAATAGCATATGTCATTCTTCCTTTTTTCCTCTTCGGTGTTGGGAAGGGAAACTGGGACATTATGCAGGCTGGTGACTACTACTGGCCTGTATTCCCTGCCTTACTGGCAAACTTCAACTTGTCTCAGAATTTTTTGCCTTTCTTTTTGTTTGGCTGCTAGTTGAATTCTTCATAGATGTTGCTCCAGAAAGCTTCACAGTGCTAGGGTTACTGGTCTTTGTCATTCTCAACCAAACTGGTCTCAATCCACGGTTATTTATCCTATCTATGGTTCCCAGATTCCTCTTTCTCCAACTGGCTTGACACCCTGCCCTAAGCTCAGCGGCTGGGCACTATTACTGATACCTTCCCTTCCATTTGTCTCAGAGGAAAAGGCACTGTACCTGGGCTTGCTTACCTGACCCTCCCTCTTCACTGTGGTGTTGTGCCATACCTGCTTTTTCTAGCCCGGGGGGAGACAAAGAGGAGCGAACCAACTCCCAAAGTTGTTCTCTGACCCCCCATATGAATGTCTTGGCATGTATCTACCCACCCCCCAATATACACATGCAAAATAAATAGTTTTTTTTTAAGTCTTGGCCCCTACCCTTTGCCTGGATTCAGGTCCCAGACATATGGAAGGGAGGAAATGTAAAAGGAGATGCAATATGGCACAGGATCCCTTTAGAGAGATGTGGAACATTTCTACACCTATCTACACTATCAAGCCTGAGTCCACAGATAGCAGTGAAGTAGAACCAAAGATGTGAAATCCCCAACAAAGTTCTATGTGGGTCCTGGAATAGCAATGGAAAATTCCCCAAGGAATATGACAGTATTCATTATCAACTTGCCAAGATCTGGAATTGCCCAAGAGATGAGCTTTCAGATACAATTGTGAGACATCATTTAGATTAGGCGACCCTCTAGCCACGCCTGAGAGGGATTATCTCGATTAGGTTGACCAAAGTGGGAAGAGCCACCCTCAGTGAAGGGCAGCACCATTCCCTGGGCTTTGTTTAGGAACTATGCTGCTAGCTTCAGCTGTCAATTTGACACACCTGGGTAGAGGGAACCTCAATTGGGGTATTTTCTCTATTGGACTGACCGTGGCCATGTCAGAGAGACATGTTCTTGATTGTTAAGTGATGTAGGATGGACCAACTCTTGTGGGTGGTGTCACCCCTAGGAAGATTGTCCTGGGTCGTATTAGAAAGCAGGCCAGTAAGCAGTGCTCCTACATGGACTGTGCTTTAGTTCCTGCCCTGCCTAAGTTCCTGCCTTGGCTTCCCTAGTAATAGACTGTCACTTAGAAGAGTAAGATGAAATAAGCCCTTTCCTCCACAAATTGATTTTAGTCACTGTTTTATCATAGCAACAGAAAGTAACTAGGATGACTGCCCCCCCCCAAAATAAAGAAAGAAAGAAAAGAAAGTGGCCAGGCATGGTGACACACAACTTTAATCCCAGCATTCAGGAGGCAGAGACAGGCAGATCTCTGTGAGTTCCAGGCCAGCTTGGTCTACATGGAAAGTTCCAGGACAGCTGGGGACTACAGGGACACCCTGTGTCAAGAAAGAAAGAAAGAAAGAAAGAAAGAAAGAAAGAAAGAAAGAAAGAAAGAAAGAAGAAAGAAAGAGAGAGAAAGAAAGAGAAAGAAAGAGAAAAGAAAGAAAGAAGAAAGTGGCTGGGTGTGGTGGTACACACCTATAATCCCAGCACTTGAGAGGCAGAGACGGGGGTCTCTGTGAGCTCAAGGTCAACCTGATCTACATAGTTTCAGGCCAGCTAGCGCTACACAATGAAACCCTATCTCAAAAAAATAGTAATATTTGGAAAAAATAAAAAAGAGAAAGATGGCAGCTGGAGAGATGGCTCGGCAGTTAAGAGCACTGACTACTCTTGCAGATGACCCAGCACCCACATAGCAGCTAAAAACCATCTGTGACTCTAATTCCAAGGCATCCTATGCCTTCCTCTAACTTCCTTGGGCATTGCATGACACAGGTACACCTATCTACATGCAGGCAATAGACGCATACACATAAAATAAAAATAATGAATAAATAATAACTAAGGGAAGCATGAGCTAAGTACAGGCAACTACTCCCTGCCTCTGACTGTGAACACAGTGTGACCAGCTGCCTCAAGTTCTAGCCATGAAGGACTGCATCCTGGAACTGTGAGCCAAAACTTAAACCCTTTCTTTTTTTTGTTACTTCTTTAATTTTTTTTATTTTACATTTAGTGTGTGTGTGTGTGTGTGTGTGTGTGTGTGTGCGCGCGCGCGTACATGATGTGCAGGGACATGTGCCATGGCACTTGTGTGGAGGTCAGAGGACAACCTGCAGGAGTCAACTCTTTCCTTCTACCATGGTGGCTCCAGAGATGGAACTATGGTTGTCAGCCTTGGGGGCAAGCACTGTTACCAAGTGAGCCATCTCACTGCCACTCCCAAGATACATTTTTGTAGTCTTTTATCATAGTAACAGGAAAAGTAAATAAGAAAAGGAAGTATCAAGAGAAGACCAGAGGTCTCACATACAGTTGACAAGACAATACTGTGGGAGGGCATCGTGGACCTGGGAACAGAAATCCAGTGCGTTCACAGATGTCTCAGTGGATGCTAGTGAGGATAGAAGCCAGCAATTGAAAAACAGCATCATGATATCAACAGGAGCTGGACCAGGGCAGTAGACACCTCTGCAATGTTGCAAAACCTACACGCCACTGAGAGGAAAGAAAGACAATACCACCACCCACCTGTACTGCTTGCTCCCTTGAGACACGTTCTCTTGTTCTTCCTCCAGCCTATACAGATAATACTCAGTAAATTTCCGCTGAATTGAGTCGTTGATTAAATTGTTTCCTTTAATGTCAAATTGAGATGGCACAAAAATTATCCCTGCCATCTTTCTCCCCCTACTCTTACCTCAACTAATTCATTAACAAAAAAGGAGCAGCTGAATAGAGAGGAGGAAAAGCTATAGAAGCAGATTTAATCACCAACACAAGACAGCAAAAAACCAGATTGCTCTGAAATGCTCAGTAAATGCTTTACATAGCTGGAGCCACTAGAGGGAGTATGTACAGGCACAAATGAAACAGGATAAAAATTGCATTTGAATGTTTAATTAACAGCCATGAATCTTATGGCCAAGTATCATTCTTTCTCTGGCTGGAGAGATGGCCTAGCGGTTAAGAGCGCCGACCGCTCTTACAGAGGACCCGGGTTCGATCCCCAGCACCCACATGGTGGCCGAGAACCGTCTGAAACTCCAATTCCAGGAGAACTCCAGTTTCAGGGGAAACTGAGACCCTCTTCTGACCTCCGCGGCATTGCACGACACGGGTGCACACACTTGCATGCAGACAGTACATTCATACACATACAGAAATAAATAAAATTAATAAAAAAAATTTTTTAAACAATTTTAGTACTTCAAAATGATAATCTATGGAAAATATGTAACATCAAGTTATTTCTCATCACCTGAAAGCCAAAATCGAAGACTAGTTTATTTTTTTTACTTTTTAAATTTTTATTTATTTTATGTGTATAGCTGTTTTGCCTGCATATATGTACATATACTGTGTTGTGTGATGCCCGTGGAGGTCAAAAGAGGGTGTCAGATCCCCTGGAACTGCCATCTCCTATGGTTCTTAGCATCCATGTAGATACTAGGATTCAATTCTGCAACTTCTGGATGAACAGTAAGTGTTCTTAACTACAAAGCTACCTCTTAACCCAAATATAACTTTTTTTTCCACATGAACTTTTTTATTTCTTTTTTTTAATACTTTAATAACACAAATGTCCCAGAAGGTCTCCAAGAATCGGCTACTCTGGATCCCTGGCATTGTCTGTGTTCCTTACAGTCTCTTTTTAATTAGTTCAAAGACTAGTTTATACAGGCACTGTGAAATTTTTAAAATTATTATTATTATTATTATTATTATTATTAGTGTGTGTGTGCGTGTGCATGTGTTTGTGCATCCGCATGTGTGTACATGCATGACGTGTATGTGTGTATGACATGTGTCAGTGTGGGCACCACAGTGCTCTGATATGGTCAGAGGACAACTTACTGAAGTTGGCTCTCTCCATCCAACATGAAGAGCCTGGGGATCAAACTCAGGTCATCAGGCTCAGCAACAAGCCATCTCCCTGACCCCTCTGTGAGTTGTCATTCATTTGTTTGCTTGTTTTTCATGTATATGAGTGTTTCGTCTGACTATAAGCAAAGTGCACCACATACATACAAACCCACGAAGGCCAAAAGAAAACATTGGAAGGTTGTTAGCTGACATGTTCATGCTGGGAAACAAACCCAGGTCCTCTGGAAGAGCGCCCAGTGCTCTTAACTGCTGAGCCATCTCTCCTGCCCCTGTGAGGTTAAAAAAAAANAAAAAAAAAAAAAAAAAAAAAAAAAAAAAAAAAAACCTAAGTGTTAAGCCTGGGGAAATGATGCAAGCATTTAATCCCAGCACTTGGGAGGCAGAGACAGCAGATTCCTGTGAAATTGAGGCCAACCTGGTCTATGTAGAGAATTCCAGGCCATATGGGGCTACAGAGAGACCCTGTCTCAAAAAAAAAAAAAAAATACAAAATGTCTATGTAAATGGTGGCATTCAATACAACCCTCAAAAGTCACCATGCTAGGGGCTAGAAAGATGGCTCGGTAGTTAAGTACCAGCTGTTCTTGCAGAGAATTTAGGCTTAGTTCCCAGCACCCACGTACGGGCTAACAACCATCCTTAATTCAAGTTCCAGAGGATTTGACTCTCCCTTCTAGCCTTTGTCATCATTGTCCACATGTGTTCCACACACATACACACTTGGCAAAACACACATAAAACAAAAATGAATAAATCAAACACAAATGGTTCAGTCATTATGCTGGAGACTAGAAACATAAGGAGGTACATTCAGTAGAAATCAGGATAAAATATTTTCTTACAAGGTCTGGCTATATAATTCAGTGATAGAGATCTTGCCTATATATGTGAGGTCACAAGCTCAATGCCTATCACTAAAAATAAGAAAATTACTTACATTGAAATATCTGTGTATATTTGAATATCTGTGCCTTTGTGTGTGTGCTTGTGTGTGTGTGTGTGTGTGTGTGTGTGTGTGTGTGTGTATCTGTGTCTGTGTAGGGTTGGGGGAAGAGAAAGATTTCTAACAACAGAAATCTCAAATAACTTTCAATGTACAGTTTTTAGTCTGTATCTGTGAACTAGCTACTTAAATTCCTTGATTTTCATGGAAATAACATGCATGTCTGCTGGCTGATTACTTCTCATTAATCTTGCTGAGATCCTACCAGCTTTCCCTGTCAATGTACGGAGACACTACCACCAGCATACTCAGCAAGAAGAGCTTCAGGCTAGGATGCTCCCAGGCAGGGAAAGTGTTCCTGCTGCCACGAGGAAACAAGGCAAACAGAAACTTCACTCGTCACTAGCCCTATCTGGTGGGTCCTTCATACCAGATCAACACAGAGCCAGGTATGGTGATACACACCTGTAATCTCAGGACTTGGGAATCTGAGGCAGAAAGATTGCAAATTCAAGGCCCATCTGGACTACATGAAGAATTTAGGACCAGCGATAGTCAGTAAAGTGCTGTCATACAAGAATGAAAAACTGAATTTGGACCCCCAGACCCCATGTAAAAATGGGCAGCATGTGCCTGTAATCCTAGCATAAGAGGGATTTGGAAGACAGATGGATGCCCGAACATAACCGGCCAACCAACCTAACCAAATCAGTGAACTGTCCCAACAAATAAGGTGAAGAGAGGCTGGAGATATGGCTCAGAGGTGAAGAGCACTGATTGCTCTTGCAGAAGACATGGATTTGAATCCCAGCACCTGAATGGTGGCTAATAACTGTCCATAAATCCAGTTCCAGGGGATCCAAGACCCACTTCTGTCCTCTGCGGGCATTGCATAACAAAGATGCACTTACACGCATGCAGGTATAACATTCATACATGTAAAAACAAATAAAATAAAAAATTTAAAAAGTAAAAAGGTGGAGAGGGATTGAGGAAGATATGCAGCATCAATCTCTGATCCCACACATGTGTGCGCCCACATACACACATATAATATACACATATATACATAACACACACACACAGAGTTCAAGTTTAAAAAATTACTTAATAAAGAAACCCAATACTAGTCATAGTGGGTCCCTGTCTCAAAAACCCAAATGCTAAGGATGGAACTCAGTTTTAGAATGCTTCTCCAGCATACCTAGGGCCTCTGTTTGATTTCTTGCACAATAAATACACGTCCTTTCCTAGAATTTAAGCTCCAAGAACGTATAAAATGGTTTGCTTTCTTAGGTTGAGTGGGTTGAGGTGGGTTGGATAATCTCACTGTTATCTTCCAAGTGCTCTGAGTAATCCCTGGCAAATAGCAGCTGCCTCATTCAGTTCATCTATGATGTCATTGAGCCCTATCCTCCTAGACAAGATCGTCTGAACTTCCTAATCTAAAGCCAATAAGCTTCCCCTGTAGAGGAATTTCACTTGGTGGAGAAACACTTTCGCAGAGACTGCCCAGCTGAGGAGAGTGGCACATGCCAGCAATCCAACAACTAGGGAGGCTGAGGCAGGAGATGACTGTGAGCTCAAGACCAGATGGGTCCATCTACAAAATTCCAGAACTACAGAGTAAGACCTTGTTTCTAAAACACAAACATAAAAACAACAAAGAAATCTACTACTTTGAGGTAGCTGCTGCCTAGAATGATGCCTGGTGTACTGTGTCCAGGGGCAGAGTCCTGCCCCGCTGGGATTGCTCCTGGAAAGAAAAGCCCATCCTTTGCTGTCAAAGCAGTGGAACATTGGCCTAGGCGAGGTTCTCCATATTGCAGAAACTGACTCAGTTATGTAGCTGTGACTGACTCAAGAGACAGGTCCCAGGACAAATGGATGGAGGAATAAAGAAGATAAATGGAGTTTATACTAGGAAGATAAGGCTGTCACTAGTCCCCTTAATGTTTCTCTCAGCTAAATTCTGGACCCAGTCATCATCTATCCATTTATTTATTTATTTATTTATTATTTATTTACTTATTTTGGGTGTTTTGTTTTATTTCATTTGTTTTGAGACAAGGTCTCCCGTAGCCCTAGCTTGCCTGGAACTCTCTACATATACCAGGTTGGTCTCAATCTCACAGAGATCTGCCTGCCTCTGCCTCCCAAATGCTGGGTCTAAAGGTGTATACCACCATACTTGGCTCCAAATTCCATCCATTTTAAACAAGTGTTCATTTTATTCTGGTGGCTTCATATCTTTTCCTTCATCCAGTCCTCAGGCCAGTCAGCAGCTTTTTCACCTTGAGTCTTAGGGAAGAAACTAGAGGTGTTGATACTGCCCCTCTCAGAAAGCCCCCTGACTCTTTAGATAAAAATACTACATTCTATCCACATGTTATCTGTAGCTGTCAGAGAAAGAGACTTTTAAAGATATGTATTTTAATTTTCATGTGCATTAATGTTTTGCTGCATGTACATAAGTTCACCAAATGTGTGCAGTACCTGAGGAGGCCAGAAGAGGGTGTTGGATCCCTGGAGTGATGGACAGTTATTAGCTGCCAGATGGTTGCTGGGAACCAAACCTGGATTCTCTAAAAGGGCGGCTTGTGCTCTTAACTACTGAGCCATCTCTTCAGCCCTAGGAGGAAATACTCTTAAAAAAGAAAAAAAAAAAAACTTTATATATAGACTTTTGGTAGACAGTATAAATATATTCTCTTAGTTTTTATTTAAAACTGTATTTTTATTACATTTAGAGTTTGTGTGTGCATGTATATGTGTGTGTGTGCACGCACACACAACTATGGCTCGTGTGGGAGCCAGAGAAGAATTCTGGGAGTCAGTAGGTCCTGGGGATTGAACTCAGGTCATCAGACTTGGGTAACAAGGATCTTTACCCACTAAACCATCTCACCAGACCAATTTATTATTGCTATATGTGTATGTATGTTGTATGTGAGTCTCCCTCTGCATGTCAACATGGGATAAGGCCATAAATGTACCATAATATGTACAGGAAAATCTGTAGTAAAAACAACAAAATTTTAATAGTTAATATCTGCTATATTTAGACAATTGAGGAAGTATTGCTGTCATAAAGAACTAATAATTGTGTTATAATTTTGTGATGAAGCTTTTAGCTACAAATCATGAATACATAATAACACTAATTTTAAAAATAGCTGGTAATGCCAGACATGGTGGCACATGCCTTTAGTTTCATCATTTGAGAGGCAGAAGCAGGTAGATCTCTGTGAGTTCAAGGCCAGTCTGGTCTACATAGTGAGCTCTAGGCCATTTGGGGCTACAGGAAGACTTTGTCTCCAAAAGACCCCCCCAAAATGTTCTTTATTTTTCTTGCATAACTATGCATCATTAAATAGATTGTTCTATGCTTGTTCCAGTGGCTCAGCAATTTCATCAAGAATGCAGACTCGGGGCTGGAGAGATGGCCTAGCGGTTAAGAGCGCCGACCGCTCTTACAGAGGACCCGGGTTCGATCCCCAGCACCCACATGGCGGCTGAGAATCGTCTGAAGCTCCAATTCCAGGAGAACTCCAGTTCCAGGGGAATCCGAGACCCTCTTCTGACCTCCACGGCGTTGCACGACACGGGTGCACAGACTTGCATGCAGACAGTACATTCATACACATACAGAAATAAATAAAAAAAAATTAATAAAGAATGCAGACTCTATCTTTCTTCAATTTTCCTTAATAAGTTCACCTACTATATCTCTGGGCTTTCTCAGAGGCCCCCCAATACCTCACTAGGTATCTCAATGCCAGACAATATCATTTTTTAAAGATTATTTTCCATTTTTATTGTGATTACAATTTGCCTACTAGAACTCACCAATTTTAAACATATACTTTTTTTAGAGTTTCAATATATAACCTTGAGAACACTACCACAATCAAGAAACAGAACAGAGACACCACCCAGCTTTCCTGCATTCCTCCTCTGTCATCGGTCATTCCACTTCAAACCACAGCCCATGTCAACCACTAATCAATTTTGCAAATACAAAATTATGGGGACATTAAAATTTGAGTCAAGGGACTCAAAGAGTACATAGTCCTTTGAACACTGTCTCTTTCACTTAGCATAATGCAGTGAGAGTCATCCATGATGTGCAGAGAAGGAGTTTATTCCTTTGTGTTGTTTAATGATATTTCAGCAGGGCTGGGTATGGTAGTACATGCCTTTAATGCAACATTTGGAAAGAAGCAGGTGGATCTCTATGAGTCTGAGTCCAGCCTGGTCTACATAGAAACTTTCAGATCAGCCAGGGCTACATAGAGTTCTAGGCCAGCCAGGGCTACACAGTGAGACCCCTGTCTCAAAAATAAATAAGTAAATTAGTTAATTAATTAATTGATTAATTAATTAATAGGGGGATTTAGATGAAAAGGAGGGACTGGAGAGATGGCTCAGCAGTTAAGAGTACCTACTGCTCTTTCAGAGGCCCAAGTTCAATCCCCATTACCCTTCTCAGGTAGCTCTCAACTGCCTGTAACTACCATCTTATACTCTCTTCCAGTCTCAGAGGGCACTGCACTCATGGGCACATGCCCACACACATACACATAGACAAATATGTAATTTAAAAATAATAAAATTAGGAGCTGAAGAGATGTCTCAGCAGTTAAAAACACTGGTTGCTTTTGCAGAGGACTTTGACTCCATTTTTACCACACACATAGTAGCTAAGAACCATCCATAACCCCAGTTCCAGGGAATCTGATGCCCTTTTCTGGCTTCCATGGATTCTGCATGATGTGGGTGTACTTACACACATGCAGGCAAAGCACTCATACAGATTTTAAAAGTATAAAATAAATTTTAAAAAGAATGTCTAAATTTTGGCTTCTCTGATGGAGCTTCATGATTAAATTTATACTATACATTTTCAACAAAAATACCCAGATAGTTATGCTGTCCTTTTCCAGGATCTCTTACCTGAAGGAACATAGTGTCAGTATCCTCATTTCTGATGATCTCTGGTTTCTTGATTAAGGTTGGGTCTACCAAGTTTATCCATGGCAATAATTTGATAGTTATAGTGAGACTATGACTCATAAGTACTTCATGAAAAAGATTTGGAGCCTCAGCAAATATCCTCTTTCTCATCAAGCTATCATCTACAAATTTTAAATGTCCATTAATGATTCTTGCCCATGATAGCTATGTCCAAGATGTTTATCAAATGATTTTATATTTTTGCTATGGCTTCTACAGTTATTAATTGGAAATTTACTGTAAAAAGAATGGTCTACTCTTTCTATTTATTATGTGATTGTTTATTTATATCAATATGAAAGTGTGACTATTTTTATACACAAGATCTCATGTAGCCCAGGCTGGCCTTGAACTTGCCACGTACCCAAGAATGCCCTTGAACTCATACCTCCACATTCCAAGTACTGGGATTACAGGCATGTGCTCCAGTGGCTGAGTTCTTCGGTGCTGTGGATGGAACCCGGGGCTTCATGATGTTAGGCAAACACATGACTATTCATCTTATTGGTTACAGTAAATTACTTAATGGTTTGACTTTTTTTTTTCCACCTTTTTGAGACAAGGTCTCATTATGTAAACCCAAGGTGGCTTTGAACTACTGAGTGTCACTTGTGTCGGGACTACAGGTATGTACCATTACACCTAGTTTTTTTTTTTTCCTTTAGACATAACTCCAGATCCCCTTCACAGTCTTCCTTACTTTCTGTGCTAGGTAGTTCAAACTCATCTAGCACTTTCCTGCCCCTGCCGTAGTGTCAATCATGTTAATAAACACTCTCCATTTGTGCATATTGGGAAAGACTTAAGCAGAACATGTCTAACTCTAGAGTCAGTATAGGGTATTTCTTCTGTGTAAGTCTCTCTCTGTTACTAATACCTAGAAATAGTTGCCAGAAAGTGAGTTATTTAGGAAAAAATTAAGTTTTACAGGACCATGCTTAAACTTTGGCTGAAGCAAACTTGGTTGTAATCTCTCCAGCTGACTTCTGGGATCCTTGTTATTACAGTTCCACATACATCAAGAAATAAGGTGCCCTTGGAGACCAGAAGACTTCATCTACCATTTCAACAAATTAATGAGTTATGTGATTTTTGGTAAAGAGTAAAAAAAAAAAGGCCCTTTCTTTAAGGGATTATTTTCGACATTCTGAGAGTTCCAAAGGGCTAGCACAATCTCCAGTCTGAGTATTGGGAGGATAAAATATTTCAGATTGCTAAAGAAAATGAGAAGCCAACATAACTCATTACAGTAGGGTTACAGACATCAGACTCCTCAGAGAAATGTGGTTATGTGGCAAAGATTGCTAGTTCTTTCCAATGTCCATTCTGCCCTTCTTTCTTAACTAGTAGAGCCCTAAGATTTCAGCCGGGCACACAGCCACTCAGAGTAAAGATATATTTTCTAAGTTTCTTTAAATATAGGTGTGACAGGATGATCAAATTTTGGCCAATGAGTTATGAATAAAAATGACATTTATAATTTTTCAGTTACATTCTTAATGAAATGGATACCTTTCACTTTTATTCTTTTTCTTTTTCTAATGCCAGAGACATGGGTATTCTAACAACAGCCAGAGAACCATCTTGGGTGGAAACATAGCAACCACATGCTAAGCAGGTCCCAGTGTTAAAGGTAGTGAGACAGAGGGACCAGAGTCTTGACACAGTAGATCTGCTATTTTAGATAATCTCTGTCAGTACTTACATCAAAATACAGGTAAGACATTTGTTTATTTTCCTAAGCCATTTTTATTTGAGGATCCTTGAGTTACAGCAAAGATCAACCCATGTCTAATAAAGGTTTGATATCTGGGCGTGACACTGCTACAACAGCAAGTACTCAGTAATCCAGACTGGGAAGGCAGTGGCTCTTGTTATTCTGTGATGAAAATTTAGTTAAACTGCTACCTGCCCCTTGGAAAAGAAGCCAGAAACTACCAGAGCCTACAACTCTAAGGAAGCTAGTTGGAAAAAAACTATTTTTGATTGCTTCTTCTTGCTACCTAAGCAAAGCCTTGAAAAAGCAATGAAGTCAGGGTGTCCATAAGAAAGAGAATTTAGTGTTATTAAAAGAGACTTTGGGGCTGGAGAGATGGCTACGACGTTAAGAGCACTGGCTGTTCTTACAGAAGACCAGGGTTCAAATCCCAGCACTCATATGGCAGCTAACAAGCATCTCTAACTCTAGTTCCACGGGATCTGACACCCTCTTCAGTCTTCCTTGGGCACTGCATGGCACGGGTGCACTTATACACATGCAGTCACAACATTCACACATATAAAATAAAATAATTTAAAAAAAGAGAGACTTTCTCTCACTTACATGAAATCTAAATCAAGTATGAATATAAAAATAGTCATTTGGATGCTCAAGGGGTTGAGTAAAATCCAATTCTTCAGCTCTAGAGAGGTAGATCAGTTGTGAAGGGTGCCTATTACTCTTATGAAAGACCTGAGTTTGGTCCCCAGAACCCACGTTGGGTGGGTCGCAACTGCCTGGAACTCCAACTTACAAGCACAGACTCGCACAGACACACAGACACACAGACACACAGACACACCGACACAGACACACACATACACACACACACACACACACACACACGAGTGCATGCGCACACTAAAATAATTAATTTTTGGTCTTTTTGAGACAGGGTCTCCCTGTAACCCCAGTTGTCCTGGAACTCACTGTGTAGACCAGGTTGGCCTTGAACTCATGGAGATCTGCCTGCCTCTGCCTCCCAAGTGCTGAGATTAAAGGTGTGTACCACCATGCCCGGCTAATAATTAAATTTTTTTTTGAGACAGGGTCTCCCTATAGCCCCAGCTGCCCTGGAACTCACTGTAGACCAGGCTGGCCTTGAACTCACAGAGATCTGCCTGCCTCTGCCTCTGGAGCGCTAGGATTAAAGGTGTGTGCCTAGCTTAAAGACAGTTCTTAGCCGTCATGTGGGTGCTGAGAAGCGAACGTGAGTCCTCTGCAAGAATAGTCAGTGCTCTTAACCGCTGAGCCATCTCTCCATCCCCAAATAATTAATTTTTAAAAAGTTTTCCTGGGAAAAAGGAACACTCATCCACTGCTGCTGGTAATGTAAACTTGTACAACCACTGTGGAAAGCAGTGTGGGGAACATTTAAAAGACTCAAAATGAGCCTACCACCTGACCCAGCCGTACCACTCCTGGGTATATACCCACAAGACTCGTGCTACTGCAAAGGTACATGCACAGCTATGTTTATTGCAGCTCTTTTCACAATAGTGAAGAGTTGGATCCAACCCAAATGCCCCTCAACTGAGGAATGGTTAACAAAAATATGGTATAGCTACACAATGGAGTCCTATACAGCAGTAAAGAAAGATAACATCATGAGATTTGCAGGTAAATGGATGGAACTCGAAGCCATTATGCGAAGTGAAATAACACGCCCCCCCCAAAAAAAATGGGGAATGGTTTCCCTCATTTGAGGATGCTAGTACCAAATCCCCCATTTGAAAGAAAAGCTGGTTTGGAGAGATGGCCTGGCAGTTAAGAGCGCCGACTGCTCTTACAGAGGACCCAGGTTCGATCCCCAGCACCCATATGGCGGCCGAGAGCCGTCTGGAACTCCAATTCCAGGAGAACTCCAGCTCCAGGGGAATCCGAGACCCTCTTCTGACCTCCGCGGCGTTGCACGACACGGGTGCACAGATTTGCATGCAGGCAGTACATTCATACACATACAGAAATAAATGGAATTAATAAAAAAATTTTTAAAAAAGAAAGAAAAGCTGAGCAATGTTATTGTTATATTTCTTTCTATCTGAAAGCAAGATGGCTGTCTGTGATGTTATAATGTGAATATCTTAATAATCCTTAGCATTAACTTAACACTTACTTTCAAGCATGGTAATTAATGTGTATGGGCAGAGGGTATATATTCATATTTTAGAGTAATGTGAAATTAGAGGAAAAAAATGTGAGCCCCTAAACATAAAAAGGAGAAATTTAAAAAAAAGGAACACCAAAAAAAAGTTTTCCTATAACAAACACTGAAACCACAGGTAGCTCTATGGAAGGAGCTCTCAGGGAAAGCAAGAGACAACGAGACTTAGCCCCTATTTCTTTCTTCAGTGCCTCTGAAGAACTGAAAGACAACAGGATCCGGTGCAGCCAATATCAGAGCCATGGCCCTCCCTCTCAACCCATTGTTTCAAATGGTCTCAAGACAGTGCAAAATTGAAAGTGTATTATGGTTTGATCGTAAAATGTCTCCTACAGGATCATGTCTTTGAACACTTAGTCCCCACCTGCCTTCACTCTTTTAAAGGGAAGGTTGTATCTCCAGGAAAAAAAAATAATAAAATAATGAAAAATAAATAAAAGGAAGGTTGTAGAACCTTTATGGAGCTGGGATCTCGCTAGGGAAAAGGCTTATGGGTTATAGCCTGGCCTTAACTTCAGCCTGAATTCCCTGCTTCCTGGTAAGATGCCAGGATCTGAGCAACCCACCTTACACACCTATCACCACAGCCAAGAACCACTGCTCAGCCATGACGCTGTGATACCTTCTCTGTGGTGGACTGAGCTAAAATAAAGCCTTCCACTTTAGTTGCTGTTGTCAAGTGTTCTGTCATAGCAGGTAAACAATACATGTCAAATGGACAGATCACAGAGGCCAGTAAACAGAAGGTCAGATGTTTCAGTTCCAAATCCTGTGACTAAGTGAGGTTTATGTTTGTGGCTGTGTACCTGGAACTGATTTGAAACAAGCAAACCAGAAAACAAATTTGGGAAGCTGTGGCAAAAGTTTACTTTCAAGGAAATACACTCTCTCCTATATTAGAGTTCTATTGGGAAATAACTCAAAAACTGATTAATGTGAGAGGAGTTTAATAAAAAAAGTTATTTGTACATCATGGAAAGAGACTGACCACAGGGGGGGTAGAACATCTTTTCAATTAGGAACAGTGCTGGTCCTTACTTAAAACTCTGATGAGGAGAGAGAACAGAAACGGAAGCTGAAGATGAAACACTTCCTGATGGGATACGCGCCTGTTGCCGGGGGCCACCACCGTCCTAGGGGAACCCCTACCAGGAGCAAACCAGGGAAGACACACTTATCGTTGGCTGAACCCAACTGAAGACCAGAGAATAAGAAGTCCTTTTTGTATAAACCAATGTAGTTCATCTCCCAGAAAAAGAAGGAGGACACAGGAGAGAAATAGGTGATGTAGAGAACAGAAAAATGTTCCACACATCTCCACACCTGTCTAGCAGGAAAATGGACGTCAAAGCCAGACAGCCCCCAAGAAGGGTTTATTCTCTGATGTGTACTCCAGATGAGACCACTGATGACAATAGACAGAGTTGACATAAAAAACCAGGGCAAGATGCTGCCCTGTGGATGCCAGGAAAGAATGCAATCCACTCCTAGGGAAGGAGGTCTGGCGGGCCCTGCTTATCTGGACCAGTGATTGCCTCCTTCTTCTAAATGGGAGTTTTAACTGTCTGTTGGTCATTACACTGTGGAAGAGAGATAACTTGCCTTTCAGTTCATAGGTTGCTAGGTCACAACGAACCACATCCAGACTTGAGAGGATTACACACCACCCAGGGTTCTGGACTTTGCTTGAGATCCCATGATTAGATAAGACTTTCTTGTTATCTCCTCTTTGATAGTAAGGGAAATAAATAATGCCTAATTTGTGAGCTAAAGCCCATGCACAGATATGTAGGTGGCTAAAGACTGGACTATGGTAGAGGTAGTTAATTATTCTCAGATATCTGTTTTTCCCCATTTTCTTTCATAAACAGCATCCCCAAAGTACAACTGAGTAACATGACCATCAGTCTCCTTTGGAGGGTGTGTATGATGGTTATTTGACTGTCTAGCTAACAGCTTATGGTGGAAGTGATACTGAAATTCATTCCTATGTCTTTAAAGGAAATGAGCCCTGCTTTTCTCATTTCCTTCTTCCTGCTGGCTGACATGAGAATATCCATGCAATAATGAGAGCAGCCATCTTGGGCTGTGGTGTAAAGCCACAGAAAAACAATGAGGCAGATGAACACAGACTCCCCCAGGTGTGGTGTGGTGGTCCATGCACTTAATCCCAGCACTCAGGAAGCCGAGTTGAACTCTATGAGTTCAAGACCAGCCTGGACTACATAGTGAGTGACCTCTAAGCTAGCTGGGGTTACTGGGAGACCCTGACAGAAAGAGAGAAAGAAAGGAAGGAAGGAAGGAAGGAAGAAAGAAAGAAAGAAAGAAAGAAAGAAAGAAAGAAAGAAAGAAAGAAAGAAAGAAAGAGAGGTGAGGGGAGGTGAGGGAGGTGAGGGAGCGGAGGGAGGGAGGGAGGGAGGAAGGAAAGGAAGGAAGGAAAGGGATAGGAAGGGAAGGAAGTAAAGGGAAGGAAAGGGAAGTAATGGGAAGGAAAGGGGTAAGGGAAGGAAGGTGAGGGAAGGGAGGGGGAGGTGGGGGAGGGGAGTGGGGAAGGGAGGGAAGGGGAAAGGAGGGGAGGGGGGAGGGAGAGGGAGAGGGAGAAGGGAGCAGGGAGGGGAGGGAGGGGGTAAGGGAGGGTGAAAGAATGGGAAGGGAATGGGAAGGGGAAAGGGAAAAGGGAAGAAGGAGAGAGACTTAAATTGAGGTAAAACCATCCTTGGTTTTCTTTGAGATGGCTTTATTGCTTTGGATGGTATATATTTAGCTCACATATCTTATTGTGCGTTAAACACGTGAGAACAGTGAAAAGGAGGAAGCTATTTAGCTTGCACAGTTGTTCAGAGGTTTTGGTCCATAGTCTTTTGACTCTGTGGATGTCTTGTTGGGCGCTGTGGGTGGTTAGTCAGGCATGTGGTCGAGGCGTACTAACTCTCTATGATAAGCTAGGGCTAGAGGGAAAGAAGGAACTAGAGCCCCAGAATGTATTAACCGTTGACAAGGGCTGCTCTCCAGGTGCCTGCTTTCCTCAGGCTAGGCCTTACGTTTCTAGATTTACATAGACTCACTATAAATTAGATAAGCCACCGCATTGAGTGGTCAAGCATCAACACGATACTGTGGGGGAATAGTTTCATAAATGCAAGCATCAGTCAGGAGGGTATTATCAGAAATTAAAGAAAAGACATATTGTTTTGAATAGGGTTACTGATGGGCAAAGTTCAATCATTAATAATATGTTAAAAAGATAGGTAACTGATGGCAAGCGTTGGGTGGCACATTCTGCTACGCTTTTATCGCTAAGCGACTCGGGTAAGCAGAGGCTAGAGGCGGATTCTTTGTGAGTTAACGGCCGCATGGTCTTACACGAGTTGAGTTCCGTAGCAGGGCTATGCTGGGGTTAACAGGGAGACCCTGTGTCAAAAGACCAAATGCTAAAGTATTATATAGTACTATAGTATAGTTTATATTATCATATTATATATATAAATTGAACCAGGAGTGTAGCCTTGAGGCGACCCTACACATAGGCTTGGAGACCTCTGCTTTTTCTCTCACCTGTACACCCAGAACAGTCTCTACATTCTACACTAAATAATATTGTGGGGGCTGGAGAGATGGATCAGTGGTTAAGAGTAAATGCAGAGGACCTAGCACTCACATTGAGTGGCTCACATTCGCGTGACTATAACATAACAGACATACGACATTGAAAGAGAAAGGTGGGGCTGAGAGAGTGCTTATCAGTTCAATTAGCTGTGCGTGTTCTTGGCAGAGAAACAGGCGTTGCAATTCAGCTGACAACGCTGTTGTTGGAATCGCGAGATTCTAGGAGATTGGACCGCTCTTGTCGTGACTCTCTGTGCTAGCATTCATGACAAGAGGTGACTTAGAGACACATGCAGCCAATTAAACTATACAGATACATATAAAAATAATTAGAATAGAATTATTTGGAAAGGAAATTAATTAATATATTATAAAACACATAATCCTTCTGGGCATGGTGGCACAGCCCTTTAATCTCACTTGGAGGCAGAGGCAGATGAACCTCTATAAGTTCAAGGCAGCCTGTGAGAATAGTGAGTTCAGGCCAGTGGGGCTACAGAGGAGCCCTGTCTTGAAAAGATTTTAAAAAACATCAAAACGCTACAGCTTTATCCTTTGTCCTGTTGATATATCTAAAGGACTTAGTGGGGTATTGAAGTCCCCTACTATTAGTGTGCTGGGGTTAATCTGAGCCTTGAGATCCTGGGCACAACTGCTCGCAAATTGGTTTTACATGAAGGATGCTTGTACTCACAAATTATCACTTATTGTTAAAAAAGAAATGAAAACAAAACAAAAAAAACCAGATAGATGCAGAAAAGTTATGGCAGAATGCATGATCTGGGATGGGTAGGGGTGGGGTGGGTGGAAGGGAAGGGGATATACGCCTGAACTGAATTGGAAAATGATGTATGAAATACACAAAGCATCAATAAAAAAAAACTAATATAAAAAAAATTAAAAAATTAAAAAATAAAAAAAACATTTAAAATAAAATCTTTTTTAAAAAACAAAGAAAAAGGATTGCAAATATCAGCATGAGAGCCCTAGACATGTCCTTGTCATGACCACATATGAAAACCCCCTGTGTGACACTCACCCAGACATTTACCATACTCTTCCATCCTCAAACTGAGGCCATGCTGCATATAAAACAATCGTAGCAAAAACTAGCATGGTCCTGAAATCAGGACTTATAGGCAAGCTAAGCATAGTGGTACAGTCCAGTAGAACCAGCTCTCAGGAGGCCAAGGCAGTAGGATCACTTGAGCCCATAAATTTGAGAGGAGCCCCAGGAAACTTGACAAGACTGCCTCAAAAAAAAAAAATACACAAACTTCAAGTTCTCCCTTTGTTTGAGGAAGCAAAGAGTGGTTTTTTTGTTCTGCTTTAAAAGTAACATAAATAGGGGAAAATATACTTGGAAATGAAAAAGTGCTTCATGAGATTGGAGAAAATGATGTGAAGCCTAGAGCAGGGGAAAGGGCTCTGAAATGACGAGGCCAGGGAAGAGGAGAAAGGAAAAGGCAAGCGAGACTGTCACCAAGAGAGCCGAGGAGAAAGGAAAAGGCAGGCGAGACTGTTACCAAGAGAGCCACAGCAGCAGCTAATTCTGAGTTGAGCCAAGTATGTAATTGAAAACAGACCTAGTTACGAGGAAAGTACAACTTTAAAAGTGAGATTATAAAACCAATTCCAAGTAGGCACAGTGTTTATCCATAGAGAAGGAATAGTTTCTAAGATACTCTAGAGATCCCTTTCCTATTTTCTAAGCAACACTCGGAGCTCCGATGTCCTAGAGGGACACTTCAGGACAGTAAGTGTGTTTCTATTTGATAGCTCTGTGGGATGGGAAATTCCTGTGTGTTTTCTTCTAAAATCCATCTATAGACATGAAATTAGGAAACATCATTAAAGCATTGAAATAGAAACATTGAACTGCCCTTAATTTTGGTGTCTGTTTCAGTAACGTGATTTTTTATTTACCTTAAATACCAGAAACAAGATCACTGCCGATTGTTCACAAACAGAACTAACTATCTCTTCATGGTATTTATAAGTATCCCTGTTTTATTCCCTTAACAGGTCCTTGTCTGATTGGCAGAGACCATTACTCATTTTAAAGAATACTTTCAGCTGGGCGTGGTATCACATGTCTTTAATCCCAGCACTGAGGAGACAGAAGCAGGCAGATCCCTGTGAGTCAGAGGCCAGCCTGCCTACATAGTGATTTTCAGGAAGGGCNAAGGAAGGAAGGAGATTCTTATTTCCTAGGTGTGCTATTATTTTAAAAAAGAGAAAATAAAGCTATAAAAATTTAACTGAATATTAAAGATGTAAAATGGAATAGTCTAAGTAAATGTTGTATACTGCTTCTAAAAAATATTTTCTGCCCAATATATGTTTCTCAATTACGAGATTCAGAATCCATTTGTATATGTATAGTTTTACCATAGCAAATGATGCAATATGAATTATCAAGACGATAACTGGAATTGAGCCGGATGGGCTAGTTTGGGTATTTGTTCAGCAAGAACTCGTCTCTAACACCACTCATATAATGACATGTTTGAGTTGCTCATTAACCCCTCTGCTCTTTAGTTTAGTGGCAGAAAGCTTTCTCAACCTCTCCATTGCATTCTCTTTAAAATAAGAATAAAAATTTATTTTTGTCTATAAGGGAAATACAACTGAAATAATGCATGGGAAACTGTACCATAAATTATCAAGCACTGGTAAATTCCGGGCTTTCAGTTTACATAAAACTGCTTCCAGGCTCTGTGTCTTTTCCTTGCTCAGCCCTGTCCTAATAAACCTAACCTTCATGCTCTGAGTTCCCCTGTGCTCCCTACCTTCACTCTCCCTGTGCTGAAAACATTGGGTATATTGTCCACCCGAGGCAACTGGTACAAAGACAACCTGGAAAGCACAGACTCAATTCAATAAACCCAAGTAGAGGGAGGCAAAAACAGAGACCACCTAACCAGTGCTGCTCTCTCTGTAGATGAGGAAGATTCAGCCCATAGAAGTAAGCAAACGTGCAGCTACATGCTGGACAGGGCGTCCTAGCCAGTTCCAGGCCTCTGGGTTTTAAGCCTCTTGGTCCTGCCAGGGAACTCATTAAGGTGTGATTCCTAATGGTGACTTCCAGTGAGAATGGGGTGGAGTGGGCGGCGGGGAAGAACAACAAAATAAGCTCCTTTTCTCATTTTTTTGGCTGGTGGGGGAGATGGGGGGGATGAGATTGGGTCTCCCTTTAGCCCCAGCTGGCTTGAAACTTGCTATGTAAACAAGGTTGGCTTCAAACCCACAAAAATTTACCTGCCTTTGCCTCCCGAGTGCTGGGATTAAGGGCTTGCACCAATATGGCTGGCCTCTTTTCCCTTGTTCTCAGTGGGTTATTATAGCTTCTCTCCCTCCTAAATCTTCTAAATAAGATGTTGTTATTTGGTAAAATATATACTGATACTTATCATATTGGAAGATTATCCAATCATCAAAAAGAGTGAAGTGGGCCAGTAAGCATCTGCACAAAAAGAAATGCCAAGGGAACAATCTGCGGAAGAGGGGGCGTGGTAGAATGTAAGGGCTGCGATTGGGGTGAATGGTGAAACTACAGCAATGTAGTCTGGACACTCATTTGATCAACTTGATTGAACATACAACCCCTCACCCCCCGCTGGAAGGTGGGACTGTGGGGGTTTGGGCACAACAGCCTACAAATTGGTTTTACATGAAGGATGCTTGTACTCATGGATTATCACTTATAGCCAAAAAATGAAAAAAAAAAA